>CM031234.1:821566546-821954781 GCA_018340775.1 Taxus wallichiana var. yunnanensis | reverse complement strand
GATCTAGACTTATAAAATGAGATCCATTCATACGGTTCTACCTTGGGAAGCGGTAGAAATTTTTTTCATATAATTCATGGTAGAGGTTCTCTTATACCTATCTATATGCATCAAACTCATGTCCAGTGCTGAATCTCTAAGAAAATTCATCCTCTATGCTCCTTAACCATTATTCAACACTTTCCAAAGTTAACCGCTCTGTCGCCTAAGCTAGCACCTTATCCACTCCGCATGCATAGTTGGGTCATGCTTTTCACATGTCCTACCCAAAATGCCCAATATGGATAAGTCTTGAACCCTTGGTTCTGTCCACGCATGCACCACGGGTTTCCTTAAACCCTTCCTTAAACCTTGCCCTGTGCACTTTATCCTTGCACGCCTTTCTTCAACTAGGCCTTGCATTCCTATGCACCTTTTTGTACTTAGCCAATATTTTAGGGGCCCAACAATAGCGCAAGGGAATTTCCAATACCTAGAGATTTGAATGGGAGAATAATCAACAACTCATTTTCCAAGAGCTTTACTATTTCTGTTGTTGTCTTGGTAGACACAGTTGCTACCACAACAGTCTTAGCCTCACTTTGGTCTACCCCTTTGATAACTTTAGGCTTGTCAACTTCGGTTGTTGGGACTAGTTTCATAGAAGAGACTAGTTATTTAGAAGAAGGTTATTTATTTATATTATTATCTAGGAGTTTGAACTTAGAATTTACGCCAGGTTTCTTCTTGATATTTTCTAGGTGAATATCAAAGGTTTTAAGGTCACCTTAGGCTATGAATACCTTTCCTAAATGAAGGAATTTTACGTCTTGAAATAACGTGGATGGAATGGAATTCATCACGTGGATCCAAGGTCTACCAAGAATCATATTGTAGTTAATTTCCCTATCAATAATTAAAAATCAGTTAATATAGACTTTGGCCCAAGGTTAAATGGGAGAACTATAGTTATAATAGATGTGGATTTCAAGTTGTCATAACATCTCAACGTATTTCTAAGAACAATTGGTTTCTTTGTACCCTAATTTTTGTAGGAAGGATAAAGGGAAAATATTCATAGTGGCCCCATCATTGATCATTTCCCTCTTGACATAGTTATTGTAAACTCGGACTTGCAAATATAACATGGCATTACCTCTTTGTGCTAACTCGACATGAAGGCATCTTGCCTATGTCAAACATGAATCATGTATCTCTCTCATGTTTCCTATAGGATGAACACCAAATTATATGTGGTTGATCCATGCCTTTAGTAGAGGTAAAACATGCACTAGATGGCCAAGACATAATGCTTCCAATGAAGCAGAATGATGAGCCGAAAAATTATTCAATAGATCCAAAAAGGAAATGTGAGAAAATGTCTTGTTAATATCTATGATTAAATCATACACTCTTATCGGTTTGGGAACTACTCACAAGTTTTATTGCACTAAAGGATATACGGGAAGAGGGTACAATGTGTACGCCGAGTACAAGTAGTTTCATTTAACTTAGGATCTATCTCTAATTCAACCAAACCTATAATTTTCATCTTATTTCTTTGATCCAAGTTAGGAGAAACTCAAGGATCATTAGATGTGGAAGCTTCATGATCATGAGTCGTTATAGGACTTCCTTTATTGGAATTCTAAGGGTTAGGCTTCTCGTTCTTAGGATGCTTGGGGAAAGGATCTCTATAAATTCCTAGGCTTACATTTTGAGGAATGACATGTCTTGTATGAGTGTTATGGGAAGTTCCTCTAGAGTTTACTAAAACTATGTAACTAAAAATTTACCTTTGGTATTTTGGGAGCCATTGAATGAAATTATTGCAATCCCTACAAAACCGAGTGTCATTAATAATTAATCTATTAAATCCACAATAAAAATTGGGATCATAAGCCCTCGACCTCTTTTCATTACCTTTTTGTGGACCATAGCTCGGTTATTAATTTGGAATTAGTTGTTATAATTATAATTCACATCCCCTTGGCTAGGATTTTGATATTGGTTTTGGCCTTGGGCTTGAACTTGTTGAGGAGGTGGACAACTGAAATCAAGCTGTGTTGACAAAAGAATTGGGGTTTTGATTATTTGATGATTTAGATTCCCATTATAATTTTTTTCATTACCGATGTTCACAACATTAGGATTTTTAGGTTTATCAGTCATGCTATTTGTAGTGACACCACGGTTACTATTTAGGACCTTGTGTGCTTGGTTATTGCTTGAGTTATTTTGGTAATTTGAATTATTTTGGTTGGAGGTGACCAACCTCCCATTGTAACCATACATCTTACGTCCACTATTGATAGCCACTTGGTCAATGCGGAGTGCACCCTCTAACACTTCCTCATAGCTTCAAAGGAGAGTATTTTGCACTTCCTCCTTAGTTTATTGATTGAGTGAGTAGAGGAAGAGGAAACCGAGTATTGATCCATATTTAGAGCACTCACGAAAGAGTAGAGGAATTTTCACTACCTATGAATAAAGTGGGTAGAAGACTTGTTTTGTTATTGCTTGATATTCAATAACTTTTTGATTCATATTCATAAAAACTTGTTCATATCGAAGGTCTTAATAAAATCAGACACAAGTTGTTTGAAGGAATGTATGGATGCTTTGGAAATTTGATATTACCAATCTAGAGAAATTCCTTTGAGGATTTTAGGAAATATCTTGGCAACAACATCCCACTAAAGCAATTTTGTGATTGTGGTAACATATTACTTGATATGGGCATTGGGATCTCCCTCTCCTTTAAATTTAGAGAGGTCTAGAAATGGTCGTGGGAGCATAACACCTTGTATTGTGAAATCGAGAGGTTGTTTCAAATATTCTTAAAAAGTTCCCACTGTGTAAGAATCAACCATTGAGGACCCTTTGTGAGGAGTTATTGGTGGAGTAGGTGTTTAATAAGTTCTGCAACATAGGTATTGGATGAGGAAAAAGGCACCCTTTGATACTCGTGTAAGGACCAAGAAAATTATACATGTCCATTTGGGGGCTTTCGAATACATATGGACATAGGGAGGGAAAAATATAGGATATGGATTGGTGGGCGTAACACTAGGGAACATTGCATTGTTCAGAGGAAAATAATTTGAGAACACACTTCTAGATAACACTTGTGTAAAATATGAATAGGAAGGATGAGGAGTCATTCCTAGCTTGATTTGTTTGCACGCATAAATTTGCACGTGCTACATTTTTCGAAAAATGGTTCAAAACCCCCAATGATGATTCATGTCTTTTCCAAAGGTGTTCAAGCTCCTTAACCTCTTTGTAGCTTATATTTGTAGCCTAGTTTACCTTACTTAGCCATTTCCTACTTTTCTATAGCTTCCCACATCAATTTTCCCTTAGTTTTGACCTTTAGTTACAAAACCACCGCCTGCCTAGGTGGTGATTCTCAGTAACTACCACCCTATTTGGGTAGCCGTTTTGAATCGCCACTATGTGCGGGGTGGTGATCCTTTACAAATTTTCTAGAACTCTTCGTCCATGAATTAGACGCGTGTTGCTTCACTTTATTTCACTTTTAGAAAATGTTTCTCAATCATTTTAGCTGATTTTAAGCTTGACTAACCCGACAATTTCTTATTTCACTTGAGATTTCTAATTGATTTAATCTGCTCCTTCATGTGTTGATGTGGTACCCCATTGCTGCCAAGTGTGATAGTGCACTTCCCAACCAACCTTCTATAAAACCATCACTTCTTCTGAAGCAAATGGCTAGATATTATTTGTGTATCTTGTTTAGTTGAGCTACCACAATCTTGCTAGGAATTACACAACCAAGCTCTATTATCTTGTGCTACCTTTCTTATGCCTGCATTGCAACAAAACTTCCATCAATCTACCATTGCTCTAGCAATTTCTTCTTGCTACTTCCTCTGCATTCCCAAATTCCTTGGACTCAAGTGGACACAAAAGATTGGTAAAGACAACTGAGGGGACAAAGTGATACCACAACTAGATTTTCCTCTGTATTGTAATTCCAGGTTGGGGTTGTTATTAAGTTTCTTCATTTATGAATGTACACACACATATCAAATAGAGTAGAAGAAAATCAATTTCCTTTATTGCCAATAGTTAGATTCATTTCCAAGAAGCTTGTTATATCACCATAGATAATAAAAATGTTGCAAATTGTGGTTTCCCTTAAATCCTCAAATATTCTATCCAAGGAAGTTACAGGGGAAGAAAAATATTCTGAAGCTTTAAATCTTCTGTGTCTTTGAGATAGAAGAATATTTAATAATCCACAATTATAAATCAGAAAAATATTTGTTTTGATTAAAATAGATTTAATACACTATTACATAGATAAATAACTACATCCGGTTATTTATTTGTATAGGATTTATTAATTAGGATTAGAAGCTTTAATTTCTTCATTTCTTCATTTAATTCTAGAAATTTCTAGAAAAGTAAAAAAATATTTCTTTTAATTAGATTAATTACTTTTTATTGCTTTATCTCTTTTATATTGGAAAAATACAAAAACATAGTGTAGCTTTTATTTTCTTAGATTATCTTGTTATTTATTTCCATAGATTAAATGCATACATGACCATTAACATACTAGAACAAGAATGAATATACGGTAGTGATCCATGGGTCTCCCAACCAAACAGGCTTGAATTACTTACAGGACATAAATATAAGACTTCGTATGCTTGTCCTTAGAACACCATCATGGTACTCAAACAAAATTGCATAATTAAACATTTTAAACATTACGGATGACAAGGTTTACTAATGTTGGACTGCCCTGAAAAATATTCTAGACACATATGACCATACAAGGACCATGACCAAAGAGAGTTTACGATTGTGATCCAGTGGTCCCCCAACAAAAAGGGACCAAAACCAATTATATGTTGACACCGGATTACGCAGGCTAGTATTTAGGACATCCTCGCTTTTTACTAGACACTATTAGACAATTGAACATTTTGAATGAAGAAGATAATATAGCCCTCGTGTTCTACCAGAATGAACCAACTAATAAACCATAGAGCTAGTGAAACCATGCATCTCTCTTATTTATTCTATGACATTGTAAGGGAATCATTACGAGTCACCCATATGTTTTCCATGCATCCCAAATCATACGCTCCTATGGGTTTGGGAACTACTTGCAAGTTTTCTTGCGGTAGAGGATATATGGAAAGAGGGTACAATGTGCACTCTCGAGTACGAGTAGTTTCATTTAACTTAGGATCTATCTCTAATTCAACCAAACCTACAATTTTCATCTTATTTCTTTGATCCAAGTTAAGAGAAACTCGAAGATCATTAGATGTGGAAGCTTCATGATCATGAGTTGTTACAAGACTTCCTTTATTGGAATTCTAAGGGTTAGGCTTCTCATTCTCGGGATGCTTAGGGAAAGGATCTCTATAAATTCCTAGGCTTACATTTTGAGGAATGACATGTCCTCTGTATGAGTGTTATGAGAAGTTCCTCTAGATTTTACTAAAACTTTGTAAATGAAAATTTACCTTTGGTATTTGGGGAGCCATTGAATGAAATTATTGCAATCCCTAAAAATCGAGCGTCATGAATAATTAATCTATTAAATCCACAATAAAAATTGGGATCATAAGCCCTCGACCTCTTTTCATTACCTTTTTGTGGACCATAGCTCGGTTATTAATTTGGAATTAGTTTTTATAATTATAATTCACATACCCTTGGCTGAGATTTTGATATTGGTTTGGGCCTTAGGCTTGAACTTGCACGAGGAGGTGGACAATCAAATCAAGCTGCGTTGGCAAAATAATTGGGGTTTTTGATTATTTGATGATTTAGATTCCCATTATAATTTTTTTCATTACCGATGTTCACAACATTAGGATTTTTAGGTTTATCAGTCATGCTATCTGTAGTGACACCACGGTTCTGTTTAGGACCTTGTGTGCTTGGTTATTGCTTGAGTTATTTTGGTAATTTGAATTATTTTGGTTGAGGTGACCAACCTCCCATTGTAACCAGGACATCTTACGTCCACTATTTATAGCCACTTGGTCAATGCGGAGTGCATCCTCTAACACTTCCTCATAGCTTCAAAGGAGAATATTTTGCACTTCCTCCTTATTTTATCAATTGAGTGAGTAGAGGAAGAGGACAACGAGTATTGATCCTTATTTAGAGCACTCGCGAAAGAGTAGAGGAATTTTCACTTCATAAAAACTTGTTCATATTGAAGGTCTTAATAAAATCAGACACAAGTTGTTTGAAGGAATGTATGGATGCTTTGGGAATTTGATATTACCGGCCTAGAGAAAGTCCTTTGAGGCTTTTAGGAAATATCTTGGCAACAAAAACATCCCACTAAAGTAATTTTGTGATTGTGGTAACATATTCCTTGATATGGGCATTGGGATCTCCCTCTCTTTTAAATTTAGGAGGTACATAAATGGTCGTGGGAGTATAACACCTCGTATTGCGAAATCGAGAGGTTGTTTCAAATATTCTAAAAAATTTCCCATTGTGTAAGAATCAACCATTGAGGACCCTTTGTGATGAGGAGGTGGTGGATTTGGGGTTTAATAAGGTGCAACATAGGTATATAAGGCACCCTTTGATCACTGCGTGTACGGACCAAAAAAATTATACATGTCCATTTGGAGGGATTTCGAATACATATGGACATAGGGAGGAAAAATATAGGATATGGATTGGTGGGCGTAACACTAGAGGAACGTTGCATTGTTTACGAGGAAAAAAATTTGAGAACGCACTTCTAGATAACACTTGTGTAAGATATGAATAGGAAGGATGAAGAGTCATTCCTAGCTTGATTGTTTGCACGCAAATTTACATGTGCTTCATTTTTTAGAAAAATGATTCAAAACCCCCAATGATGATTCATTTCTTTCCCAAAGGTGTTCAAGCTCCTTAATCTCTTTGTAGCTTATATTTATATCCTAGTTTAGCTTAGTTAGCCATTTCCTACTTTTCTAGAGCTTCCCACATCAATTTTCCCTTAGCTTTGACCTTTATTTACAAAACCACCACCCTGCCTAGGCAGTGATTCTATAACTACCACCCTATTTGGGTAGCAGTTTTGTAACTACCACCCTGTGTAGGGTGGTGGTCCTTTACAAATTTTCCAAAACTCTTCATCCATGAATTAGACGTGTGTTTCTTCACTTTATTTAACTTTTAGAAAATGTTTCTCAATCATTTTAGCTGATTTTAAGATTGGTGACTTGACAATCTCCTATTTCACTTGAGATTTCTAATTGTTTGTTTAACTACTCCTTCATGTGCTTTGACGTGGCACCCTATTTACGCCAAGTGTAATAGTGCACTTATCAACATACCTTCTATTAAACCATCACTTCTTCTGAAGCAAATGGCTAGATATTATTTATGTATCTTGTTTAGTTGAGCTACCCAAATCTTGCTAGGAATTACACAACCAAGCTCACAGTTATCTTGCGCTACCTTTCTTATGCTTGCATTGCAACCAAACTGCCATCAATCTACCATTTCTCTAGCACTTTCTTCTTGCTACTTCCTCTGTATTCCCAAATTGCTTGGACTCAAGTGGACACAAGAGATTGGTAAAAAGGGGACAAAGTGATTCCACAACAAGATTTTCCTCTGTCTTTGTAATTCTAGGTTGGGGTTGTTATTAAGTTTCTTCATTTATGAACGTACACACACATATCAAATAAAGTAGAAGAAAATCAATTTCCTTTGTTGCCAATAGTTAGATTCATTTCAAGAAGCTTGTTATATCATCATAGATAATAAAACTGTCGAAAATTATGGTTTCCCTTAAATCCTCAAATATTCTATCCAGGAAGTTACAGGGGAAGAAAAATCTTTTGAAGCTTTAAATCTTCCCATGTCTCTGAGATAGAAGAAGATTTAATAATCCACAATTATAAATTAGAAAATATTTTTTTGATTAGAATAGATTTAATACACTATTACACAAATAAATAACTACATCCAGTTATTTATTTGTATAGGATTTATTAATTAGGATTAGAAGCTTTAATTTCTTCATTTCTTCATTTAATTCCAGAAATTTTTGGATTTAAGTAAAAAAGTATTTCTTTTAATTAGATTAATTGCTTTGTATTGCTTTATCTCTTTTATATTGGAAAAATACAAAAACATAGTGTAGCTTTTATTTTCTTAGATTATCTTGTTATTTATTTCCGTAGATTAAATGCATACATGCCTATTAACATACTAGACCAAGAATGAATTTACGGTAGTGATCCATGGGTCTCCCATCCGAACAAGCCTGAATTACTTACAGACATAAATACAAGACTTTGTATGCTTTTCCTTAGAACACCATCATTGTACTCAAACAAAATTACATAATTAAAAATTTTAAACATTGCGGATGACAAGGTTTACTAATGTTGGACCGCCCTGGAAAAATATTCTAGACACATATGACCATACAAGGACCATGACCAAAGAGAGTTTACGATTGTGATCCAGTGGTCCCCCAACCAAAAGGGCCCAAAAACCAATTAGATGTTGACACCGGATTACACAGGCTAGTCTTTAGGACATACTTGCTTTTACCGGACACTATTAGACAACCAGAACATTTTGAACGAAGAAGATAATAGAGCTCCCGTGTTCTAGACTGAACCAACTAATGAACCATAGAGCTAGTGAAACCACACCTCTCTCTTATTTATTCTATGACATTGTCTGGGAATCATTACGAGGCACCCATACATTTTCCATGCATCCCAAAACCATTAGAAAGTATTTTTGTAGAACTTGACATTAATTGGAGTCTTCGTGTGGCTATTCTTTTGAACCCATCCATTAGACCCATTCAAGTTAGAAGGGACTTCCTTTCCTTGACGAGAAGATATTAATATTGCGCGTTGAGGACATTGTTTTGCCTTGATAGATTGTTCATCCCATTCCCACATATTGTTTTCCACATATCACATATTTGCTATATTTTGATACCCATAGTGATCTCAACATTCCACATCGCCTTCCCAGGAAAAACCTCGAGAGGTCGAGTGCGATTGAAGGTTGCGTGTCGATTTTCATTCATACAAATTGGTGAACCCGACATGAAGATCTAGTCTCTTTTCATTTCCATTTCTTTCATCCATATTCTTCCTCTCCCATTATTATGCGGGTATTCATATACCCCCTAAATATGTTAGGAAATGAATATGGCTGACCCATTTTGGGTCTCGAGGTGTATTACTACGAAATGGGTAGGCATCCATCACCCTCACTATCTGGGTGGGAAGATAAATACTCGAATAATATCCCTTCGTCTCAAAATCCTCCCCCTCAAGGGACCAAAAATGGCTTATAGGTCATGATCAAGGAGATTTATCAACTTACGCATGGGCCATAGTCTAAACTCTCAAATTATAGCAATATGACATTCATCGAAGAGTCGGGATCCTCTTCTTTGGTTACGTCCGGACCACAAATCAATATGCGGTCTAATTCAATCCCATTATTAGATGAGGTGTACCTAGCACATTATGCTTGAAGCGAACAATTCTTCAAAAATATGGACCAATCTCTAGATAGGATGTAAGGATATGTTGATGTATTACTTCATAATAACACCTCTACCCCTCCAATAAAAAAAAATTCTAATGAGGGGTGGCCAAACAACAAACAATTCATAGCATGATATCACACTCCTTTGCAACCTAACAAGGTTTAACAATGTGTGCTAAAATAGAACACCATACCATCATCAAGCAAGGTCATCTCGACATTGGTGGATAGGGTTAAAGAATTGGAACTTTCTAGGAAACTCATGCCTCATTTTTTTTGCTAGGCAAGGAAGGATTATCCACCATCAGTAGAGCTTTGGACAAGTTCCTACTGTGCCAAATCCTCATCTAATTTACATAGGTGTTCCTAGCCCCATATATCTCCTCAATGGATCGGGAACCTTGGGTATGCCCCCTCACACCATGTACAGATACCATCAATAGGCACTAGCTGGAAGTGCATTCTCAAATGCTATTCCAATTGGTAATGCAACGTTCCCTAGTTTTGTGCCTCCCACTCCATACCAAAGTAACATTCCCTTGTATCTACATATGTATTGCAAATCACCGTAGGGGGGCATATTATCTTTTCATGGATCATATTCTCAGCCCTAGGGAATGCCTTATGCCTCTACAAACATTTACGCTACGCCATATCAGCCACCTATGACTACTCCACCTCCCCATCAGGGGTCATCTATGGTAGAGTCCTACGATTTTGGCATGTACACTGAATATCTTAAGGAGACCTTGGAATTTACCATATGAAGTGTAATTATTTCATGACCTCTTCTCAACTTCTCAAATTTTAAAGGGGAGGGTGATCCAAACTTGCATATAAAAGTGTATGCAACTTCGTTCAAGAGCCGATTCCATGGGATGCAGTTGTAGCAAAGATCTTCCCTAAGAATCTTGAAGGAATCACTCTCGACTGGTATTATAGGATACCTGGAGCCTCAATACATTCCTTTAACCAAATTTTATCTAAATTCATCAATACTTTTGACATGAACAAATTATTGAGAATAGGAATAAGGGAATTCCTACATATAAAGCAAGAGCACAATGAATTTGTTGCATATTTCATCCAGAGATGGCGAAATTCCTCTACTCTTTGGAAATAACTCCCAACATGGATCAGATGGAGCTTTGTGATCTATTCCTTCACTCTCTTAACTGAGAAATGAAGGAAGAAGTCCAAAAGTTCCCCTAAGGAGTTACAAAGAGGTGTTGGAGGGTGCTCTCCACATTGATCAAGTGGAAATAGATAGTGGTTGAAAGACCTACGGTTCAAACGGGAGATTGATCACTCCTAATCAAGGTAATTCAAGTTACCCTAATAATGCAAAAATAATCAAGGACCTAAGGTCCTCAACAAAAACTGTGGTGTTACAACTGATGGTGTTATAGACCAAACAAAGAAACCAAATATTGTTAACACCTCAAGAACAAATAATTTCAACAACAACACGAATGGTAACAATAAGAGGAGTAACAACTTCACTCTTATGGTCAACACAGTGGATTTTAATCATCCTCCACCCTAACAAAAAAATTTCAAGCTCAAGGCCCTAACTAGTACCCAAATGGGTACCAAAACCAATATCAAAATCAAGGGCAATGACCTCCAAATTCAATTACAATAACCAATAGTTGAATAAAAATCAGAACTTTGGACCATAACAAAACACGAATCAAAGACCTCGGGATTATGATCCTAACTTGTATTGTGGATTCCATAGGGTTTGAGGACATGATACTAGAAAATTCCGTGACTATAATAAATTCATTCAATGTCTACCAGAGGACTAAAGACAACTCTTTATTGAGATGTTTTGGAAAATCCTATGACACCAACTTAGAATACTAGCACGGGGCCTATATGCCATTAAAACACACCTCTTGAGATCTTCAACAATCCCCTTCCAACATGTTCTAACAATGGTAAGTTGGAATCTCATGGTACAAACAAGGGTGTCTCAGTGGGAAATATGATCATGAAGCTTCTACTTCATCAAACCCATTGGTGGAATCTCTATTGACAAATTAAGATTATGGGTCTAGTAGAGCTAGAAACCAAACCCCAAATAAATGCTACTATGAGAACTCAAGACTACTCTTTGTAACCCATTCCTATTTACCCATCTATGTCGGATGATGTTCTAACACTTCCGAAGCCGGTGGGGGATTATGACTTGATCACTAATTTAACAAAGACATTTTCTCACATCTCCTTCGTATATTTGTTGAAGAACTCCCTACTCATAGAGATGTTTTATTGGAAACATTACATCTTGGGAATTTGATAAATGCCACCCTCCTCTGGAGGCACAAATAAATCACATAGAATTCAATGTACATCCTCTTGGAATCCTGAAAGAGATGTCGGGTTTATATTCGACATTAGAAAAATGCCCACCGATCTTTGAGTTAGCATGTCGAGGTTATCCAACCATGTATCTACAAGTTTGGATTTACAATAACTATGTAAAGTGCACAATGATCGATGATGGGGTAGTAGTCAACATTGTCCCCTTTTCATTTCTCCAGAATTTAGGCTATGGAGAAACCAATTTCTCTTCAACAAGAAACATGTTGAGAGGGTATGATAGCCTTAAGGCAACATCGATTGGAACCATAGTGCTACTAGTTACCCTAGGGCCCAAGATGATTCTTACATATTTTTATATTATAGACTAGGAAACTAACTATAATATGATTCTCGGTCATCCTTAGATACATCGCATGAAGGTGATTCCTTCCACATTGTTTCAGGAAGTTAGATTCCTACATTTAGGAAAAGTATTCATTGCATAGGGTGACCTAAATCCATTTGACATTCACTTGGATAACCTAAAGAAGAAACTTGGGGTGCATACTGAGTTTGAGATCCCCTTAAACCAATTGAAAAAACCTACGAGTTCAACTCAGAGATAAAACTAATTCCCACAATGGAATTAGAAACTACCGGTTTGATCGAAGGGATTCCCATGGTCAAATACAAAACCATGATTATTGAGATGGTATAAACAAGAACCATGAAAAATATTGTTGAGCTGTTGGAGAATGATTTACCCATTTTACTTCCATTCAATTTTATGGGCATAAGACATGCTTTGAGACTCAGATCTCTTCCCATTGAAGGAATTTACATGGTTGAAGTCTCAGAAGTATGGGAATAAGAAACAAAGAGTGATCAAACAGTAATCTTCCCAAGCAACTATTGGAATCTTAATTATGACAGAGAAAAATGTCACTTTGGCACTGAGGTAGGTGTGATTCTCACTTCTCCTGAGGGGAAGGTCATGCCTTTTCCTTCAAGATAAATTTTGAATGTAAAAATAATGGTGTAAAATATGAGGCTCTCCTTCTTGGTCTCATAGTATCCAAAAGGATGGGCACTTGTAATATTAGAGTATTGGGTGATTCACAACTAGTCGCTAACCAAGTTTCAGAGGTATATGAGACTAGGGAAGAACACTTGCAGCTCTATAAGACTATTGTACTCAACTTAAGAAAAGGTTTTGACTTCATTTCAATCAAATCCATCCCACGTGAATAAAACCTTATTTTTGATTTGATAGCTACTTTTTCTTCTCACTTATTTCTAAACAGAGAATTAGAAGATACCATATTCACAGTTTCAGTTTTCCCTTAACCTTTAGTTGGCATATGTTGAGGCTAAGAACGATCCTGGTACCCTATATTATGCAAAAAATGATGAGGCTATCTTAGGTTACCTTAACGCTTATATGGATTTACATCCCGCACATCATAAGAGAGGCTTTGCTCCCATTCCTCACTCTTCCTCTTATTCCAAATATTTCACGATGGACCCTTAATTATCGAAGGCCTTGAAATTTATGAGATATAAGAGGAAGGAGAGATATAATTACCCTCCACCCTGCCGAGTTTGAAGAGGGTAATGCCTCTTTGATAGAAAGGGATGATCGACATCAACATCGAAATGAAGGAGGACCCAAATTTTTTGAAGTTAGGTTCTTTACTAACTCTTAATGAAGTGGAAATACACACAAATATTCTTAAAGAACATTCAAAATCCTTCACATTTAGTTATAAAGAGATGATAGGAATTTCTCCTCATGTTGCAGTCCATAATCTTGTAACCAAATATGATGCCAAGCCCATCAAACAAAAATCTAAACCTATGAAACCAAAGGTGGCGCTAATGGTTAAAGAGGAATTTATGAAACTCTACAGGTGGGGTTCATAAAACTGTTGATTACTCAATGTGAGTATCTAACATCATCCCCATTCTTAAAAAGAATGGAAAAATTTGAATCTGCATTGACTTTCGAGATATAAACAAATCATGTCCCAAAGATGATTTCCCACTACCATCCATCGATGTTATCATTGACACAACAATCTGGTTATGATTTGTTATTACTTATGATGGTTTTTCTAGGTATAATAAAATTAGGATCTTTGAGGAAGATCAAACAAATATGACCTTTATTACTCCTTGGGAACATATTGCAATTCAATCATATCATTCGGTCTCAAGAACGCTGGTGCCAATTACCAACAAACAATGACTTACATATTCCATGATCTAATTCACAATATTGTGGAGTCATATGTTTATGATCTTCGGTAAGAAAAAAATTTATGTGATCATCTCGAAGTACTTCATATCATCCTCTCTCACCTCATCGAATACAATGTTACATTGAAATAAGAAAAATGTGTATTTGGTGTCACGGGAGGGAAGTTGCTAGGTTATATCATCTCTTCAAGAGGGATTGGTGTGAATATAGAAAAAATAAAAGTAGTTATAGAAATGTCCCCACCATCAGATGAGTTGGGAATTCGGTCCTTTCTTGGAAAGCTCAGTGAAATCCGAAGGTTCATTCCTAATTTAACCTCTAATATTATTTGATAAATAGTTTGTTAAAGAAGGATTTTTGTAACATCGGATGGATGAGTGTCATAAGGCATTTGAATTGGTCAAATGATTCCTTCTATCACCTCCCATGCTCATGCCTCCAAAGTCAGATCGCCCCCTCATTTTATATTCTCAGAAGCGACGTCTCGTTATCCTACATGTTATCACAAGAAGATGATGAAAATTATGAACATTTAGTTTAATTCACTAGTCATACATTGCTAGAGTAAGAGATGTGCTATATGAAAATATAGAAGGAATGCCTTTGCTATATTATTTACAAAAAGGTTAAGATATTACATGCTTAACCAAGAAACACATGTTATTGTTAAAACAAATTGTCTTTGGACATTCCTAACACAGGGTTATTTGTCCAAGAAATTTGGACACTTCATAAACTTAATGGGAGAATTTGAGTTAACTTATATCAACCAAAATTCCATCAAGGGAAAAATCATTGCCGATTGGTTGACAGGAAACCCATTAGATGGCAGAGAGTTAGAAGACCTAATTTTCCCCAATGAGTGTATATATTACATAGAAATCTGACCTCCCATTACTGCGTGTTCATAGTATTCATATATTGTTAATTTTATTATGGACCACACATACCTTGAGGGAGCGACTTCACAGAGAGAATACCACTACGTGTCATAGCATTTGCCAAGTATGTAACTATAGAACAAGTGCTATATCACAGAGCTTTTGATGAAATGGTGCTAAGGTGTGTCGATGAGGAAGAATATGAGAAGATCCTCTATGGAGCCCATAGTGGGGTTTGTGGAGGTCCTTTTGGAAGGCATAAAATCTCTAGAAAGATACACTAGATGGGCTATTTCTAGCCCACCTTAGAACACGTTGCATTTCTTAAATTTGGTATAGAATTGCACAACAGATATAATACAAAACAATATGATATTCCTGTATATATATTCCATACGGAAACTTTACATATTTATAGGACAATATGCATCCTATAAAATAGGATCTTTAACAAAATACTTCTTAACCACTAACTTAATAATACGAGTTGTTTTAACAACTCGTATAACAATATCTATATTATATTATTATTAATGAGTTATTAAACTCATATAATAATATAATGAATTAATAATGTTTACAACAATTAATTCCTAACATTCACCCCCTTGGTGTGAACATTATTAATATCTAATCTTCACCCGCTTAATGTGAACACGATGAAGAACCATATTCGAAGAAGATGAACCACCTCCTGAAAGCACTCCTTAGACTAGGTACAGACTCCATATATTATCTCTTTACCCTCGTAAAGGTGTAGTGTTGAGTTGAATTATGTAGAAATGATCCCTTCCCCATTGGGTTCTGTGGGACTTTCCTTCCTCCCTAGGTGCCTGAATTTTGAATCTCCAAGATCCACAAGCTTCACACTAGTGGATAACCATCCCTTGAGTCTACCTCGAGATCTTTCGCTACTCCCAAAAGTGAGTATTCTAAAAACATGACTCCTCCAAAAATCTCTAAAAAGGGTTTATTTAGCAAACCATCACACTGCAAACAGGAACACTGAAAATGAACTAAAAATAGAAACCACACTGCACACATGTCACCAAACCATCTGCATGCGGCCTCGTCGTGGTGACTAACGAGAGGTTCTTTGAATGACCTCCTTCCTCCATTTTCCTCCATCCTCCGGTGGATGGCTACTAATTCAGCCGGATGTGACAATGAGACTTAGTAACATGCTTTGAACGTCGGATTCCACCGAAAATGTGTTCATAAGGTAATTTAAAAAAAAATTCAAACTTTTGACTCTAACTCATGATGACAATTTACAAAATAACTATTAAAAATAAAACCTAAAATCACCTATATGACTCAAAACTTGACTCAACTTTAATTTTTGACTTGAATTTAAGAGGACAACATTTGAATTTGATAGACATGCTTTTGACAAGGACTCTTGACGTACTACAATGTCAATATATGATAACAGTGACTCTATATTTTAATACTAGACAAGAAAATAAAGAACAATACTTTATTTTGAGAATTAGACTACTTGACATAGAACAAAATGTTAACTACATGGGATGAAGTGCATACACTAAATAGGATATACTCAATCTTAAATACATGACAAATGATAACATTAAAGTTATCCATTTTGAATCGACCTTTTATATTGTATAACTAAACATTACTAAGATATTAAAGGACTCACAATCAATAAAACATATTCACATCTTTGAATACCTTATTGTATAATTTATTGATTCCACTCGATAGATGGCTACACATGCACACGGACTGGAGGACAATATATACTATCTTCTTTAAACCATGACTTAACTTAACTGCAAAGTGGATTTGATACAGGAAATGACCTGAGATTGATGTTTTGATGTGCAACGATCATGAGCAACACATTTTCCTTAGAAACAATGTCATTTGTGGATCAAGCTAGATTAAAACTAATGCAATTCCTCAGTGAAGAAAAGGTCGAGCTATGTTTAATGGTGATGTTGACTTGGTTGGTGAGTTCGTAGTCTCCATGTCAAGTTGTAGATATGCACAGGACTATCTTCTTGTATTCCACACCACAAAATCTTAATTGCTCAGTGTAAAACCTAGTAACTCAAATCAAATCAAAATTTGTTGCTATAAACTCACAGGAATAAAAAGAGCCCGCCAAATCAATACATGAAGGGTCCAGATCCATGATGTCGAAAAAGTACTCAGAATCTACGTTGAGTGCCTGAGTTCCACACACCACAACCTTTTGTCTCCCGACTTGACAGCTATATGCACACAGTTGTATAGAGATACAAAGATAAATCACGCTGGATAGGTATGGATCATACAATAATGATTATTTTTGTGGCTACACAGATCATGGCTTCTAATAAATTATATTATGCAACCATTTTCATGAATGGCATTGAAACAGCTGGACGTAGATGGTAATAATAGTCCTCAGATCTGCAACTAGTACAGAAATGAATCACCTTGATAAAATCCGCACAAATCTCAATCTATATGTCTGATTGGCATGGGAAGTTCACAATGCCTGAGATGTAGCAGAAAGAAATGATTATTCAAGTTTCCTTTGTGATCATAACCAAATTCGTGTCTCACGACCCCTTGTGACCCGCATCCCATTTCACAACCTAACCTCATTACCTAAACCTTACACAATTATTTATTAATTACCTTGTAATTGATAAATCCACATCACCTTACCCGCCACCTCACTTTGCCACCTCATCATGACCTAGCCCTAACCCTAAACTAACCTAATTAGGACCCATGACTTGGTCTAGACTCACATCCATAACTAATGCCTCCTTACTCGCACCAAAAGCCGACCTTCTAGCCACTTGACCAAGCCCATGGCTGATCTCTCGGGAGAAAAGCGGGGAAGGTGGGCTATTTTACTAAAAATAGCCTACTTTTTCCTAACCGATGCGGTTCTACTCGGCCATGCCGTCGGTTACGTAACCGCCATCGGTTCCCTGTAAATGGGCTCCCAAACCAAAACAACGGATCGGGATTTCATTTTGGAGACCAGTCGAAAGATTTTGAATCAAAGGAGAGTCAAAGCGATTAGCGAGTCGAACTTCACTTGACCAGCGAGAGACGAGTGAAGAAACCGAGAAGAGTTGGCGCCAAGGAGATCAACTGGCATCTTCGTCAAAAACCGATGTAAGTTACATCTTGCATGTCCTCCATTATAACATTTCTTATGCTTTTGGAATTACAGTCCTCCCAAATCCGTTTCTGGATCCATTATCCAACGTACCATTGCCTCTAGCTGTCATTCTTTTGTTTCTAACCATCCCGTTTCCCAAAAACTATCCAAAAATCAGCCATTACAAACTCCACAACCAGCCCAGAAGATCCTAGAACCCACCGGTATCGGTTAGCAGTAACCGCCATCGGTTATAGGTAACCGGCATCGGTTCCTTTGATCAAAAACCAGGAAAAACAGCCTTTCCCCTACCCAGTTCAGCCAAGCAATTTAATTGATATTTTACAGTATTTTGTGTTAACTCATATCGGCAGGGGAACTGACCACCTTCGAAAGGAAGTTTCATATTTCCTGGGCCCAAGGCAGTTCCCTCATTTACTATCTAATCAAAATCTTGTGGTCTTGTGTTCTTATTTGCAGGTAGTCCTTCCGAGACAAAAAGGAGTTCTCATGATCGGCTGATCTTTCTCTACGAGTACGCGCACATCATCTCGACATTCTACGGGTATTCCTCCTAACCCTAACCTTATCTGTTTCTATAAGGAGCGAAGCATTTCAGTGAAACATTTTTTGGTACCTTAGGTGGGACCCATTTTGGGTTTCTTTCTCTTGCTTATTTTCATTTTAGGAAGCATATTCTTTGTTCTTTGTTTTTGTTATATATTTTAGTAAAGAATTTGTCTTGCTTTCTGGTTTCGCATTAGTGAAAGTCATCTCTTTTGCTTCATCGAATATCACTTTCGATTTGGGTTTTAAAACACGTGCATTGCATTCTGCTTGTTGTTCTCAATTCTAGTGAACATAGATTAAGTATGCAGTCGTACACGTGGGGGTGATATCCACGGTATTGTGAGGAAATTAACCTTAGTTTCCTTTGCACAACACATACCGAATCACTTCACAATTAACACAACATCTCAAACATCCCCCTTTTCCGCGGTATTCCTCGCCCGATTGAGGTAACCTTATAAGCCAAAACAAACTTGACATTTCCCCTAAGTCTTGTTGTTTAGGATTACGACATCATCTTACGTATAAAGGCATAAGCCCCTGATAATTAAAATTAACCTAAGGTTAATCTCTGGATTTGCGTGTGCATCTTGCTTGTTTTTTCTGTCTGTTTTCTCTGTCATACTTTGTCTTACGTGATCGATAAGTTGCTAAACATACTCAACGTTACTAAAATCAAATCAGCAGCCTTTTATATCTTCTTATCCTAGATTTTTGACACCGAGCATCGGTTAAGGAACCGGCGTCGTTTGATCGTGACCGACACCGGTTACTAAACCGATATCGATTCTTGTCTTCATCGCCCACGACAAACCAGTGACTTGCCAAATTCACCTTTGGGAGCGTTGTTTTGTTCTTGATAGATTGAAACTTTCTGGGTGTTCTAGTCATGGTTGTCATCACTCGGAAGCAAGCCGCCGCCATGGTTTCACATGCCTGCTCTGTATCTTTGCCTGAATCACCCCCTTCACATTCTATAGGGAACCCTACGGACACCAGTGAGATCCCCCAAATTCTGTAGGAGACAAGGACTTTGCCAAATTTACGGATGCTAATCCGGTACTTTGTCAATACTATTTGTCTCATACCCCGACCGACCGTACGCTTTGATGGTCGGCTCCTTATGGGCATGCCTATTAGTATAGCTGCTCATTTAGCTCCTACTCCTCGATAACAATACCTTACTTCTGCATCACTAGCCCCGTCTCCCAATCCGGCTGACTTGAGAGGTTCATGCGACCCGATTAGCTTTCCTTTGGTTAACACAGGGCCCCACGTATCGCCACCACCACCCATTTGCCCCTATCTCGTCTCTCTTTCAGACCACTCCATTCATGACTTACTCTCTGCCACCTATTCAAACGAGCTTTCCTTCTCAAGCTCCGCCTACCTTTTCATTCCCATACACGTATCCCGTAACCTCAACACCTTATATGGGACATCCCTGATACGTGGCACCATCACCTCATCCAACCACAGATTTCATCAAGCAAATGATGGACAAAATGCAAAACCTGGAGGCTTCCGTTTCAGGAAGTCGTAGCGCCTTGACATACGAGCAAGTTTGTCGGGAGCCCATTCACCCTTCTGTCCCCCTTCATTCATATCCTCCTCAATGGGAGTTGCCAAAGTTTACTCGTTTTAACGGTAAAGAGGATCCTCAACAACACTTGCGATCATTTAGACATGCTTGTTATTTGATTGCCCATGATGATGCCTTGTTACTCGCACCTTTCCCATGTCCTTATCGGGGCTGCCTTGGAGGTGGTGAGTGCAGTGCTTTAACCCGGCCTCAATCTTCTCTTTTAACCAACTAGCCCAATCTTTCTTGGATCATTTCTCCATTAACATTGCAAGAAAGTATCTATCACGACCTCTATGCCATCCGACGATTCGAAGGCGAATCTATCGCAGATTTCGTTGGACGATGGCGGGGCCTTATCGACCAACTTACGTATGCCTTGCCTCAAGCCGAACTTATCGAAGCTGTTTACGCGGGCTGCGCTAAGCTCATCTCCCCTACCCTCCAAATTCAAACTTTTAGTACATTCGGCGAGGCCTTTACTATGGCTCGAAAATTAGAAATTCGAGCCTTAGAGGGAAGAAAGCTGCGGTTGCGCAACAAAACTCCACTTTCCGAACTCCTGATTCTACCGATAAACCAAATACCACCACTCCTCACGCGTCCACCTCTTCTAAATCAAAAGGAGCTGTCCACGCGGTGATGGTCAAATCCCAACCACCGTCGATACTCCACCAAAAACCACCTATAAATACAAAGCCGAACCCATCAGCTACACTCCCTTGGGAGAAACCTATGATGTGATATTGGAGAAATTGCTCAAAGCTGGGGCTATCACCTTGCCCCCTGTTAAACCTCACTCTGGGTTTGACTCCACCGCATGTAAATACCTTCTGAGTACAAAGAAAATGACTTTTGTAACTTTCACCGCGTAAAAGGACATAGTCATGAAAAGCTGCAAGATGTTGAAAAACATAGTGCGGGAAATGGTTGATCTGGGGGATATAACACTCGATAATCCTAACGCCCCTGCTAACCGAAATCTGAAAATTTTCAACAAGCCATTCCCGAATCACTCGTCCAGCAGCAACGTGAACCAAGATATCTTAGCTGAGGAGAGTGTTCATGAGATCCATGCAGTCTTCGATTCTCAGCCAAAAGCCTCTATCGAGAAAATTTTGAATCAAGCCTCTTCACTAACACAGGAGCCCGAACCTCCTTTACCACCATCAAGCCAAAGCGAAATCGTTCCTTTACCCATAGAAGAGTTAACTGCCCAGGCTTCTCTTCTCATCAATGAGTCTTCTTACACCACATCCCTCTGGTGTGGCGGATCTTTATCTAATTTATCTATTTCCCAAACGTCCCCTTCTACCACTCTTGCTACACAAGAGGAAGGCTCACCACTCCTTTTGACATCCTTAGACGAGAAATCTCTTACACTAACATCACCACATTCTTTTAATGTGACAGATCTCCTCGAACACGCCCTCCTACCTATTAGTCCCTCATCGCCTAAATCTTTTCAACGACCGGTTGACCTCCTAACATCTATTGATACAGTGCCTCATCTGCCTCCTGTGTCACACACCATGATAATTTGGAATTACAACCCACCTTTCTTCCGTACCAAAATTACAAATCACACCTGGAGACTGTCATTCCACAGAAGATAGACAGGCCCTATGGGAACGTTTGAGTACCCCTTTTCCTACTCAAATGCAAATGACTAATCCTGATGTCTCCACCATCTACCCGAAGTGCTTACAGAAGCTTAAAATGCCCCTGTTCTCGCCTTCACCCCCCTCACCTCTACCAAATGCCCCGTCCACTTCTATCAACTTAACCGAGATCTTCCCTACGCTTGGGACCTCACCAATGCCCAATCGACACACCCACCTAAGCGACTCGATCTATCAAAAATAAATCCGTTCCGCCACCTAGAGAGCGAAGCGCAATCCGGGTCTCTATCACAATTAAAACCTTCATCGTCACACCCACCTTCCATATTGGGACCTCATCCCTCCACATTACACCAATATATCATACCTCCGTTGTTTTCGCAAAAGCGACCTCGCCTTCTACACCTATCGAGAGATCAATGGGTATCACAACATCGTTACCCCGCGTATCCGGTCCACCTATCGACCCTAAACCAATCCCATCATCAAAGGATTTATTTTCTGTCACTCCCCTTTCTCCGTGGTTGTTTCCCGCTACCATGCCATCATCGTAGCCTCATCATCTAACCATTTGAACGTAACACGTGTCCAAGAAACCACGTTTAGTGAAAAACATGTGTGTCGGCACCCTCGGCTAAACCACCACCCATACTGAACTAAACACGCCCAAACATTACCACAACCCACACAATCAATACCCTCATCTTCTTCGATTTTGACCCACTCAAAGGATCTTACGCCAAAATCCTTGCTATGTTGGTGGAGAATGCGACCATCTCCCTACCTCCACTTAGACCTTATGACCCGTCTAAGCCCGACACATGGATTATGATGAGTCTAAAATCTGCGCTATCACCGCACTTTTTGGACATGATGTGGAAGGATGCAAAGCTCTAAAAACCATCCTTCGCGAGTCACCTCTTAGGATAAAAGTTTAAGAAAGACAACTTACGAAGGGAGAGACCTCTAGCGTCAATTCCCTCTACTATACCATCTGTCCCGCCTCACCAAGATCGATCATTATTACTGACCCCACCTCTTAAAGACCATGAATTATCCCAACCATCTTCTTCATCTCGGGTCTACGAGATTAATATGATTAGTGTCATAGCTACTAGAGACGAGAAAAACAATGGGAAAGCGAAAGAAAACACACTGCGGCATCTCTTTCTCCTTGACCATCCGATTACACCACCACCTAAAGTGGTTATTCGCGGACCCGCCTATCCGTCTCTAATGGAGTTGCCCACCGAACCATGATCAAACGGCTTCATCGATCGCAGTAAAAATGACACTATATGATCTCATTCGGACTTACGAATCTCATCGACAAGCTCTCGTTGAGATCCTTGAGGATAGAGGTTTTACCCAACGAAACCACCTGCCCGTTGCCTCCATTCTAACACCCAATCACGTTGCCTCTCTCACCAAACAATCCATCTCCCCCACCACTTGTCTCAAAACAACAAGCGCTGCGGTTAGTTTCTCGGAAGATGAAATTATCGACTTTGGTGCGAGAAGACCCACCACCTGCCCTTTTCATTTCGCTTACGTCAGAGACATTGAGTACGTCGGGTTATGATTGGGGCGCTAGCCTAAACATCATCTCTTCAAAAGCCTTCCAACAAATGAACATCCCTTCAGTTGCATGTGTGCCCGACCCCATCATGTTGCGATCATTCAATGGCTATTTATTACTTCTACCTTAGGCACCGTGATCCTCAACATTCGCGTAGGCCCACGTACTTTGCCCGAACTCTTCTATGTCCTTGAAGGAGAGTTCGATATAATATATTGCTAGGTCGTCCTTGGATTCGAGCCATGGGATGCGTTCCCTCAACATTACATCGATGCATAAAATTTGAGTATGAGGGAAGTCCTACTTTGTAAGCTGATCCTCCCCCTTCAAAACTTGATATGTTATACCGCCCAAGCGATGTGCTTATACCAATTAAGACACCCATACATTCAACCTGACCTCCCTCTTGAATGTACCTCAACCATCCACCTCATTGCACCTACGCCTTGGTGATGAAACCACCATCGCACAAACCACTTCTCTTCCCATGCGGCTAACATCCCAACCTCAGGCCCCTTAGTAGATGTTTTTCATCGCCTCACGTTTGGGGAGTACCGCCTATATAACGTTAGTTCTTTCCCTACCCCGAGAGTACGGACAATTACATGCGCATCCCACCTACGGCGTCGCGTGGGGGAGGTAATCTCTTACGGACCACCCCATTGCCGCACTAACCTAACGTATGGGGGTGTTGACACATCCTCCATTATCCCCTGAACCTCCTCTTGGTGTGGTTCCCTTCGATCCGATTTTCAATACTTGACAAATCGTCGTTTCGCATCCCTCACCTTCTTGACTCATTTGTGCGTGGAAGGCTTTGGTTTTGGCCTTTACGAACAAGGCCGACATACACTCATTCCGTGACCACACACGCAAACATAATGATCGCGGTGGTCTCGGTTTTCGAAACACCTACACAAGAGACACCTCTGTCATTTGTATCTGGAAGAGGAAGGCGTTGCCCCTCCAGAAACATCATCACCTACTTTGCCATCATCACCCACGAGAATCGATGGACCACTGAATCTATCCCTCCTAACTTTTTTTTTCATAAATGCTATCTTCATAGGTCCTCTCACTTATCAGCGCGATAATGAGGACCCATCTTCTCTTCCCCATACGTATCCGGACATGATCGAAGAGGATTCACCTTTGATTAATGTTGTTGAATGCCGGGATAGCGACTCCATACTCACTTACAGGCGCGGATGATTCTTATATTCAACGCGCCCTACCATCTGAAACCCAAACTATCTTTGAATGAATCTACTATAGAAATCAACATCCACACGGAGGAAGATCCTCACATAGTGAAGATTGGACAATCCCTTAACACATCGAACAAGCCGCCTTTTTACTACCTTTCTCTGTGCTCATGACAAGCGTTCGCATGGTCTTACGTTGACATGCGGGGAATTGATCCTACCATTGCCGTCCATAACATCACCCTAAACCCCGATTCCAACCAGTCAAACGAAATTGAGAAAAATGCATCCACGCATTGCTCTCTTGGTCAAAGAGGAACTCCAACGACTCCTTCTGTTTCCTTCATTACACTATTGACTATCCTCGATGGATTTCTAACATCGTACACATCACGAAAGCGCGGGGGGACTTCGGATATGCGCGGATTTCCGAGATCTTAACCTCGCTTGCCCTAAGGATGACTTCCCCCTCCCAAGTATTGATCAACTTGTTGATCTCACTCATGAGTCATGAAATGCTTTCTCTCATGGATGGTTTTGAGGATCTGACCAAATTTTGGTCGCCCCTGCCGATCAACACAAGCTTTGCCTTCATAACTCCTTGGGAACCTTTTGTTATCGTGTCATGCCATTTGGCCTTAAGAATCTTTGGTCTTACCTATCGGCGGGCTATGACCTACATTTTCATGACATTATGCACACTATCCTTGAAGACTATGTCGACGATCTTCTTGGCAAGTCTAAACATCGTAGTGAACATCTCGATGTTTTAACCATTATTTTGATGCTTTGTTACAATATTACATCGCCTTGACCGAAGAAATGTGTCTTTGGTGTTCTTTAGGAAAACTTCTTGGCTTTATCGTCTCTTTGCGTGGCATTGAGGTCGATCCATCGAAAGTCAAAGCTATCCTAGAAATGCCCCCACCCAAAAATCTCAAACAAGCTGCGTAGTTTACAAGGTAAGCTCGATCTATCCGGCGTTTCATCTCCCGACTCTCGGATCGGTGTCGACCTTTCCATCACCTCCTTAAAAAGGATATTGCATTCCGATGGAGCGAAGAATGTCACCAAGCCTTGAAGCTCTCAAAGCTTATCTCTTCTGACCACCGTGCTTATCCCACCCCAAGACAACCGCCCTTTCTACCTTTACCTTTCCGCCACCGAGCCACATTTGTAGGAGCCATGCTTGCACATCGTGACTCACGAGAATCACGAACAAGCCGTTTATTATATAAGTCGTACTTTGGTGGACTATGAGACTAGGTACACACATGTAGAAAAATTGTGCCTTGCCCTATCATTCGTTCGCCACCAAACTCGACACTACCTTCTAAATCACAAGACTTTCGTCATCACCAATCTGAGACCCCATCCATTACATATCGCCAAACCTCATCGAACCACGCATTGCTAGATGGCTCATGCTTCTCGCCGACCTCGACCTTGAGTTTATCCACGAGAAATCAATCAAAGGACAAACCATCGCGAGACCAACTTGCGGGCGCTCTGTCTGCAGGGGCAATTTACCAATTTCACATTTCAAGACGAACTCATCGCTACTCTTTCCCTCACGGAGGAGTCGTACCCAATGACCCTCTTCTTGATGGATCTAAATGCAGCGCGGCGGAGGAGCTGGCGTTGTTCTCATTCCTCTCAACGCTGAACCTATGCCTCTTTCATTCCGACTTGATTTCCCTTGCACTAATAATACGACGAGAATACGAGGCCCTTGTTACGGGTCTCAAGTTGCGTTACACTTAGGTATCAAATCTATCAACATTTTTGGCGACTCTCGATTGGTAGTCAATCAAGTTATGGGCGTCTACCAATGCAAAACGAGGAACTTCAAAAATACAAACACTATGTGGATTCACTTCTAGCTTTATTTACCCACTATTCTATACAAACCATTCCCCGCTCCCTTTAACAAATTTGCGGATACTATGGCTTGCTTAGCCTCGCAAATTCCCTTGCGCCTAATTGACTACGAATTATTCGTCGTGGTCCAACAACTTTTTGCCCCATCTATTCAACCCCGGTAGTTTGTATGATAAATCTTTGTGTCTACTAATTCACGGGATACAGTACCACCGATTTCACGACTACCTTACAATCTCTGTCCTCCACCACACTGATCTTACTAGTAGCAATGCAAGCGTGCTTTTCTTAAAAGTGTTTCGCGTTATGTTGTCATGGGGGACTCCTCTATAAACGTGGCTTTGATGGTATCCTCCTTTTGTCTAAGCGGCATGGAGGCCACTCATACCATCAGCGGGTCCATGATGGTATTTGTGGTGGACATTTTAGCGGCGGCCTTGCCGTGGCCAAGCGAATCCTTCGCCTTGGTTATTATTGGCCTACTCTCAATAACGGCATTTGCTACGAATATGTTAAGCGTTGTGTTATGTGTCGACAACATGCCAACCTTCAACATACTCCTAGCCACCCGCTCCAGATCGCTCGAGATCTTTGGCCTTTCTCACGGTGGGGTTTAGACCTTATTGGTGAGATTCACCCAACCTCTTCACAGCGTCACCGTTGGATACTCACAATGACCGAATATTACACAAAATGGGTGGAGGCTATTCCACTCATTTCAATCAAAAAAGAAAAAAATTGTCGAGTTCATTAACCACCACATTATCATCGTTTTGGTGTTCCTCGCTTTGATAACGAGATAATGGAAAATCTTTCAAAAACAAGTTGTTGCGAGACCTTTGTGACAACTTTGGTATCAAACTTAGTTTCTCATCACCTTACTATCCACAAGCTTGATGGGCAAGCCGAGTCTTCTAATAAAACACTAACCAAAATCCTCATGAAAGTTGTCGATCAATCGGAAGAAATTGCACGATCACATTCCCTTTGCCCTTTGGGCTTATCGTACTAGCATTCGTACTTCTACTAATGCCACACCTTTTCTTTGGTATACGGCAGCAGGCTGTTTTGCCTCTCGAAATACAAATACCCTCCCTTAGAATATCTCTTGGGATATTCTCACCAGCGATGATTTCCGCAAGAGCGGTTAGCCCAGTGGAGCTTCTTGACGAGACGCCGTCTTACAGCTCTTGATCACCTTCAAATCTATCAAAAACGCATTAAACGTGCTTATGATAAGCGACTTCATGAGCGTACCTTTAAGGTTGGTGATCTTGTCCTCAAAGAGAATCAACATGTAACCAAACTAGAAAAGAGCAAACGTGGAAAATTTGCTCCCAATTGGATTGGGCCTTATATAATCACTCACATCTATGGATCGGGTACTTATCGTTTAGCTTCGCTTAATGGTAAACCTGAGCCTGAGCCCCTTAATGCCTTACATCTTCGCCCATTCTACTGTTGAATCTAGTGTTATATCACTTCTTATCTACCTACTGCTCGTCCCTTGAGCTCACTTACCACTACATACATCCTGTTTCCTAAACTTCATAATAACAATCAGGCTCACATAGTTTGATCCTCACCTCCCCTTGATGATGCCTTCCCCTTCTTAGTCTAGTCCATGACTTCAAAGTATTAAAATAAGCCGTATTCTTATGGGATTTTCTTGAGTCAAACTTCCTACTAAACTAGATGCTTCACGCCAAACGAACATCTAGTCATCTAAAATTAAATATATTTGCTCCCTCGAAGGACGGCTATATGCCAAACTATTCTGCTTATAAATATTTGCTCCCCTGAAGGACATGACTATGCACTAAAATCATCTCTGCTCTATAAATATTTGCTCCCCAGAAGGACAGCTATACAGTCAGCCTTTATCGAAGCTTCTCGCATTGATCGGCTTCGTGAAGACCTCAAGAATAAAACAATCAATATCCCTTGTAGACTTCCGCATCGATCGGTCTACATTGATAAAATAAAAGCCTCATTGAAAAGAACTTTTTGGGTCATGGACTTGTCTATTTAGGGTAGGTTCTCTTTCGTTGTAACAAGTTCTTTGTACCTCGGCTATATCATCCACCTCATCTCACCATTTGTTTTGATTCAAGGGACGTAACGTACACGATATATTGTGATCATCTGACTCTTTTCAACTATGGACTTCTCGTCTATGCACGGCATTTAGGGCTTCAGGCTCGTTCTACGTTGTGTGGTTTGTTTAGCTCTTCTCACCTACGGAGCACTCTTTCCACTTTGCCTCGCGTCTAGAATTGTGTGTTGATCTTAATCAGGACACTATTCCCTACTACTTGGGTATGCTAACCTTTGCTTTACCTATACCTACACCAACAACATTATCCTATCAGCACCAACAACATTACCCTACCAACATCAAATTTTTACCAAACGACAAATTGCCTAAACCATACCAAATTGCCTAAATTCACCCCTCCACGATCTAAGGGAGAACTACATCGATCGAGGCCCTTCCTTGCTTTGTGCGATGGGCTATGTAGGCGGCACTTCGGAGACATGGGGTCTCCGAGGTTAGCTCGACCATCCCCTACCATAACCTATCATGTGTGGTAAATATAAATATTTTTGTGTATTTCTATTTAATCACATTCCTCTTTATCCTTTTTCAAAAACCAAAAGTCAAACGACAAACATTCTTATTATTATCATAACTCAAATCACAACATACATATTGAGTTTTATTTAGATGTTAAACAAATACATCTTCTATATCATCGTCATGCAGAATCGGTACTCTTATTTATTCTATACCCTAACTTTAGACCCCATTCTTTGCCCTAGGTGATGATCGTGATCGTCGACCCCTCTCCTTGGGCCTCTCTCTGTCCTCAAAGGTACGCAAATTTTTTATTGGTACCGCCCCCATTTGATCACGATCTCTCTCTGTAACATGTGAATACGCTCTCTCGCATGGAGGTATCTAGCCTAGTCCCTCGCTCGTGACTCTGACATCGCAAATCGCCTACCTTTGGACCCCTTGTTAACCATTTGGCCTGGGCCAGGGAGGCCTCGACCATTTACCTGCCCGGCCCGAGGGCCCGAGGCCTGACCCAGGCCCTACCATTTGGCCCGACCCGAGGCCTCGGCCCCTACCTGTTGGCCCGACCCGAGGCCCTACCTATTTGGCCCGACCCAGGCCTCGACCCTACCAATTGGCCCGACCCGAGGCCTCGCCTACATTTGGCCCGGCCAGGCCTCGCCTACCCCTATTTGGCCCGACCCAAGGCCTCGGCCTACCTGGCCGGCCAGGCCATTGGCCCGACCCAGGCCTCGCCTACCTATTTGGCCCGACCCGAGGCCTCGACCCATTGGCCCGACCCGAGGCCTCGCCTACCTGTTGGCCCAGGCCGAGGCCTCGCCTACCTGATTTGGCCCGAGGCCGAGGCCTCGCCCTACCATTTGGCCCGACCCAAGGCCTCGGCCTACCATTGGCCCGACCCCGAGGCCTCGACCTACCTGTTTGGCCCGGCCCGAGGCCTCAGGCCCTACGGTTGGCCTGACCCGAGGCCTCGGCCTACCGATTGGCCCGCCCGAGGCCTCGACCTACCATTTGGCCCGACCCAAGGCCTCGACTGCCTACCATTTGGCCCGACCCCAGGCCTCGGCCTACCATTTGGCCCGACCCGAGGCCTCGCCTACCTATTTGGCCCGCCCAGGCCTCGGCCCGAGGCCTACCATTTGGCCCGACCAGGCCTCGGCCCCTATTTGGGCCGACCCCGAGGCCTCGGCCTACCTTATTTGGCCCGACCCGAGGCCTCGCCCACAATTTGGCCCGACCGAGGCCTCGCTCTGGTTATAGTGCGACCCGAGGCCACTGACCCAACCACTTGGCCCGACCAGGCCGTATCACTTCCATACCATACCCACAATCAGCGTTTTATTTTATCCATCCATCATGTACCTTGTGTTCAATCGAGCTCACTGTTCGTGTTTTAGCATGATTAGGGTCCTTGACTTGATCTCGTCGACCAACTTTGCCTAGACCTAGACCGTGACGTTTATCTCAACCAAACCAACCATTTGAGTGCTTGCCGAACATGCCTAAACGTTCTTGTACCTTACATTATATACCACGGAGCTACTTCCTATGCCTTGGATACCGAGGATTATATCACCCTTGTTTGGATAAACTATCGACCTTTGCCTATACATTCTTTGGTTTGCTTCGTCAAATCATGTACCCTAGTCATCTTATTGCATTTCAACATGCGTATGCTTCCTTGGACCTACCCCACCACCTTACCATCCTCTCTACAACATATACCCTTTATCAACCCTATCACGATTTCCCGTTCACTCAATCGCGTGATAGATTTGAGGGATTACCTATATCTTTAACATGAGAAACCACTTCATATTATTGTCGTGTGACTTTACAAAACAAGCTACGTGATAGGGGCTAATGTAGACACCAAATTCGTGTCTCACGACCCCTTGTGACCCGCATCCCATTTCATGACCTAACCTCATTACCTAAACCTTACACAATTATTTATTAATTACCTCATAATTGATAAATCCACATCACCTTACCCGCCACCTCACTTTGCCACCTCACCATGACCTAGCCCTAACCTAAACTAACCTAATTAGGACCCATGACTTGGTCTAGACTCACATCCATAACTAATGCCTCCTTACTCGCACCAAAAGCCGACCTTCTAGCCACTTGACCAAGCCCATGGCTGATCTCTCGGGAGAAAAGCGGGGAAGGTGGGCTATTTTACTAAAAATAGCCTACTTTTTCCTAACCGATGCGGTTCTACTCGCCGCCGTCGGTTACGTAACCGCCATCGGTTCCTGTAAATGGGCTCCCCAAACCAAAACAACGGATCGGGATTTCATTTTGGAGATCGGTCGAAGATTTTGAATCAAAGGAGAGTCAAAGCGATTAGCGAGTCGAACTTCACTTGACCAAGCGAGGCGAGTGAAGAAACCAGAAGAGTTGGCAGCCAAGGAGATCAACTGGCATCTTCGTCAAAAACCAGTAAGTTACATCTTGCATGTCCTCCATTATAACATTTCTTATGCTTTTGGAATTACAGTCCTCCCAAATCCGTTTCTGGATCCATTATCCAACGTACCATTGCCTCTAGCTGTCATTCTTTTGTTTCTAACCATCCCGTTTCCCAAAAACTATCCAAAAATCAGCCATTACAAACTCCACAACCAGCCCAGAAGATCCTAGAACCCACCGGTATCGGTTATCAGTAACCGCCATCGGTTATAGGTAGGTAAGCATCGGTTCCTTTGATCAAAAACCGGGAAAAACTTGACCTTTCCCTACCCGGTTCAGCCAAGCAATTTAATTGATATTTTACAGTATTTTGTGTTAACTCATATCGGCAGGGGAACTGACCACCTTCGAAAGGAAGTTTCATATTTCCTAGGCCCAAGGCAGTTCCCTCATTTACTATCTAATCAAAATCTTGTGGTCTTGTGTTCTTATTTGCGGGTAGTCCTTCGAGACAAAAAGGAATTCTCGCGATCGGCTGATCTTTATGTAGGGCTTAGATTTGATAGGGAAATTATCTCCCTCATCTATGGATGGCCATAATTTTATAATTACGGCCACAAAATATTTCACGAAGTGGGTTGAGGCCATGCCTCTTACCACCGTTCTAGGGTCTGTAATTATAAAGTTCATCTTGAACTAGATCATCTGTAGATACGGGTCCCACAAGTCATTATCTCTGATAATGGCACATCATTTAAAAATGAAGAGGTGTGTGAGTTGTGTGAAAAATTCAAGATAAATCACCACACCACCTTTGTATACTACCCTAAGGAAAATGGACAGGCTGAGGCAACTAATAAGACGTTGAAATCCATCCTCCTAAAAATTGTTAAGGAGAACAAGCGTGATTGGAATTTAAATCTATTTCTGGCCTTGTGGGCCTATAGAAAACCAATAAGAACAATGACGAGGGAAACCCCATATTATTTTGTATTTGGTTTGTAAGTGATCTTACTACTTGAAGTTGAGATACCCAGCCTCCGGATATCATTACAAGGAATCTTAAGAGAAGAAGGATATTGTGAGGCACAACTCGTTGAGCTAGAAACCCTTGATGAAGCTCAGCTTAGAGATGAGGCACACCATAGATATTACGCTAACCAGATATGTTGAAAGTATAATAAGAAGGTATATGAATGTGATATATTCATTGGATATTTGGTATTGAGACTTGACAACCGGATAGACAAGAAAACTGGTGAAGGAAGGAAATTCAGGCCCAAGTGGTTGGGCCCATATCGAGTCATGGAGGACTACAAGAATGGGGAATATCACCTGTGTACTCTAGAGGGTGAAGAATTTGGTGAGTCCATCAATTCACTTCACTTAAAACGTTACTATGCATGATCCATCTACATTTCCACATGTACACTATTACATCCGCATTGCATTTTCATCTGCTAGATCACTTTGTAAATTTGTAATCAAGGAACTTATCTTTCAAGAAAATTTCAAAAATTCTAAAAATATTGGAAAAACATTCAATCACACTTCTATAAGTATCCAAAATATTATCATCACATTTCTAATCATTTCATCAATTCAACAAGATAAGACAAAGTTTTGACACTAATCCTACCAAGGTCTTGCATACTTGGTTCTACTAGTAGTTTTCTTCCAGCATAGGTTTCTTTTCCCATAGTCTTTTCTAGAATATTCATGGTGTCATATCTCTCCCAGAAAAACCTCTTTGGTAGTAAAAGCATTTAAAACATTTTTACTTGGATTGCTTGTTCACCTATCTCAACCTTCGGTGTTGAGCCCGCACATCTTATTGGTTAAATGGGGTTGATTCTAGGGGCAAGTTCTCCTCCCAAAAGCACAACTAAAAGTTAAAAAAATGAGTATTATGTCAAGTCAAAATCAATACAATTTTTTTATTTACACACTTCCTTACCCCACCAACCTTCGGTGTTGAGCCCGTGCCTCTTACTAGTGGCGTGAGATTGGGAAAGGAGGGAAGTGCCCTTACTTGCATATGCCTTGTCTTTGGTGATGAGACCATGCTTCTTACTAGTAGTATGGGGAAAGGTGAAGGGGTCTCTACAAATAAATTAGTAAGTTAAAAGAAATTCATTCAATAAAAAGTTCTTTGAAATCATAAATCCCAAGAAAAATGAATTAGATGTGTATGTTCCAAAAGAGTTAAAGCCTTAAAAACCAGATTTTGTCAATTAGGAGGCCATCTATGGGTCTAATTCTAGATAAAATTGCAAGAAAATCACATTCTAGACTATGTAGTAAACTGTGTGTAGAGTTAGGTTGTAGGTTTCTAATTGGATTTTTGTCAAAATATTGTCTTTCTCTCATCACTTCCATTCATCAAAATCATATAACTCACATCCCTCCTGGATCTTGGTGTTGAGCCCTCGCATCTTACTAGTTGTGTGGGGTTAGAAGTGGAGTGGGTTCATTTTCTTATCATATTACATTCATCACATCTTTCCAAATAAACACGAAGTACCAAATCTTGCTTGAAAAACTAAAGTTTCGACATTACGGGTTTACATCAACATCATATAAAACAAAAAAAAAAAAAAAATTTGTTAGCATTTTTTTACTACATGCATTCTGAAAATCATATAAAATTGGAAATTCTAAACATCTAAGAATAAACATGTGAGGTAAACCATAAATGAAGTAAACTATGGTGTAAAGGATAACCAAATCAAAAAGAGATATATGTATATATCATAGTGAATCAATTTTGTATACAATGCCATGACACCCTAGGTGTGGTCAAAACATTGGTAACGAGCACGGAAATCCAAAACATCATATATATGCCTCAAAAATGGAATCAAAGAAATAAGGCTCAATGGCCTATCCCTCTCTCTAGGAACTCTAAGATGGTGTATGGTTGTGGCTAGGACTCCTACTGCAACTTTGATGTCGTGAATGCACCGAGCGGTGAGAGTGACTGTGAGATTGACCACTAGTGATGGCCTCGCTGTATGAGTGGCTCCACCTCGCCATCCTCTCCGCCATCTCATATGTGACAATTTTTTTCTCTAAGAGGTTAAGAGGTCCAACAACTTCCAAAGAGGTTCAAACACATCGGTATGTCATCTAGCCTTTAATGGATATCCCAAATCCTCCAAAGAACGCCACAAAAGTCTTCCCCATAGGGATCAATAAGGTATCAACATAAATCTTGCAAGCCATTAGTAGTGGGTAAAAAAAAGAAAACAATGACGAGTTTAAAAACATTAAAAACACACAATATGTAGTTTACTAACAAATCTAGGTAACAAGGTTAAGAGAAGAGTATCTACATAATCAAATCTTCTAAAGATCCAGAAGGGTTGACTAGTACCGGTAGTGGTGGTGGAGCCATTGTAGGAACCTATTGAACCTCACCCTCTCTTGAGGTGATGTGCTGGCCCATCATGGACTGCTCATCACCACCCCTCTCGGAAGATAGGGTATAAAAACTCACTTGTGACTCTCCATTCCGAGTCACTATCCTCATCACCCCCTCTACTCTAACCTCCTCATCTATCTCCTCACCTACCTCACCCTTAGTCTCTATATTTGTGGTTGTGTCCTCCTCCTCCTCCCCACCATGAGAGGGTGCGACCTCAATCTATAGGAGAGCTACTAGTGCTCTAGGGACTGGTACCTTCTCCACACTGATAGGTACCCCTGGTGTAACAATAGTCCAACCATGCTCACCCTTAGGGCCTGCTCGTGCCTCTCTAATGCTTTGGTAGACAACAAGAACTGTAGGAAGAGCATCATCATAGGGTAACCCAAACTATTGGGGTACTCTGGTAGCAAGATGGAACTCCACCCTCGCAGATCTGTTAACTAATTGTGCATTTTTGAAACAAGAAATCAGGATAGTCCCCTCCTAACCCCATAATCCAATCATATCTTGATACAGTCTAACAATGAAATCATCTCAGTAGTAAAAGAAACAATAGGCTAGTGTTCCCCTTTAAAGCGGAGACATACATGTCCATCTCATGACCTTGATGACCCCTATGTCCTATATACCAACTCCCTCTCGTAGGGACGATCCACTCATAAAACCAACACATCGCTTAGGAAAGGTGGCTCAGGACTTCCCCGTAGCCTCACCATGTGGTACAAATCATAGTATGTGGTCCCCAAAATGTCCAAACCCTAGGCATAGATCCTTTCATACTACTCAATATGCATAATGATGGGAGCCCAACAGTACAAGAGCTTGTCCTGACCTTATCTCCTACCAAACGTGAAGCTAAAATACCAATGATGGCCTTGCATAGAGTAGGGATATGTGTGGAGGAAACAAATAGAATTTACATACCCTACTTGGTGCCCACAATCGACACCCCATCATCCCCCATATACGATGCCCACCGTATATACAAAAATAGAAAACCTTTCTCCATTACCAATCATCAACTATTCATAGGTATGCCAAGAATCATGTAGACATCCTCGAGAGTGATGGTCCACTCTCCCCAAACACCAAGAAACTAAAAATTGTTTGGTCGGCATCCCAATAAGAAAACATGTCACATAGAATATGGTTGGGTGTTGCTATATGTGGCACTTGTGAAATACTCCATAACTTGACTGATGTAAAAATCCCTCTCGCCCCGAGTCAGCCTAATCAAGAATGCCTGGAAGCCAATCACGCTCTCTCACCTAGCTCTAGCGAATGTATAAATCCTTCTGCATTCAAAAACAAGAAAAAGAGTAAGTTAGCAATGTATTTCAATACATAAGCTCATCAAAAATAGTATAAAATAACCCAAAATCCAAAAACATTCACCTAAGTTAGTCAAAATTGCTCTCTTCATTGATAATTACAAGAATTCCACCCTGTGCAAAACGGTGGTTTTGTAGTTTCACGATGATTCTCAGGATCGCCACCTGTGTAGGGTGGAAGTCATGTCTAGAATGGAAAACCCGCCCCCTTTGACCCAAAAATGCAAAAAGGATGAAAATAGACCTTTTGGAAAAAATGAACCACCTAGACCACCTCCTAGGGAACATTTTAACACAAGAAATTTCAAAAATAACCCCCAAGTGTAGATTTTTCAAATTTTACATTTTTAGGTTTGAAATAAACAAATGAAAAATACTAACCTTTGTCTTTGTTGTTGGGTCTCTCACTTGCAGAGCCATGATTGCATCGTCACACTCATCATTTTTATTATACTCGCTCAAAATAGTGACCGGTGATCCAGAGCTCCAAAATCACAATGAGGATATGTGTAAATGAATCATTTGGTTCTACATATGCCTTGTTTTAACTTCATTTTGAGTATAGATATTTTACAGGGATGGAGCACTGGTGCAAAAGGGTATACTTTTATCCTCGAATAGATGGTAAGTCCTCTTGTTGTTTTGTTTAAGTGCTTATTTTTTGATATCATATCTATTTGCACTTGAGTCTTGCTTTTATCTTGTAGGTAATGAGAGCTTGGATGGAGACATTTCGGCATACGGGTGTGTTGGTTATAGCTTATAACTCCCCATTTTGGGAATGCCATACTCGGACTCAATGTTTTACGCTTCTTCATGGCTAAAAATCTTCTTCGAGGGTGCAATATGTATGCACCCAAATTTGTATGTACTACGTTGTCAAAAACAGTTCAAAACCCCCAATGATGATTCATGTATTTTCCAAAGGTGTTCAAGCTCTTTAACCTCTTTGCAACTTATATTTGTAGCCTAGTTTACCTTAGCCATTTCCTACTTTTTGCAGCTTCCCACATCAATTTTACCTTTAGTTATAAAACCGTCACCTTGCTTGGGTGGCGGTTTTGTAACCACTACCCTACGTAGGGCACCGGTCATGTGCAAATTTTCTAGAACTCTTCATGCGTGAATTAGATGCGTGTTGCTTCACTTCAGTTCACTTTTAGAACATGTTTCTCAATCATTTTAGCTGATTTTAAGCTTGACTGACTTATGGCAATCTCCTCTTTCACTTGTGATTTCTAATTAACTATTTAACTTGACCCCTTCATGTGTTGATGTGGCACCCCATTACTGCTAAGTGTGATAGTGCACTACCAAACCAAACTTCAATAAAACCATAAATTATTTTGAAGCAAATAGCTAGAGATTATTTGTGTATATTGTTTATTTGAGTTGCCACAATCTTGCTAGGAATTACACAACTAAGCTTTGTTACCTTGCGATGTCTTTCTTCTAACTGCATTGCAACTAGACTACCATCAAGCTACCATTTCTCCAATACTTTCTTCTTCTGCTGCATTATTTTTATCCCCAAATTCCTTGGACTCAAATGGACACAAGAGATTGGTAAAGACAACTGAGGGGATAAAGTGATACCACAACTAGATTTGTCTCTGTACTGTAATTCTAGGTTCGAGTTGTTATTAAGTTTTTTCATTTCTTTATTTTCTTCATTTCTAAGAGTACACACACATATCAAATAGAGTATAAGAAAATAAATTTCATTTATTGCCAATAGTTAGATTCATTTCTAAGAATCTTACCGTATCATCATAGATAATAAAAACATTGCAAATTGTGGTTTCCTAAAATCCTCAAATATTCTATTCGGGAAGTTATAGGGGAAGAAAAATCTTCTAAAGCTTTAAATATTCTCGTGTTTGTGAGATAGAAGAAGATTTAATAATCCATAATTATAAATTGGAAAAAATTGTTTTGGTTATAATAGATTCAATACACTATTGCACAGATAAATAACTACATCCAATTATTTATTTGTATAGGATTTATTAATTAGGATTAGAAGCTTTAATTTCTTCATTTCTTCATTTAATTCCAAAAAGTTCCTAGAAAATTACAAAAATATTTCTTTTAATTAGATTAATTGCTTTGTATTGCTTTATCTCTTTTATATTGGAAAATAACAAAAACATAGTGTAGATTTTATTTTCTTAGATTAGCTTTTATTTATTTCGTGGATTAAATGCATACATGACCATTAATGGACTAGAAAAATAATGAATATATGGTATTGATCGACGGGTTCCCAAACCAAATGGGCTCAATTACTTGCGGACATAGGTACTTTGGACTTCATATGTTTGTCCTTAGAATACCATCACGATACTCACACAAAATTGTATAATTAAATGTTTTAAACATTGTGGCCAATAAGGCTTAAGAATATTGGACAGCCCCCGGCAACAGAGTCTAGACACATATGACCATATAAGGACCATGACCAAAGAGAGTTTACGGTTGTGATCCAATGGTCCCCAAACCAAACAGGCCCGAAAACCAATTAGATATTGACACTGGATTACGCATGCTAGTATTTAGGACATCCCCACTTCCACCAAACATTATTAGACAACTAAAATTTTTGAACAAAGAAGCTCATTAAGCCCTCACATTTTGGATTGAACTAGCTAACATCCCATAGAGCTAGTGGAACAACGCCTCTCTCTCATTTATTCCATGACCTTGTCTAGAAATTGTTACAAGGCACCCATATGTTTTCCATGCATCCCAAAACCATTAGAAAGTATTTCGTAGAAATCGACATTGATTGGAGTCTTCGTGTGGCTATTATTTCCAACCCATCTATTAGACCCATTCAAGTTAGAAGGGCCTTCCTTTCCCTTGATGAGTAGATCCGATATTGCGCATCGAGGACATTATTTTTCCTTGATAGCTTGTTCATCCCATTCCCACATATTTTTTCCACATATCACATATTCGTTATATTTCTCTACCCGTAGCCATCCACACATTCTACATAAAATTTCCACGACACGACCTCGTGGAGGTCAAGTGTGATTGAAGGTCGCATGTTAATTTTCATTTATATAGTGGATGATCCCATAAGGAGATCTCCAGGAATGTGAACACCTAAGTAAACCTCTGCGGTGGTTGTTTCAATGAATGAACATTAGTAACATGAGTATAGTTTTGATTTTATACGTGATGGGGAATGTTACCCGCCTCAAAAAATTATATAGGTTCGAAGCTTGGGTGATCTATAACTCTTTAAATAACATTTCCAAGTGAAGGATGTTGATCTTTTCTAGGTACATGTTGCACATTGTTTGGCTGTGAGGGTGTATCATACCCTATTATAAAATAGTCATTGAATGATCTCCCCTTTTACGATATGATTTCTCTTTTAGGTGGGGTTAGGATATTATTGTTTTTAAGAAGGACATCTATGTATCCTTGTATCCTATCCAAGGATCCATCTAAGGCATTAAGGTGTTCACCACTTTCGGTGAACTGGGCTAAGAGTTCATCATTTTGTCATAAATAGGATGGAAAGGAATTGAAATGTATACTAATTTGGGGTCTTGATAAAATCCATGGATAAAGGCCATGTTTTCCGTGAAGGTCATATTATTAGAGCTTAAGAACTCTAGTTGTGAGCCATGATTTGGTTGGTCTATCTCCTTGATTCTTATCATTTAATTAATGTTTGACCCTTGAATAGGGGATGTATGGGGAGATAGGAAGTTATGAGAATAGTTATCAGCCCACTCAAATAATGAGGGTGTCTTGAGTACTCACCTGATTGTAATATGATTCAAGACCTAAAATAGGTGTGTTATGATCCTGACATGACATATTTGGGGGGTGTATAAACACCCATAGAATAATAGAAGAGGAATAAAATGGATGAAAGAAAACAAAATGAAATGGATACGAAAAGGTCCAATTAGTCCTTCACATTAGGTTCACTAGAATTTTTACATCTGAAAATCAACACGTGATTTCATATGCACTCGACTTCTCAAGGTTATGTTGAGATAAAAGAAATGTGATAGATAGAATGGGTATGGGATGAATAAATATAGTATAAATGAGACAGGTGGGAATAATAGTAAAAATAGGATCAAAGATCAAGGAAAACATAGATTCTCAACTTGAAAATTGGGGATTTTCTCATCGAGAGTGAAAAATGCCCATATAAACTGTGTAGGATATTGCCTTCAAGAATTATCATTATTTTTAGGTCTTATTCTATGCCAAGAGAACATAGTGTAGCTCGACCCGGTTGATGGATTGGAGGGAATTTTCATTATGCCTCTAAATGTACCTCTCTAAAGAGGGTCATGTAAGAATGATGGAGGATATATTGGGGAAAAACTAAGGGTTACGTGTACTAACCCTACCATCTTGACTCGACCAAAGTATTGTTTTAATATTTCTACTTCATCATTAAGGGTGTTAAGTTGGCATATGATCTTGGGTAGTACAGGAGTTTCTCTAAAGACTAGTTGGCATAAACCTAAGTTTATGTCTCTTTGACGTTAGTTAATATTGGGTTGGTTTAAGATTGGGTCAAAGATCCTTATGTGAGGGTCGGTGGACTTAGAATGGTCATATGGGAACTAGATCAACGAGAAATATAGAAAAAATAAATAACTAATAACCAAAGGGGCTGAGGGCTAAGTACAAGTAGCCTAGACCACTAAGGAAATGGGGATTGTGTTCATTCCAATTTCTAATCTACTTTTAATTCCTAACTTTAAATAAAAAAGAATCTAAATTAAATAAAATATGATTACTTTCCCCTTTAATCTAATTAAATTAAATTTGCCAATATTTAATTAAAGAAAAATAATAATAAACTAACTAATTTTGTTTGTGTATTTGGAAATGATTTAAAAAAGAAATGAATAAAACAAATTAAACTCCTAAGACTTTTGTTTTGTTTTCTGGTTTTGAAGAATTAAATAAAATAAATACTTGTAGACACAGATAAAGAAACTAACCAAATGAAACAAACTAATTCTAAATTAAAATAAACTAAAACAAGGAATAGCCAAATGTGGTTATTCGATCTTTTGCATGATTGTGAAAAATAAATCCACTCTAAATAGAAGATGTATTCTAAAAGTGAAACTTCTTCTAACTACTTCTACCTCAAGTACATGAGAAAGAAAGAAAGATTCTCATAAGCAATTTCTTATTTAGCCAAAATCTTTCCCTGGAAAAGTAAAAATAAATTATAAAAATGACTAACAATGAAGAAATGATAAAGAAACACAAACATGTAATCTTCCTCCAACTTATTTTCCCTACAAATACACAAGGATAGGCATGGAAGAAGATATCAATGGAAAATTTGTTCGTAATGAGACAATACCGGAATTGAAAAAGTACTAAATTCTACCGATTTAAAACAACCGTATTTATTCTAATTGAAAGCTTTAAAGAATTCAAAACATCCCCAACTTGTAACTATTGATATGAGATAGTATTATAGGTGTGGTGCTATGTTGTGTCTCCTCAGCTTCCTTTTCCCTTCTAAAGATGATTTCCAATTGATCCAAGGTGTGTACAAAGTGTTGGCTAGTAGCAAGAAAAACCAAGAAGATGGCTGGTTGTAAGAAAAATGGTTGAAAATGCAATACTAGAAAGAAAAAGCAATGAATAAGTTGTCTGTGTGATTCCTAGCAAGATTTTGGTAGCATAACTTTGTAAATCAAATATGAAAACTCCAACCCAACATTCAAATGAAAATTGGGATTTTATAAAAATATGGGGAAGAATAAATTTGAAACACATGTCCACATAAGGGGTAGTCAACCTTCTAGACATTAAACTAGGAAGAGAAAATCAATTTGATTCTAACAAGCCCAAAACTAAGATTTTTTTAAAGAAATGAGTGAGAAAATAAGTCCTAAATCAAGACCCACATTTTAAACATGTGGATAAAGGTGCAGAATCACTGGTTTGTACAGCCGGTGGTTGCGTAATTTAAATCTAAAATCAAGTGTGAAAAGAGAGGAAAATATCTCACAAGGGTGTAATAGGCTTCCAAACTTAGAAACATGGAAAAACAAGTTATAAAAAGCATATTGAAGGAAAAGGGATTGGATCTCGGATCTCATCGTTACTTTGGAAAATAATTCTTTCATCATCAGAGACTTACCATGTCCTTCAATGTAGCACCATGTAATTTTTTGGTGTGTATAGACTCATATCTGGTGAAAATTGTTTTGATGCACCCAGAGAGAGGAGACTCACTTCCAAATCAAGCAGATGACCTCTTTGAACCTAAAACATCCTTTTAGGAAATGGATACATCCAAAATGTTGGTAGAATAGAGTATCAAAATTAACATTGGCACAAATGAGAATCCTAAATTGTTACAACTTGGTGCAAGCTTATTAGAATCAAAAATAACAACATTCATGACACTACTCATTGAGTTTCACAATATATTCATATGGTCATACAAATACATGCTAGGTCTTGATCCCTCATTTGTAGTGCACAATCTTGTACTTCAACCAGATGCAAAACCAATAAAAAAATCACATGAAAATCTACCCTAAAGTTGCATTGTTGGTTAAGGTAGAACATCAAAAATATCTAGAAGCCGATTTATAAGATGAATTGACTATTCAGAATGGATATCTAATATGGTAGAAGTTGTAAAAAAGACACCATGAATTAGAATTTGCATAGAATTCCAAGATATCAACAAGGCTTTTTTGAAGGATGAATTTACCTTTCCCAATATTGACATGATCATAGAATCTACAACTGGCCATGAAATGTTGTCCCTAATGGATGGATTTCTAGGTTATAATCGATTCAAATTACAGTATAGACCAACATAAGACAACATTTACAACACTGTGGGGTATGTTTTGTTACAATGTCATGCCTTTTGTCCTTAAGAATGCTGGGGAAACCTATCAACATGAAATGACTGTCATCTTCCATGACTTGCTTCATGAAATCATGGAGGACTATGTCAATGAAATACTTGCTAAATCCAAAACCAAAGTAGATCATGCAACCATCTTGCGACATATATTTGAACGATTGTGGGAATATAAGATGTTCCTTAAATATAATAAATGTGTCTTCGGTGTTACTTCAGGGAAGCTACTAGGATTCATAGTATTATGGAGAGGAATTGAATTTGACTATGCTAAAGTAAAAAAATCATGGAGATGCCTCACCCAGAGAGTCTACATCGGTTATGAGGACTCCAAGGAAAAATTCAGTCTATTCGGAGTTTCATATCTCAAATGGAAAATAAATATCACCATTTTAATCAGCTTCTTAGGAAAGATGTCTTGTTTAAATGGATCCTAGAATGTCAAGATTCTTTTGCACAATTGAAAGAATATCTATCAACTCCATTGGTACTAATTCCACCTATTCATGATAATCCTATGCTTTTTTATACATCAGCTATAAAACATGCCCTAGGGAATTTCTTACACAAAAAGTTACAAAGGGAAGGAAAAAGCAATCTACTATCTTAGTAGAACTCTTATAGCTCATGAAATTCAATATTCATAGGTAAAAAAGTATGTTTGGTAGTAGCATTCACATTTCACAAGTTGCATCACTACTTTCTTAATCATACAACTAAACTCATTTCTAAAGTAGATCCTATTAAGTATCTACTGTCAATACTTGTTCTAATTGGTTGAATGTATAACTCGAGTGATTCTCCTCGGTGAGTTAGATATCAAAATTGTCAATCAAAAAGGTATAAAAATGTAATCTCTCACAAATAAACTTGTCTCCGCACCTTTTCCAGTTTAAATCCACTTCGTTTGAATTCCCATAAAAATACCTATTGTATGTGGATGAAATTCCTTCATAGAATTTATTTTTCGATGGCCCCTTACAACATTTATGGGTCATAGCTGGTATTTTTCATGTACACCAGATGACGATGTTATCCCAAAGTCTTACCACACTGGTCTCCCTTATACAAGCAACATCGTGGATTATGAATCCCTTATAGCCGACCTAAAATTTTCTATATCTTGGTGGCTTAAAGAATTAACAGTTTATGGGGATTCTCTTTTGATCATAAAGCAAGTCAATGGTGAATACCAGGTTAAGGATGAAAAAATGATTCCTTACAAACACATGGTCAATAGTCTCAAAGGTTGATTTTGAATTATCACCTTTGTGCGGAGTGCCTGTCTACAAAAAAATTAACGGATACCATGGCTACTATCACATCTCTTCTTATATTTTATATTAACCAAACACATAGTGAGTTTCTTTTCAAACATTTTTTGGTGAGTACCTATTATTTTTAGGAGTAAACCATGGTATGTGAAATAGTTGGTCCTGAAAATCCTTGGTACCATGACATATACACCTTTATCTAAGATAAAACCTACCCTCCAAACATGAAATCCTATAAAAAAATAGCCTTAGCACAACGTGCTTTGTGCTACACCATCCTTATTGACACCCTATACAAAAGAGTCTATAATATGTCTCAATCAAGATGAAGCTAACCAAACACTAGTCAAATACATGTAGGTATTTGTGGTGCACACACAAATGACATGGTCTTAGCCAAAAATATCTTACACGTGGGTTATTATTGGATGAATAAGGAGTATGATGCATGAAAATTTATCAAGAAATGTCAAGCATACAAGAGGCACAATAATATTATACATGTGCCCTCACAAGCCATTTTTCCTATCATCTCACCTTGGCCTTTTTCTCGATGGGGGATTTACCTAGTAGGCAAAAAAACCACATCTTATGATGGACATACCTGTTAGGGCAAAATCACAGCACCCTGGATGCACATCAGGCTTCTAGGTTGATGTTTCAGGCATCCAGTGTGATTGCACAACATGGAAACCTCTCTCCAAGTGTGGGACTTGTTAAACTGAGAGAGGAATCTCCAGATTAGAGGCTGGTTCCTCAAACTCCTCTGATTTAGATCTATATTTTCACAACTACAGAGGTTCAGATCCTAATCCTACTCTAAATTGCAAGGAGATAGGGATAGAAGTGCAAAAATTGAAACTAACTAAAGATGGTGATGCACCAAAAGGAGTGGTGAATATTTTGTCATGCAAATAGACATAAACCAAAGATTACAACATAAAAACATACACAGACTGATAAGATATAATTTAGGATCTGAAATGAAGCAAATAATACAAACAAAGGACTAAAACCCATTCACAAAGCTTACATTATCATTTCCAATGTCAAAAACCACTGCATTACAACCTCAGAGAGGTAGAAAACTGTTACAATCTTTGAAGAGGTCTGATTCTTGCAACAATCACTTGCTGGAGGTGAAAGAAGAAGTCTGCTATGCCAAAAATGTTCCCCCTTTGGTTGTGAGCCAAATCTGGCTTTTACATTGCATGGGTCGAGCCTAGGAGAGAGAAAATGTACAAAACGTGGGAGCCCATTCCTCATTGACTACAAATGCATTAAAACGGCATGGGGACCTTACAAATCCATACCCTGTCATTTTTGACTGAATTGGAGGAGAATGCGACCCATTCTGCATTAAATTTAGTCACCGAAATGTCATTTCTCGGCCATGAACACGCGTCAGAGTCGTTTCTTAACTTTCTCTCTCTAGACTAAACCAAAATTCAAGATTGAACCTGGAATCATGTAGAGAATTTTATAATCTTTCCAATGATATAAAGAATGTGCAAATCCAAGCTCTGGATTGAAAGATATGGCGATCTGAAGATTTAGGGCACAAAACAGTGAAAACGGATATTTGAAAATTTTTTCCCACTCTCTGCCACTTGGATGACACGTGTCAGGCGCTGATTGGATGAGCAATTCTCTCTCCTTCCCTTACCCATGGGTTTTCCTTGAAATTTTTGACCTTTTGTAACTTTGGAAAATTTCCCATTTTTTCCCCGTGTCCCCGCCACTTGGGACACGTGGCATGATTTGGTTGGAGGACAGGGGCGCGGGGTCATCCTTCACCTTTTAGTTTTTGGCCAAAACTTTTTCCAAATTCTCTAATTCCTCCCTGAGCTCCGTACTCCCCTTCTCCTTAGGACACATGTCCTCTTTTTATTGGCTCGGGCCAACGCTTCAAACCTTGCCATTTGAAATTTTAGACGTTTTCCCTTGTGACATGTGGCGTTTCCTAATTCATCCGCGGCCTACCGGCTTTTCACGTCCCTTTCATCCCTTTAGCCCGCTTATTGTCCCAAACCGTCTGGGAAAAATTCCTTCTATCCACCTGATTCGGGCTTCCCTGTCCTTCTTTGAGGCGAAGACACGTGGCACACTTTCATTAGCTCTCGAATTTTTCTGGATTTCCGCGCCCCACGCGTCCCTTTGTTCCAACCGTCCGGACTAAAGTTCCTCGCGCCGGCTGATTCGGGTGGTTCGCATCCTTCACGTCCTCACGGCCCAAATGTCCCAACCTGCTTACGTATAGCGGTTAGTCAATTTTGTCTTTACCTTTAGCTGGTTTGCCCTTACGTGTTCCGTGCCTCCCCACGGCCCGATGTCCCTTTGCTTTGCGTGGACCGCCTAGCGCCTTTTAGCCGATTCGCGCCCAACGTCCCAACTGTCCCAACTGCTGCGAGGACTAGGACTTAGCCAATTTTCATGATTTTTTCTAGCCCCAAGCTTGTTTTTTGCAACTTTTTCACCCTTTTTAGAACTTGCTCCTTTCTTCTTGGACAGGAGAGTTAGAAAAAATCCGAGGGGACCCTAGAAACATGATTTTTTGCCTTGAATCAATCTATCTGCCTGGGACTTGAATTTAATGCATGTTATCAAAATTACCCTGGGGGTGAATTTTGGATAACAATTTGGCGACTCAATGGGTCATCGCACTGCTAGATGAAAAGAGCAAGAGCTCAAGCGACCCATTGGGCATGGAGTCATCAAATATTCTATTTAGAACCTCCATTGACTTAGAATGTGCAAGGAGGAAGATGGAATATCACCTGAGGGGAGCAATGGCTGCAAAACATCTCCATGGACAAGCAAGTTGTGCCAAAGCACTTAGGGAAAACGAAACTAACCTACAGCAAAACAATGTGCACAAGCACTTGGAGGAATGAAAATCTAATCTAATATTTTACAAGGTAGTGAATTTCCCTCTAGAAGCAATGCTTGAAATAGATTCCATTGATCGATGGAATCAGTAGTTCTTCACCATCCAATGAGGCCAATTGGAAAGCATTGCTGTTCTTGCACTTCGTGACCATGTATGGGCCACTCCAAATGGCATCAAATTTTGAATGCCTTCCCAATTTTGCTCTATCCACATCCCATTTAAACACTAGATCTCCAACCTCGAAAAGATCTATCCTTGGCCTTCCTATCAAAGGTCTTCTTGATCAAAGTTTGATCCTTTTCCATTGCTTGGGATTCCTGATTTCTGATCTCTTGCAGCTCCATCAACTCCGCATACCTCACCTCCATGGGCTCAAACTCTAGCAACTCCAGCTGCTTCATGAGTTCCAATGTTGGCAACTCAAGTGACATGGGCAAGATTTCCTCTCTCCCATAGACAAGTTTGAATGGAGAGTTACCTGTAGATCTTTTAGGAGTTATCCTATCAGCCCATAAGGCTGATTTCAGTTTGGTATGCCAAGACCTCTGATTCTCATCAAGAGTCCTCCTAATGATCCTCAACAAGTTCTTGTTTGTAGACTCGGCCTGGCCATTACCTTGAGGGTAATAGTTTGATGAAGTGCTTAGGTAGATACCGTTCTTGACAGCCCACTCAGTCACCTTAGATCCAATGAATGCCAATGCATTATCAGATATTATTGTAGCAGGTACACCAAATCTGGTTGTTATCCCCTCATAAAAGTCTAAGATGCTAGACTCATTTGCCTCTTTGAGTGTTACTGCTTCTGTCCATTTGGTGAAATAGTCCGTGGATATCAGAATCCATTTGTGCCCTTGGCTTGAATTGGGATTAATGAATCCAATGAAGTCCAAACCCCATTGCATGAATGGCTGGTCAACCGAGATTGGATGTAATGGAAGGGCAGCAAGTCTCTCTTTTCCTGTGAAGAATGCACAATTCTTACACCTCTTGATCCATGCATAGCAATCATTGAATATTTTGGGCCAGTAATAACCAGCCTTCATGATTTTTAGAGCTATCACTCTTGGTGCAAAATGGCCACCAGCTGGTCCACCATGAAACTCTTCCAACACCCTTTGAATCTGATTTGTGCTAATACACCTTAAAGCACTCCATTCACATCTTTCTTGAACAAAACTCCATCAACAATGGCATACGTAACAACCTGCAATCTGAAGTGTCTCCTTTGGGTCTTGTTCATCTCCTGGAGGGCATAGGCCTGTGCCTAGGAAGTGTATAATGCCTTGGGTCCAGCAAGGAGTGGGGGTAGCATTGTCTTCTTCTTGATAGCTACTTGGCTCATGGCTGTCTGGACTATCAAAACAGCCTCTTCTTCATTGCATAATTCTCCTTGCTTCCCAAAACCAGCTGCTCACACAATCCTTTCCTCTTACCAGCTTGGTGATCTTGATCTCAATGTAATACTCCATGACACGGGTGATCCAACCTGCCCTTTTCTCATTCAAATCCTTGTTGAGGAGGAAGTCCTTAACCCCTGGCGTGTGAGACCAGCAAGCTGGACCTTGTTGTTTTAGATTAAATGCTTGAATTTCTTCAAGCTTCGACATGCCAAGACATGCTTCTCAATAAAAAGAGTATCTCACCTCATAGTCATCTAAGCTCCGGTGAAGAAGGCAATTGGCTGCTCATCATTATCCTTGTTCTGCTGTACCAAAATGGAAGAAATAGTGTCATTCCTCCAAATGCATAGAGGATGAAATCCTTGGAGAAGTCTGGGTTGATGAGAGTTGGTGCTTGAGAGATAGCTTCTTTGATTGCTTCAAAACTCTCCTTGCCTTCTATTGTCCACTTGAAAGCCATGCTCTTCTTTAACATTTTGGTGAAGGGCTTTCTTGTGGCTTGGCAATGGTAGTGCTCTTATGGCTTCAACCCTCTCTGGATCAATTGCTAATCCTTCCTTGGAGACAATATGGCCAAGGAGCTTTCCTTCATGTGCAAGAAAGATGCACTTCTTAGGATTCAAAGACACTCCAAATCTCCTGCACCTCGTGAAGACTTGCCTCAAATGAGAGAGGTGGTCTGCTGCATTTTTGGAAAAAACAGTGATATCATCAAGGTAAATCAGCACCACATTATTAATCAAACCTTTGAATGCCATGTCCATTGCCCTTTGGAAGGTAGCACCAGCGTTGGACAGCCCAAAGGGAATTTTTCTGAATGTAAAAGTTCCCATTTGGTTGTGAAGGCTGTCTTGAACTGGTCCTCTTCCTTCACCATAACTCGATTGTAGCTTTCGAGTAGCCATCAAGTAGTGAAAACCTCTCGGAGCCAGCCACAACTTGCAAGATTTGCTCCATGGAAGGGAGTGGGTAATGGTCCTCGAGAGAGGTTCTATTCAAGTCTCTCTCAAGTCAACACATAATTTGATCTCTCCACTCTTCTTTCTAATCGGAACTAAGTTGGCAACCCAACTAGAATGCACGATTGGGAATATGATCCTTGACTCAATCAGCTTGTCTAATTCCTTCCTCATGAGAGGCTCCATGTGTGGATTGAATGGTCTTTGTTTCTACCTGACAAGCTTAGTATTTGGATCCAATTCGATGGTATGCTGAGCTAAGTTGGGATTGAAACCTTTCAAGTCTTCATAGCTCCAAGCAAACACGTTAGGGAACTCTTGACACAACTGTATGAACTCATACCTTTCTTGTTCAGTTATCATCCTTCCAATTTGCAATGGTTTGTTCTCTTCTACCAAGATGGATACTGAATCCTCTCTCTTGACCTGAATGTTTGCTTTCTCCTTTCTAAACTGATCATTGGGGTTAAAAATGGACTCCAAAGTGATAAGTCCTTTGGGCAGCTTGTTAGTTCTTAGCTGTACTACCTGGTCACCATACTGCTGTTCCAATTTTCTTGATTCTTGGCTGAGAACTCAGCTTCTTCTTGCAAGAAATGGATGATTTATTGGTCATTTTCAAACACTTGCCAACTAACATTGTTATCTGGCACTGAAGGCCTCACAATCACGTGGATGTTTGGCTGTACCTTGTCTTGTTGAATGCTTTCCACAATGTCAAAGGCTGCCCCTACTGCTGCAAGCCTGTCAGCAGCTTGATTCTCTTTCCTAGGAATGGATTTGATGCCAAAACCCTCAAAATCTTCCATGAGGTCCCACACCCTATTCTTGTAGCACCTGAGTAGATCATTCTTGGTAGCATGTTGTCCCTTGACCTAATTTACAATCAATTCACTGTCACCAAAGACTTGCAAGTTCTTTATTCCTCTCTTGATTGCCCAATGCATCCCTTGCACCAAGGCTTCATATTCAACAGTGTTATTGGAGCATGCAAACTAAAATCTAAAAGCTGAATAGTACTTTACTCCTTGAGGTGAAACAAGCATGGCTCCACCTCCTACACCTTGTCTACTCCTTGATCCATAAAAAAACAACTGCCATACCTCATTGTCATCTTTGTGGTTTGGCTTGGTGATGCTAGGAATAGGCTGATTTTCTTCGTGTATGCAATAGACCCCTAGCTCAGATTCTTCCACTTCTTGATAAGGATCAAATGCATGTATCTTGTTTTCCCATTCATCAAGAGTTAGATCCGGATGCTTCCAACCTTGGTGTCAGCCTCATCAGTGCTTGGGTGGTCTTCTTGATCAAATGCTGAGCAATTGGCATTAATCTGACTTGGAGTGTAAGGCTCAATATGGAAGTTTGCAATAGGTTTTGACCTGATTGTAGCCTTAGTTCCATACCTCGTTCTGAACAGCATGTGTGACCAATCAGCAGACAAATATCCCCCAATCTTGGCTGTGAAGTCCCTTGACAAGCATAGGGCAAAGAGTGGTGGAAGGTCTATGACTGATACATCTTGTAAAACAACAACATTTGGACATGCATGCAAGGTAAGACTCAAATTTCTAATCACCCCAACTATTGTTACTGCTGTCCCATCCAGCTGCACTACCCCTTTGGATATTGTTTCATACATTGGAGCCCTAGCTGATCAGCTATTTGTTTAGGCATTCTTGAGCTACTTGCCCCGAGTCTATCATGCAATTGTGCACTAGCTGATTTCCAATGATCAATGAAACATAGAAAGGAGGGGCTTCAACATTTTACCTTCTCTGTCCTCCATGATTTCCCTCAGTTGGGTAGCATTTGTAAGTACCTTCTCTTGATTCGAACCTACTTGATTTGAAGTTGGCAGATCCTTCATGGCAGCTTGCGGTAGATCTCTTTGGCATGGGATAGATAGGGATTCCCACATTGATATATTAACATTTGTCTTCTTCATATCGATCAATGATATCGAATGGTGATGAAGGATCTCTTTGCTATCCCTTTATTTGCACGTTCAATCCTTGCATGTGGGCAGCAACAGCTAGTATTTGAGTTGGCCTAGGGGCTGTTCTTGGCTGCCCTTGTGCATTTACAATCGGATTTTGCTTGCCAACCATTTTTGGAGCCATGGGAGGTTGTGGGTTGGTTGGGGCTAATGGCTGTTCTTCACCCAAATTCCTCCTTTTTGACCTTGTGTTGGCTGCAACACCTTGAGAAACTACCTGGTTCATGCCACAAAATCCTCTGCTTGCCAATTTACCAATGTGGTGTCATTTGGGGCTGATTGCTGTTGGAATGTTTCTTGTTGTTGGCTGTTTTCTTGACTGCTCTCACCCTCCACACCAGTAGTTGTCACCATTAGTGCTTGATTCAAAGCACCATTGAAGCACATGGATTGGTTATGAGGCTCATTGCATGGAAAACACCAATCATACTCACAGGCACTTGTTGTTTTGTGTTGGCACCAATGCCTTAGAGGCAGATATGGCATTTGGATTATAGGGCTGAAATGGTCTATTGGCAAGAGGCCTTGTTTGATTCATATTTGCAGCTAGATTAGGTGGTCTTTGTGGTTGGTATGGCTGCCTATTAGGCTGAGCTTGGGGTTGATAAGAAGGTCTAAAACCTTGGGCTTGTTGCCTCTTGAGAGTAACCAGCTCATTGCCTAGGTTTTGCAATTGCTTCATGACTTCTTGAAGCTCATTTGGGGCACTTGGAGATGAAGTGGAAGCTTCATTTGAACTCTGATTTCTAGGAGTGGGAGAAGGAGCCAAATTAGGTGCTTGATTGGTGTTTGGACTCTCTAAACTTGGAAACAATGGCATGGGAGGTCTAGGGGCAAGTTTTCCAGCTTGGATCAAACAATTTTCAGCCCTAATGGAAATGCTATAAGCCATAGGGATAGTTATGCCTCCCATGGATTGAATCAACATAGAAATATCAGAATTTAGAGCTTTGAGATAGTAGAGAAAAGCACCTTCTGTTGTTGGCCTGACTACCACTAGAATTCTCTCCCAAGTCTTTTGAAATTTGAAGTTGAAATCGGTCAGCTGCTCATTGGGAGCTCTCTTGATGGTTGTCAGCTGCTCCAAAAGAGACAAGTTGTCTCCCTTTTCTCCAAATTGCTCATGAAGTGCTATACACAGCTGATTCCAATTTGTGATAGAACCAGCTCCAAGGCTCTGAACCATTTCAATGCTTTCCCCTTGAATGAAGATGCTAGTAACTTGACAGCCACTTGCATCTCATTGATTTCATGAATTGCACAAAGGTTAGCAATATATTTAACATGATCCCCTGGAGTAGTCTGATTTTCTCCAGTGAAGTACGGAATGTTCTTCAAGGCTGCAATAGGAATTGGATGTTGTGCATTGAGGGCAAGTGGGCTGCTACCCGTGAAGTTGACATAGGGGTTGTTTTGTGCCATTCTAATTGGTCTTAAAACCCTTGTTGATTGAATGAAAGGCCTACCAGGTGGAGGAGTTGAGAGAGTTCTATTTGGTGGAGATGGAGACCTTTGAGTCCTTCTTCCTCTTTTCCTTCTTCTTGGAGATAATTGCAGGTATTCAAACAACACTTCTTCTTCTCCAACTCTTGAACTTGTGGTGACTCTTCTCATGAGTTTTCGGCCTGCCTTCTTTGAAACCCGATTGATTCTTCCCCTTGGAGTTGCGGATATGCAAATAATAGCTCTTTTCAAGCAAGAAAATTGTAGCAGATGCACATCAACTTTGCTGCAATAAAAATGAGACCTTTGGGTCCCACCGGTGTGCCAAAAATGTTAGGAAAAAATGAGCACCCTTGGGACGCACATCGGGCTTCTAGGTTGATGTTTGGGCATCCAGTGTGATTGCACAACATGGAAACCTCTCTCCAAGTGTGGGACTTGTGAAAATGAGAGAGGAATCTCCAGATTAGAGGTTGGTTCCTCAAACTCCTCTGATTTAGATCTATATTTGCACAACTACGAGAGGTTCGAGTCCTAATCCTACTCTAAATTGCAAGGAGATAGGGATAGAAGGGCAAAATTGAAACTAACTAAAGATGGTGATGCACCAAAAGGAGTGGTGAATATTTTGTCATGAACATAGACACAAACCAAAGATTGCAACATAAAAACATACACAGGCTGATAAGATATAATTTAGGATCTGAAATGAAGCAAATAATACAAACAAAGGACTGAAACCCATTCACAAAGCTTGCATTATCATTTCCAATGTCAAAAACCACTGCATTACAACCTCAGAGAGGTAGAAAACTTGTTACAATCTTTGAAGAGGTCTGATTCTTGCAACAATCACTTGCTGGAGGTGAAAGAAGAAGTCTGCTATGCCAAAAATGTTCCCCCTTTGGTTGTGAGCCAAATCTGGCTTTTACATTGCATGGGTCGAGCCCAGGAGAGAGAAAACATACAAAACATGGGAGCCCATTCCTCATTGACTACAAATGCATTAAAACAACATGGGGACCTTACAAACCCATACCCTGTCATTTTTGACCAAATTGGAGGAGAATGCGACCCATTCTGCATTAAATTTAGTCGCTGAAATGTCATTTCTGGCCATGAACACGCATCAGAGCCATTTCTTAACTTTCTCTCTCTAGACTAAACCAAAATTCAAGATTGACCCTAGAATCATGTAGAGAATTTTATAAGCTTTCCAATGATATAAAGAACGTGCAAATCGAGCTCTGGATCGAAAGATATGGCGATCTGAAGATTTAGGGCACAAAACAGGCAAAAACGGATATTTGAAATTTTTTCCCGCGCTCTACCACTTGGATGACACGTGTCAGGCGCTGATTGGATGAGCATTCTCTCTCCTTCCCTTACCCATGGGTTTTCCTTGAAATTTTTGACCTTTTGTAACTTTGGAAAATTTCCCATTTTTTCCCTGCGTCCCCGCCACTTGGGACACGTGGCATGATCTGGTTGGAGGACAGGGGCGCGGGGTCATCCTTCACCTTTTAGTTTTTGGCCAAAACTTTTGCCAAATTCTCTAATTCCTCCCCAAGCTCTACACTCCCCTTCTCCTTAGGACACGTGTCCTCTTTTTATTAGCTTAGGCCAATGCTTCAAACCTTTCCCTTTGAAATTTTGGACGTTTTCCCTTGTGACACGTGGCATTTCTGATTCATCCGCGGGCCTCGTCGGCTTTTCACATCCCTCACGTCCCTTTGGCTGGTTGTCCCGAACTATCTCGGGGACAAATTCTCTCGATCCACTCGATTCGGGCTTCACTTGTCCTTCTTTGAGGTGAAGACACGTGGCACGCTTTCATTGGCTCTCGGATTTTCTCGGCTTTCGCGCCCCACACGTCCCTTTGTTCCAACCGTCCGGATGAAAGTTCCCGCGCGGCCGATCCAAGTGGTTCGTGTCCTTCACGTCCTCATGGCCCAAATTTCCCGACCTATTCTATACGGTGGTTTAGTCAATTTTGTCTTTACCTTCGGCTGGTTCACCCTTTCAAGCGTCCCAGCGCGTCCCCACGGCCTGAATGTCCCCTCGCTACACGGACCGCCTGGTGGCCTTTCGGCTGATTCGCGCCCCGACGTCCCAACTATCCCAACTGCTGCGAGGACTAGGACTTAGCCGATTTTCATGATTTTTTCTGCCCCAAGCTTGTTTTTTGCAACTTTTTCACCCTTTTTTAGAACTTACTCCTTTCTTCTTTGACAAGAGAGTTAGAAAAAATCCGAGGGGACCCTAGAAACATGATTTTTTGCCTTGAATCAATCTATCGCACTGGGACTTGAATTTAATGCATGTTATCAAAATTACCCTGAGGGGGTGAATTTTGGATAACAATACCTTCATAGAATATTTTACCAAGTGGATAGAGGCCATGCCTTTAACTTATGTCATTGGGTCAAATATATCCAAATTCATCTTTAACCATATCATATGGACGCTTGGGATCCTTGCCTCCTTGTCAGCTACAGGACAACAATACATCCTTTAAAAATAAGAATTTCAAAGAGTTAGCCAAAAAAATTCATATCCAACTCAAATGGGAAACTCCATACTACCCATAGTGTAATGGCTAAGCCAAAGCATCCAATAAAATGATAAAATCAATATTGGAAAATATCATTGATAAACATGGTCGAAATTGGCATACACAGCTATATCCCACCCTCTAGGCCTATCGCACCTCATTTCGTACCCCCACCAGAGCCACTCCCTTCTCCCTTATATATGGATCTGAATTTGTATTACCCATAGAATTTGAGCTCCCATCCCTTCACATATCATTACAAAACTGGTTCATGAAGATGATTATCAAAAATCATGCCTTGTAGATCTAGACATCTTAGACTAGAAGTGGGTTATGCCTTAGACGATCTAAAAGTGTATCAAAATTGACTCCACTATAGTAGGAAAAATATAAATCAAACCAAAATAATTTGAAATCGGTGATCTTGTGCTCAAGGATAATCAAAAGAATACAACCAAAGAATGAGAAAAACAAGGCATGTTTGAACCTAATTTGTTAGGACCTTACATTAACAATTCCAAATTTGGGTCCGGTGCATACAAGTTATGCTCTGAAGATAGAAAATAGCTCAATGAACCCATGAATGTGGTTCATCTAAAGAATTTATATTACTAAGTCATTATGTGTATACCTCATGTTGGAGCATATCAAGCCACAACCAATTGTTTCATCCCTTCATTTTGTTCCTCTTCTTCGCACCATTCCAAACCATTTTTTTGCACATTTGTTATAGTCAAGTTGTGTATCCCATGTTACAAAACCATGTTAGTATCTATCCATCATATGCCATCCCTAGGTCTCAATAAAATTATTCATTTGTATAATGTTTGGTACATTTAAGGTCACATTGTCTTTCTTGTTGGAATTCGTATCTCTCAAAAAATCTAAAAAACCAAAAAAATAAAAAAATAAAAAAATTCAAAACATCAAAAATCCAAAATTCACAACATCGAAAACCATAAAAATCAAATAATAAAAATCTAAAAAAATTTACATAATCATAAAATCCTAATTTTTACGAAAGCATAAGAAATCTCAACAAATCAACACAACCCAACAAAATCAAACTTTTAACTCTTATCCCAATGATTGTTCCAACCCTATTATGACTATCACAACAAATAATATTATCCCTTGCATGTATCCTTTCTTGGGGAAATTCAAATCAATCATATCCCTCATGTGCATCCTCGCTTGGGGAAATCTCAACTCTCATTCTCTCCCTTGCATGTTAGTATCCTTTCTTGGGGGTAATGACCCTTTTCAATCTCAAATCAATCTTCAATGTGGATCCAACAAACAATGTCTCAAGGAGCTTCTTAACTCCACTCGTTTAGTATGATCCAATCCCCTTGCATGTTAGTATCCTTTCTTAGGGGCATCTAAATCTGCTTAATTATCACTATGGAACACATTAGAGGCATATTTAATTGTCTTTATTTACAGTTATGTTTCTTTGTTGTTATTATTTCTGGACTAATTACACTTATTTCATTATCATCTTGGATCATTTATGGCCATGGTGCATATTTTTACTGTGTATATTGGGTTTGTTTTTCTCTTTATCTTTTTTCTTTCTTTGGACCAATTACAAGTGTTATGTTAACATCTTTGCTCATTTATGTCCATGGTGTATACATCTACTATATATTGGGTTTGTTTTAATTTTCTCTTTTTGTTTGTTATGTGTGTGTGTGTGTGTGTGTGTGTTTATTTATGAACATAATGGGTTATACATCACTATTTTTTGATAATCATGATGAAAACTCTATTTTGCAATAGTAAAATAAGGTTTCTCTAACTTTCACTATCTGAATCAAATCTCATGCTATGATCAAACCCCTCCCGTCATCCTTCTAATCTTTGAATCCTCCACCTTGTTCCTTCTTCCTATCAATTCCATATTCATCACTTTTCCGCATCACCCATCCATTTGAGGGGGCATCCCTTTAGCATCCATAATCTATGAAGCATCCAAATGATTCACTAGGGCATATTAAGCAGGTCTTCCATGCTTCCTCCCATCTCGCTCACCGATCTACATGTGTCTACTATCTTTAAAATGCTATTAATTCATAATAACACTTTAAAGAGAAGAAAATGTCGACACCCTAAAAATACATACCTATTTGTAGCCATTCCTAGCTATCCCTATCCTTTGCATAATATGCCAATCTACATCCCTTTAGAATTAATTTAATTAATTCTATCATATTTTAAATATTCACCCACATCCCTTTAGAATTAATTTAATTAATTCTAATCATGCTTAAACCATACTCTTATATCCCTTGGATAATTTAATTAACTATTTATTTAATTAAATAGTTAATTATCCACTCACCCTCCACTTAGCTCCACTTCACTATCCTAGTCACTCAAGTTGAACTAGCCCACTCCACTCAAGTTCTAGAACCCTACAAAGGTGGAAGCAACAATAATTCACGTACAACCAACTTCTCGAATAAAATCTTATTGCCAACCAAATATTCATTTCCCCTTAATGGATATTCAAACCATCCAACTGCACAGACCAAATCAAATGGCTATTTCAGGAAAATACATTCATGATCCTGCAACTCATTCAAACCTTGATCCACAATCCATGGCCTCTCCTTCAACTATAAATATGAGGCTCTTTCCTTTGCAATTCATCCTTGGAAGCTTTAAGCATTTACAACAAAAATCTGCTCATTTTCCATTCAAATTTGCATACTAAAAGGTTTTCCTTGTGTTCACTCTCTTGTTCATAGCATTTCTTCTTCATTTGGAGACCAAATTGGAGCATCCACAATCAAACAAATCCAAGATATCCAACAAGTGTATTAACACTTCAGCTATCTCATCTTGAGGTTACAAGAAGACTCTAAGGAAGGGTTTACATTTTGTATTTGCTTACTTCTTCATTTACTTTCAATTTTTCCTTATACACACATTTCAATAAATTGTTTAATGTTATATACTACTTTTTTATTAGAGGTAATGTTGATTTTTTTATTGTTCTCTGTTAGAAGGTAGGGTACAACCACTTGGATTGAGGAAAAATTCCTTTTCTTATTTTCCACTATCATTCATGCAAATCACACATCAAAGTGAACTCCAATGAGTTACCATGATAAACAATATCAGGTGTGTTATCCCAAAATTTGAATTACACTAAGGATTTTGTACCACAAAATTGTGTAGAAGTAGGAGTAGTTTGAATTATTTTACCAAGTGTTTCCATATTTTACAATCATTTTTATCAATTTTGTATCTCAGATCAAGCTTTTCACCATGTCGACATAGTGAAAATCCCGACCCCTTTTGGATCATACTTTTCACCATGCCCGACATGGTGCAAAGCTCGACCCCTTTTGGATCATACTTGTCATGATGTTCAACGGGGTGAAAATATTGACCCCTTTTGGACCGTAAATTTCACTATTTTGACACAATGATAATCCCAAATCCTTTTGGATTATAATTTTCACTGTGTATGACATGGTGAAAATATTGCTATTTTGGATCAGACTTTTCACTATGTCAAACATAGTGAAAATACTGACTTACTTGCCATAAATGCTTGGTTTGATTGGATTTTTCAAACATGCTAATATTTATTTTTCCAAAATCATTTTATTTGAATATTTTTCCCTCTCATTTTTAAACTTATTTTAGAAATTTGGATTTTCTCCTTTCCCTTCTACCTTCTCTCTCCCTCACTCAATCTTGGTAAGGTTTCAAGATTCTATTATGTTTTATGGGATTATTTTTTGGTTGCTATTGTTGGAGGCTCATTACTATTTTTTGGCAGGAAAATATCAAATAGAATTGGAATTTTAGTTAAAGTATATACAAGTCGTTGTCAATTTAATAGGATGAAACATTTCCAAATTCACATGTGATTTACAAAAGAAGTGGAGTTTTCACCTAGTTTTTCTTCTCCCAAAAATCCGCTTAATAACTAGGTGGGGTTTTCACTTTGTAAAAAAATTTCAAAACCCCGATCAATTTGGGGTGGGTTTTAAACTTGTTCTATACCCACAAAATTCGGCACATGCTCAATTGGGGTATTGTATTTAATCGACTATCATATCAACCTTTTACCTCAAAATCGACTAGAGTTTGATAATATTTTCCTCTTGATCTCGCACCATTGAAATCCGAGAATGAAAGGAAACCAAAGTTTCAAGTTAGTTAAACATTTATAAAAATATGATTAAATAAGGTTTGGAGTTTTAATCTGTTTTGCACTCCCAAAATCCCTGAATTCTTCCCGAGGCTATTTTTAATTGTTTGTATAAGATTTATTCAAATGTCTAAGGGATTAAGATGTTAACAGGGCATGAAGTATCGGTTTCATGAGGACATTCACCTATATAATTTGGAATCCAATGTATGAAAAATCACAGATACCATTTTAGGTAAAACCTTATTAGTAGAGTATTTATGCATTGTTACCATATGTAAATTTTATTTAGTTAATTAGTTATATTGTTATAAACCATTTATTCATATTATTGTAATTATGTATGTATTTTTGCATTTCTAGTTTGGTTTTTACACCCATAAAACCATTTATGTTGTCTATACATAGATTTCTAATATGTATAAATATTGTAGCCCCCATATTCTTTGTAACTATTCATTTTCCCGATCAATAATCTATAACAAGATGCATCTTCCATGACATTTGATATCAAATAAGGTACCTACACAAGTAAAAGACGAGAGTAGGAGATTACAATAAGGAATTTGAAGGATTGAGAGAAGATTGAGTAGCAAAAGAGAGCCACATAGACTCTCTCGGCCGACCCTTCTTAGCCCCATTCGGGTAAAAAAATATGCCGAGAATATTACAAGCATTTTCAATAAAATTCACAAGTTTGATGTGCCTTTGGGAAAGGAGGAGTCACCCAAGCACTACCTCCCGCACTAGGAAACACTAAGAAAATTAGGAAAATTTTAAAAAAGGAGATCAATTTTTTCCCCATCAAGGGTTTTTTCTCCAAATTTGGAGACAAGCACCAGATTTAACGGGACCTATAACATTAGAGGCATCTTTGTTGTCTCTGTTCTGAAGATCAATCTCTATGCATTGATGGGAAAATTAGATCTCTTGCAAGATGAGCTAAAATGAGAACTAGCTAAAAGGAAAGCTCCTGCATTGACTACCAAATAGGGTGAGTCACCTTGACAAAGGATCGAGCCACATCCAAGTTACCTTGATCAAACTCATGCCACATTCAAGTTAAAAATGAACCTTGCAACATTGGGATGAGTGATTCACATTCAAAAACTAATCCGTCCAAGCCGATCCAAGTTCCCATTGTGTTGGTATCCAAATTTGTTCTCCTTTTCAGTCGAGTAACACCATAGATATGTCATGGAGCTTAAGGAAATATTAGACTATGTTGTATGTCATTGGTAGCTAGGGATATAATCTAGTGACACTTATATTTGTGGAGAAATGGATAGCACTCTAATAGGACTTGATCTTGTCCTAGCTGTTTTAGGTTGTGCCTTGCAACCAAGGTAAGAGGACCTATTTTGTAACCTTGTAATGGTGAAGGAGGTGAAGATGTCTTTCTCTTTGCTTGGAAATATATGATGGAGACCTTGATTTAAACATGATCAACACCCCCAGATCTGAACTCTCATGAGTTGTCACTTTTCAAAACATGGGTATGTTCTCAAAACAAGGAAAAGATTACTAGAGACATTGGAAATCCTGATCTGCTATGCATACTTTTGCAAATGTATTTTGATCTTCTCGTGGGTATACAATTGCAAATCAAGGATAGTACATGATAGGATCTTTATTGTTAGATGATTTTTGGTGGGGGATTGACAAGACAAAGCTGGGATATATCGATCTTTGACAATCTCTACAATGCTTGAAATAACTATTAGATAAAATGCTTCAAATAGTTAAGACATTATTTCAAGCGAAGAAGAGGCATAAATGGAAGCCTGGTAGCACTCTTCACACAATATTTGAGAACTTATCACAAAATCTTGAAGTAAAGAACTCAATTAAACACAAAAATCCATGATCAAACCATGCCTAAGGTACCCCCAAAGGCTTACAAGAAATTTCTGCAGTCTTTGAAGGTAAAGTGGTTTTAAATTTGTTTATCTCCTTATCAGATGAAGGCTCCTTTGAATATAAGATTGTAAATGACACTAAAATATCAACCAAAAATGGAGATCCTGTGTGATTTCTAAAGACTTTCAATGCAATATTGCAATAAGAACAATAAAATTTATTTGTAGGCATTTAAAAATGATAATAGACATCATATTGCCCAAAGAAAAACATAGATTTAATTCAAAACTTGCTAGATTCAATAAGGGGAGAGTTACATGAACAATATCGTAGCCGTGTGTGATGGCTATACACTTGTAACCAACTAACATTCATGAATTTCCAACACATGAGACATTAACTTGGTTCTTTGGTGGATTTCTCGAATATGAGTTTTCCCTCGGAATTTGCTCATAATTTTGAACTCCCTCCTCTTTACAATTTTTCAAAATGCACTATATACCCTATTGCATGTTGGAGCCTTCTTTCCAAATAAAATAATATGCCATGGGATCAAGTTTGTTGCAACAATTCCTCATGATTCAATGAAAATGACATGAAACAGAGAAAAACACTCGCAGTCATTTGTCAGGTGTGCCAAAAAGATTGAATCATTACAAATATCTGGATCATTATCCATCCTAGAGGCACATTTTTATCATTGAGGCATGTAAACACGTTTGACTCATCATTTTTACATTTTTACCTTTTCAAATTACCTCTACAACTTTTAATTTTGTCATTTCACGTTTTTTCTCGGGCCTGAACAAAAATGATTTCAAAAACACCATAGATCAAAGAATTAAGTCATGAAAATGATGCCAATGTTCTCAGAAGGCCAAGATGACACAAAATCATATAAGATTTGATGAAATTTGATGCAAAAACGTGATTTCCAAGCTTCTTGGAGCTCTCATGGTAGCCAAAACAAATGGATGCACAGTAACCATTGATCTCATCCACCTTTTAATATCAGCCCTCCACGTGGAAGATGCAATCCAAAAATAAGCTCAATATTACCTTTTTAAACTTTGGATAAGGTGGGACACATGTCAAAAATGATTGGATCGGGCCCATGCCTTTAAAAATGCATTTGCGACCTTTTGAAAATTTGGAAAATTTTGCCACTTTTCCCCGCCTGCCTCCTGGGCCGCCACGTGTCCAAAGGTGGGTCCCATTGAAACCATGAGACCAATTCTATCAATTTTTCCTCTTTTGTGGAAAAAGGAAATTTTTTCACAAAACCTCCATGGGCCCAGACGCCCGATTTCTTTTCCATTTCATGGCGTTCTCTCGATTCTCCATGGGGCTAAGTCTCTATTCTCGCCTTCAAACCTTCTTGCAAAATTTGAAAAATCTAGAACTCACCGTGGGCCTACACTCTTCCTTTGACTTCTTAGAATGTGCCACGTGTCCACCATGGATAGGCTGTCGAGGCATGCTTCCCATTTACACTTTAGCTCCTTTTGCCAAAAAGGAAAAATTTTACTTTGTCCCTAGAAGCTCCATGTCATGCATAAGCTTCAAACTTACACCTAGTCGAGGCCACACACAAAATTTTGATTTTCATCATTTGAAGTTAAAATCTTCAAAGTCATTGCAAAAACCCGCTACCCCATCCTATCCTTTCCTAGACACATGTCCACTAGGGATTAGCCGAGGGCCTTGAGCCAAAAATTCACTTTATCACTTTGAGCCATAAAACATCAAAATTATCCAAGTCCCTCCACCATCTGCATGCCCTCAGACCAAAATATGTGCCATGTGTCCTCTCCTTATTCATTATGGGCCTTCGGGCCAAAAATTTTCTTTGAAAATTTTGCAAAATGAAATCAAAATTTCCTAAGGAAAGTCCGCCACCCGCCAATCCCTAGCCAATCAAAACATGCCATGTAGGCACTTCTTGTAGAAGGCGGAGCCACAGATCAAAATTTTCCTTTTTGCCAAAATTTCAAAAAATGATAAGTTAGAAATATTTCCCGACACCCCCTAGCTAATAGGAAACCGCCACGTTGCCATTACCTTCCGATGATGAATTTGACGGGAAAATGACACCCATATGATCGTCAAAATGTAAAAATTTCAAAGGATGCCCTAGAATTCAAAATTTTCAACAAGGATGGAAAATTTCTTGATTTTAAATCAATTGAAGCATGATTTGACATTATTTTCGACCTTGGGATTGGGAATTTAACTCATACAATTTAGATTTGATCAATTCTAATTTTTACATGATCTGGTAAAGGGAAAATGACACAACCCAAAAATGGAAAAACCTAGGGCACAAATAAGAGCACACATGGATTTTTCTTTTAAACCAGGGCAAAACAACAAGTTTATGGGCATTTTTGAAGCATTTCAACCAGGGGGAGAAATTGTCAGGTCACCAATTTGAGAAATAAAACATTTTTGAGAAAAATTGGACATGAAAAATTAGGGCACACTATGCAAGCTCAGAAATGGCACCAACATCGGCTCCTGCTTGGGGATGGGCACTCCCAATGAGTGCCATAAGGAAAAAATGTAGACCAAGTGCCAAAATACCATTAGGAAAAGGAGTCAAAACAAAAGGCATCCCAAAAACAGAACCACCACCAAAAACGAACCAAGAAACAACCGAGTAAAGGTTGCAAGAACAAAGGGAAAACCACACACCACAAAAAAAAAAAAAACAAAGACTATACAACTGTACAATTGGTGCATACCTCAATTTGGGGATTAATCCAAGAAATGCTTCAAATTTCTACCATTAACAGGTAGTTCCAGTAATTTCCCTTCTAAATCTTTGAGAAAAAAGGTATGTTCACCAATTCTGATATCAATGGCATAAGGGCCCATCCATAATGCATCAAACTTGCCATGCTTGCCCTTGTCTTCATGCCTACTATCCCACAACAAGACCAAATCTCCAATATTGAAGGCTCTAGGAGTGACCTTCTTGTCAAACAATCTCTGCAATTTTTCTCTAAATCTGACATGCCTTTGATGGGATGCTCTTCTCCCCTCATCCAACTCAATAATCTGATTGATCCTTGATTCATATGGGCCATGCTCTTGATCTTCCAACTATTGGGAAAACTAAAATGAAGATAATTGCAGGTGTAAGGGCAGCAAAGCCTGAGTTCCATACACCAATTCAAATGGGCTTTTACTAGTAGCTCTTTTAGGAGTTATCCTATCAGCCCAAACTGCAAACTTCAATTGTTCTCCCCACTTTTTCTTGTTCATTTCCAAGGTTCTTCTAATGATCTTGAAAGCTTTTATTATGGACTCACTTGTCCATTCCTTGGGGTTATAGTTCAAAGAATAAGTCAGATTGATTCCATATTCATTGCACATTTCCATTAAAGGTTTAGCTCTAAAGCACATGGCATTATCAGCTACAATATTGACTGGGACTCCAAATCTGCATATGATTTGATTCAACAAGAAGTCCATAACTATTTGGTGTGTTGCCTTTTTAGATGGGATTGCTTCAACCCACTTTGTAAAATAATCAGTGGCTACAAGAATCCACTTATGGCCAGCACTAGAAGGATCTGAAATCTCACCAATGAAGTCCATCCCCCATTGCTTGAAAGGAGCTTCAATTGATACAGGCTGTAAAGGAAGGGAGCCTGAAGCTTTCAGTCTTCCAGAGAAACATTGGAAACTATCACATTTTCTAACCAGCTGGGTTGCATCTTTGAAGAGAGAAGGCCACCAATAACCAGCTCTCAAAATCTTATGTGTTGTTACTCTTCCAGCAAAGTGTCCTCCAAAAAATCCCCCATGGAAATCAGAAACTATCTTGGGAGCTTCATCTTTAGCTATGCATTTCAAGAGGACACCTTCAGGGTTCTTCCAAGCTAGCCCAAGGTCTGTGATGATATATTTTTGAGAAGCCAGCTTGAGGGATCTTTTCTGATTTTTATTTAAATGATCAAGACAGCAAAGGTGTCTAAGGTAAAAGATTACATCCTTGTACCATTCAGAATTTACCAACTTTGCAAGCACATCTACCCTTTCTTCCTCTAGCTGATTCACTTCCACATTCTGCAAGTTGCTCTCAGCCATGAGCTTAGCAAGACCCAAACCTCTTACCAACTTTGTGGTTTGGATGTCCATATCATACTCCTATAGTTTGTTCACCCATCTACATATTTTACTTGAGATCTCCATCTCTGATAAGATGTCTTTCACCATGGTGTGGGGAACATAAGCAACAAATTTTGAACTCAATATATAAGGCCTAAAAACTTTTGTTGCTTTCACCAAGGAAAATGCTTGTTTCTCCATGATTGTATACTTTAACTCAAGCAGCTTGTAAATCCTTGCTAAAGAAGGAAATAGGCCTCTCAGCCTCATTCTCATCCTTTTGCAGCAAAATAGAAGCAATGGTATACTCAGAGGCAAAGGAAAAGATTTGGAAAGGCCTCTTATAGTTTGGGGCTACTAAAATAGGTGCATGTTTAAGTGCATCCTTAATTCCTTCAAAATATTGAATGGAAACCTCCTCCCACCTGATAACTTGGTCCTTCTTTAGCATGCTTGTGATTGGAAGAGTCAACTCAGCAAAGTTGGAAACAAACCTTCTAATAAAATTAATCTGACCAAAGAAAGACTGGATGCCTTTCTTGGTTCTTGGGATAGGTACCTTGTTGATTGCTTCCACTCTCTTAGGGTCTATCATAACACCATCTTTTGACACAATGTGACCAAGAAACTTGGCCTTTTACACACCAAAATGACACTTCTTTAGATTAAGAGAAATTCCATACTCCCTACATCTGATCAGCATCTTCTCCAAGTGCTGCAAATGATCACCTCTCTGCCTTGAAAATATAGTCACATCATCTTGGTAAACTGCAATGAACTCATTGATGTAACCAACAAAAGCAACATCCATTGCTCTTTGAAAAGTGGCACCAACATTCATCAAACCAAAGGGCATCCTAACAAAAACATATGTTCCCCAAGGAGTAGTGAATGTTGTCTTAAGTCTTTCTGATTCTTTGACAACCACTTGATTATATCCGGAGAAACCATCCAATGTAGAAAGCAATTCAGACCCTGTCACAAGCTGCAACATATTTTCCATATTTGGAAAGGGATAGTTGTCCTTCATGGATGCTTTATTTAGATTTCTAAAATCCACACAAAGTCTGATGTCTCTGTTCTTCTTTCTGACTGGCACAAGGTTTGCAACCCAAGATGAATATCTAGTGGGCTGAATAATACCTCCATCTCTCAACTTCCTTAACTCCTCTTGCATTTTCATGGAGAGAAGTGGATTAATTGGCCTTTGCCTTTGTTTGAATGGTTTTTCATTTGTTTCAAGAGGGATCTCATGCTGAAATAAATCTTCTCTATATGCTTTTAGCTTTGAATAGGACCAAGCAAGGCAGTCTTGATATTTTTTCAAGAGTTGGGCATAAGACTATTTTTCTTCTTTACTTAAATTTCTGCCCAACCAAACCTTCCTTGGTTTTTCCTTTGTTCCCAATTCATGCTCTTCCACATCCCTTGAGGTAGACATGTTTCTATTTATGATGCAATCAACATTGTTAAAATTTGACTCAAGTGCAACAAGACCTCTAGGAATGGTGTTTGTTTTCAATTGGATGATATCCTTTCCAAACAAAGTCTCTCTTCCTTCATTCATACATACCATTGGATCCCAATCAATATTATGATTTACAAACTCACCTTGGTTTTTTAAGAACCTTAGCACTTGAGAATCATCATCAAACACCTGCCAATGCTTGACGTTGTCAGGGACAGCTGGCCTAGTCAACACTTCAACATTGTACTCACAATAAGGTGAAACGGTGCAAACTCCAAATCTTGACCCCAACACTGCCAAATTTTCAGTAGCAGCATTGAGGCCTCTGTCATAATACACAATTTTAAAGGAATCAAACATTTCAATTAGATCGCAAACTGCATGCTTATACTATTTCATATGCTGATTTTTTATAGCATATAGTTTTCTTATTTGTTTGACAACCAACTCTGAGTCTCCTTTTGCAACAATATATTTCACTCCATACTTCCATGAAATTCTTAACCCCAACAACAATGCCTCATACTCAGCAAAAGTTGTTAGTGCATTCAAAATTAAGTTTGAAGGAAAAAACAAACTCTTCCAAACTAGGAGAAAGCAGAACTATACCAGCACCATTTCCAAATTTGGAGCAAGCTCCATCAAATAGCAAGGTCCAAGGAGAACCTACCATATCAAGGAACTTTGATTTTTCCATCTTGTGTTCTTTTCCATCAGCAAAACCAATGAAATTCTCAGCATCTACATCAACAAACAACACTTCATAGGAAGCATTGTTGGGATCTTCAATTAGGTGCAACATCTTCTTTTCACCATAAATTTTGACAAGGCTGCCCTCAATGGGAATGGTGGAAAAAGACATATCCATCTGAACGCTGCCACCAACACTTGCAGCCCATTTTCTTGACAAAAGCATACCCCATTTGGTAGGGCAGTCAACAATTACAACATCCAGTTTCAAATTCTTACCCGGATAGGCTGCAAGTTACACTACCAAACCCTTCACACAACCAACCACCGACACTTCTCTTGAATCCATGGTAGTACACTTCCCATAGGTAGCTGTCACTTTGATATCCAACTCATTCATGACTTCTAGAGGCATGACACGGAATCAAACATACAATTGTGAAGTAGCCTATCTTTTATGAGAAAAGTTGTGAAGAATGGATCAACATTCAACTGGGAATCAACCAAAGATGTCCCCAAATATACCTCAGGTGTCTCTCCAAGAACTTTGAGTGCTGGTGGTGTTTCAAGGTCAGCAATGATTTAAGGAGGATTCTCAACAACATTTACATTTCTTCTTGGGGTGACCTTCTCTTCCTTTAACCCCAAGTACTCAAATGCTCTTTTCTTATGCTTAGGAATTCTAAGCAACTCAATGATTGGAACACTCACATTAATTTGGCTCAATACTTGGGCTATGTCATAGGGGAAACTCTTTGGAAAAACAACATTGGAAGGGAGACAAAAATATTCATTAGATAGCGAAGGATTGTTATGACTTGGGCATGACGAGGACTGTAATTTTTGCTTGGGAAAACATAGCTTTTAGCAAGTGTTTCTTTCCTAGGAGCTTCTTTTGGAATGATTTTGAGCAAGGTTGTTTTAGGTTTGGCTTGAGGCCCAACTCCCTTAACAACTTTGCTTCTAGTGTTATAGTCCTTCTCTTGAGCTACAACAACATTCATCAACAATTTTCTATCTTCCTCCGAAGGGATACCACCATCATACTTCTTAATCATCAAAGCTCTCAAGTATTCAAAGTCATTATGAGGAATTTCAAAATATTTCACTACATCAACTTCAAGAGCATGAGGGGGAAGAAATATTTGTACCCATTTGATGCAATCCAAAAAATTTGTAGTTGTCCTAGCACTTATTACTTCAGTAGATGTTGCTCCTCCTTGTGAGCTTGAAGAACAACCCATCATGCAAATATCATCATCAGTTCCATCCTCATTATCAGCTTCATCAACCTATTGGTCCACTTCACATGGAGGATGAGGAAGAAAACATCTATCACACCAATCCATATCAGCAACCTCTTCAACAACAACAACCCTAGTAGTTAAGGGATCAGGTAACACTCTTCCTTCACGTGCTTGAGGATGTCTATTTGTAGACCCCGTATGTCCTTTACCCTTGTCATCAAACCTCTGCTCATTCCTATGGTGATTACCAAATCTATCTTGTGCTTGCTACCTAGGCTGACCTTGTGAAGTCTGCCCAATTCCCTTCTCAGCCTGGGATAATTTGTATGAGATTTCTTTGACAACCCCTACCAAAGTTTTCACAACCTCTTCTAAATCAACACCTTTACTAGCATGAGATTTTTAGGGTTTATCAATTTTACACCATCTCTCTTGAGAGGTTTCCCAATTGATTTGATATTGATCTCAATTTGAAGTTCCATGTTGAAATCTTGTCTTAGATTGGTTGGGTTCTTGTATCTTAGGTAATAGGCTGCCTTCTTATCAAATGCATCTGCATATTTAATTAGGAAAGATTCATCACAAGGCCTCGATTAAGCTGGAAGCCTTCTCAAATTTTTGTTAAATATTGTGTTGAAGTCATGGAATAATTCATTAGGGTTCTTCTTGATATTCTCAAACTCAGATAAAAGAAATCTAGGATCAGTCCTGTCACCATATTGCAACCTAAATGCATTTTTCATTTCATTCCATGAATCAATAGAATTATCAAGTAGAGCCTTGTACCAATCCCTAGCATCTTCTTCTAATGTATGAATAAACAACTTAATATACACATCTTCAAACTCTATCTCAAAATCTTCCATCATATTATAAAAAAATTTGAGATGTTGGTCACCAGTAATAGCATTGTTACCTTGGAATTTTGGAAACTTATTTCTGACATCTTGTGGGACAGCATTTGGGTAACCATCCATTCCTCTAAAATTTATAGGACCAAAGGTGTTAACAAAAAATGGAGGTCTAGGCTGATCCATATTGTTTGGTGGAGGTGATCTTGGAGGTGAAACAAGCTGATGAGGAGTGCAAGGTCTTTGGGACTCAAGAATGTGATTCACAAGACTGGTATTCTCTAAGTGTTGATTTTATTGGAAAGTTTTACTCGAATTAAAACATAGAGGTGCAGATTAGAGAAGGAGCTTACTAGGTATAGAATAAGGGCCTTCACTAGTTGAGGTAAACAAGTTTATGAGAGGATTTCTTGAATCAGAATCACTTGAAGAAGAGTGATAATCCTCTACCAAAGGCTGATCTCTCTCACCAATGGCTATATCTTTTCCTGATGTCTGACCTTTAACCACTTTCCAAACTCTTCTCCCTTCCAACTCTGAGTTTCTTGAATCTGAGAACAATTTCTTAGCAGAGTCTCTAAGGAAGAGAGATCTTCTTCCCTCCAGTTTTGCAGAGATCAATGAACACAAAAATAAATGACAGAAAGCTTAAGACACTGGTATTTTCAAGATCAAATCAGCATGGAGTCGCCACTAAGGAATTTCACCTTAGTTGTGCAAGAATGCACTAAAATAATCTGTCAAATGCTTGTTAGTACTAAAACCTTTGCAAAGCCTTATAAATCAGACCTTCTTCCTCTTAAATCAATCAATCACAATGTAAGCAAAGTGTATGAACTGCTAGTAAATGGAAAAAGGGCAGAAAAAACTTGAAACCCTTGTTTAAAAACTTACAAATCTAAAGCATAGAATGATATTTTAACAATGTAGCAGATCAAATACTTGAATACATAAATGCTCAAACTCTTTAAACACTTCAAAAACACCAAGAATTTCTAAGAACTCCCCAGAAGCAGTGCCACTCGTGTTGGTATCAAAATTTGTTCTCCTTTTCAGTATGAGAAACACCATAGATATGTCATGGAGCTTAAGGAAAAATTAGACCATGTTGTATGTCATTGGTAGCCGGGGATATGATCTAGCTGGCACTCATATTTGTGGAGAAATGGATAGCACTCCAATAGGACTTGATCTTGTCCTAGCTGTTTTAGGTTGTGCCTTGAAACCAAGGTAAGAGGACCTATTTTGTAACCCTGTAATGGTGAAGGAGGTGAATATGTCCTTCTCTTTGCTTGGAAACCTATGATGGAGAGCTTGATGAAAACATGATCAACACCCCAGATCTGAACTCTCATGAGTTGTCACTTCTCAAAATATGGGTATGTTCTCAAAACAAGGTAAAGGTTACTAGAGACATTTGAAATCCTGATCTGTTATGCATACTTTTGCAAATGGATTTTGATCTTATGTGGGTATATAATTACAAATCACGGATATTATATGATAGGATCTTTTTGTTAGATGATTTTTGGTGGGGGATTGACACGAATGAAAAGCGGGATATATCGGATCTTTGACAAATCTCTACAATGCTTGAAATAAATATCGATAAAATGCTTCAAATAGTTAAGACATTCTTTCAACAAGAAGAGGCATAAATGGAAGCCCAGGTAGCACTCTTCACACAATATTTGAGAAATTAGAAAAAAATATTTTAGTAGAGAACTCAATTAAACACAAAAATCCATGATTAAACCATGCCTAAGGTACCCCAAAGGCTTACAAGAAATGTTTGTAGTCAAGGAAGGTAAAGTGGTTTTAAATTTGTTTATCTCCTTATCGGATGAAGGCTCCTCGAATATAAGATTGAAAATGCCACTAAAATATTAACCAGAAATGGGGATCTTGTGTGATTTCTAAAGAATTTCAATGCAATATTGTAACAAGAACGATAAAATTTATTTGCAGGAATTTAAAAATGATAGCAGACATCATATTGCCCAAAGAAAAACATAGATTTAATTCAAAACTTGTTAGATTCAATAGTAGGGGAGAGTTACATGAACAATCTCAGAGCTTTGTGATGGCTATACACTTGTAACCAACTCACATTCATGAATTTCCAACACATGAGACATTAACTTGGTTCTTTGGTGGATTTCTCAGAATATGAGCTTTCCCTCATAATTTGCTCGTAATTTTCAACTCCCTCCTCTTTACATTTTTTTCAAAATGCACTATATATACCATATGCCATGTTGGATCCTTCTTTCCCAAGCAAAGAATATGCCATGGGATCAAGTTTTGTTGCAACAATTCCTCATGATTTAATGAAAATGACATGAAACGAGGAAAAACACTCGCAGACCGCTAGGTGTGTCAAAAAGATTAAATCATTACAAATATCTGGATCATTATCCATCCTGGAGGCACATTTTTTTATCATTGAGGCATGCAAACACCTTTGACTCATCATTTTTACCTTTTTACCTTTTCAAATTACCTCTACAACTTTTAATTTTGTCATTTCACGTTTTTTCTCGACCTGAGCAAAAATTACTTCAAAAACACCATAGATCAAAGAATTAAGTCATGAAAATGATGCCAATGTTCTCAGAAGGCCAAGACGACACAAAATCATATAAGATTTGATGAAATTTGATGCAAAAACGTGATTTCCAAGCTTCTTGGAGCTCCCATGGCAGCCAAAACAAATGGATGCACAAGTAACCATTGATCTCATCCACCTTTTAATATCAGCCCTCCACGTGGAAGATGCAATCAAAAATATCTCAATATTACCTTTTTAAACTTTGGATAAGGTAGGACACATGTCAAAAAATGATTGGATCGGGCCCATGCCTTTAAAAATGCATTTGCGACCTTTTGAAAATTTGGAAAATTTTCCACTTTTCCCGCCTACCTCCTGGGCCCACCACGTGTCCAAAGGTGGGTCCCATTGAAACCATGCAGACCAATTCTATCAATTTTGCCTCTTTTGTGGAAAAAGGAAATTTTTCACAAAACCTTCGTGGGCCCGGATGCCACGATCTCTTTTTTGTTACATGGCACTCTCTGATTCACCGTGGGGCCAAGTCTCCTATTCTGCCTTCAAACCTTCCTACAAAATTTGAAAAATTTAAAACTTACCGTGGGCCCGCACTCTTCCTTTGACTTCTTAGAATGTGCCACGTGTCCACCATGGATAGGCTGTAGAGGCATGCTTCCCATTTACACTTTAGCTCCTTTTTCCAAAAAGGAAAAATTTTACTTTGTCCCTCGAAGCTCCATGATCCCGCACAAGCTTCAAACTTACACCTAGTTGGGGCCACACACAAAATTTTGATTTTTCACCATTTGAAGTTAAAAATTTCAAAGTCATTGCAAAAACCTCTGCCCCATCCTATCCTTTCCTGGACACGTGTCCACCAGGGATTGGTCGAGGGCCTTCAGGACAAAAATTCACTTTATCACTTTGAGCCATAAAACATCAAAATTCTCCAAGTCCCTTTGTCATCCGCATGCCCTCAGACCAAAATATGTTCCACGTGTCCTCTCCCTATTCACTGTGAGCCTATGGGCCAAAATTTTTCTTTAAAATTTTACAAAATGAAAACAAAATTTCTTAAGGAAAGTACACCACCTGCCAATCCCCTAGCCAATCAAAATATGCCACATAGGCACTTCTTACAGAAGGCGGAGCCACGGATCAAAATTTTTCTTTTGCCAAAATTTCAAAAAATGATAAGTTAGAAATATTTCCTGACACCCCTTGGCCAATAGGAAACCGCCACGTTGCCATTACCTTCTGATGATGAATTTGATGGGCAAATGACACCCGTATGACCGTCAAAATGTAAAAATTTCAAAGGATGCCCTAGAATTCAAAATTTTCAACGAGGATGGCAAATTTTTTGATTTTAAATCAACTGAAGCATGATTTGACATTATTTTTGACCTTGGGATTGGGAATTTAACTCATACAATTTAGATTTGATCAATTTTGATTTTTTACACGATCTGGCAAAGGGAAAATGACACACTGAAAAATTGGAAAAACCTAGGGCACAAATAAGAGCACACATGGATTTTTCTTTTAAACCAGGGTAAAAAAACAAGTTTATGGGAATTTTTGAAGCATTTCAACTAGGGGGAGAAATTATAGGTCACCAATTTGAGAAATAAAATGTTTCTGAGAAAAATTGGACATGAAAAATTAGGGCACACAATGCAAGCTTAGAAATGGCACCAACACACTACACCCAAGCTATGCACACACTTTGCTCTGAGTTGATCCCACAAAGGGGTGAGCTGGTGAACTAAGATGTAAGGTGATCGATCAATTTGTTCAAAAAGGATGAGTTGATATTGAATCAAGTAAGATACGAGTTGAGGTATTCAAGATGTAAAACTATCTACCCCATACTAAGCTCTTTCCATCTTTGCAGTTGAGCCGCTTCTGGCCGAACTTGTCCTCCACAATGACGAGCTAATCTTCCATCTTTGAGGTGACCTGAGCCTACACCCTATGAGATGAAATCCACCTATCTTGAAAACCTTGCAAAATAAAAGGAAAAAAACAAAGTGGTGACAGTTAATCAAACAAAATCTTTAGAGGAGTCTAAGCTTTATACCCTAACCTAACTTGACTAAGTTAGGAAGAGTAGAAGTAGGACTATTTTATTTTTGCATGAATTTTTAATCTTTTTGAAACTTATATACAAAATCCTTCATTACATGTTACATGTGCTTAGAGTGCTATGGTGGTTAGTGTAGGCATATTAAGTCATTAATAGATAGGAGATTTAAGGGTAGAGCCCCTCTCCCCCTTCCCCACCATATTTTTTTGGTGGTATATTTAGTGGAAACCATTAAATTTAAGTAGAATCACCATTTTACACACCCATTAAACACACTTAGTCACAACTAAAACCATAACCAAATTTAGAGGAAAAAATCCTAATTTAGGGTAATATTTTTCTCCCGATTGGCTCAAAAAAGTGTTTTTATAAATTTTGTTAAGGGGAAGAGCTTGAAAAAGGATTTTTGCTAGTTTTTGGACAAAATTGCATTTTTGAGCCATATAGTGCTTTAGAGGTCACCAAGTCCCAAAAACAAAAAAATTAATCCTGCCAATCAATATTTTCGCACAAGGGTTTAATTTGATTTGTTGAGTATGTTATACTTGATTTATATTGTGCTAATGAGCCATTTTGTTGGGAAAATTATAATAACCCGAAATGGCCAAAAATGCTCCAATTTGTTTTTCTACCTAAGCACGTGGAAGACCAAAATTCAAACTCAAATTGAGTTTGAAAAAATGTGGCTTGTTATAAATGGTTCCGTAACTGAATACCAAACACTGCAATACAAAAATTCTAGTTTGAGAGGGCCAATCAAAAAACCAAATTGATCATCTTGTTTAGAGTGTTCGATGATGTCAAACTAAATGTTCGAGACACCAAAATAGCCAAAGAAGCATGGGATAAACTCATCAAACTATACAAGCCCAATAAGAAGAATACTATATTGAATTTGTAGATTCAACTACATGCATCAAAGTTCAAGACAAATAAAAATTCGAGGCTTTTCTCATAAGAGTCAGTAACACTAAGGGATTCACTTCTAACACTTGGAGAGGATATCTCATATGAAACTCTCATTCCCATTTTTTTGAGAGCACTTCCTACCTCACATTTTATCTTTATGACAAAATCAAGTTATTTGATCATACCATTAATTTTAAAAATTGGGTAAAATTTTTGTAACAAGAAAAATCATTGTACAATAAAGATGAAGAAGAAGAGAAAGAAATTTCTTCTCATCAAAAAGGGAAGAACAAATCTCATTCTTCCAATAAGTCCTAGAAGTAGAATCATGAAGGGTACAAATAAAAGAAAAAGTTTCCTATTTGTAATAGAGGACATGATTTGAAAGATAACTAGTACAACACATAAGAATGATTTTTCTAGCTATTCAAGACCTAACAATCAACAATATAAACATGGAAAATACACTTATAAGTAATATTAGAAGAAGGGGAACTGGAAGAAGAAACCCCATTAGCAAGGAAATATTGCTGAATTAGAGGAACACTAAAATGATGAGCACTTAATGTAAAGAAACCAAATTTCTTGGTGTTATCTCGGTACATTGATTTGGGTGCTACTCAACACATGATCGAACACAAAGTGGTTTTCCACAATATGAGACATGACTTCCAAAAACAATATCTTGTTGGGTGATGAATCATCCTACAATGTTTAAGTTATTGGAAACATTTATTCACCTCTTGGTGCACATGATTATAGGTTATTATATGTATTGTATGTCCCTGATTTTACAAAGAATTTTCTATCCGTCAGTCAACTTCTAGATCATAATCTAAAGATCGATTTTGATTGTAATTATGGTAAGAAATTTTGCTTGATTTTAGATAAATTTATAAGCTCAAAAATTGTTTTAGGAGATTCAAATGTGGGAGGGAATTTATAGGTTGATTTTTTCTAGAGAGATAATAAGGAACTTATGGAAAAATATACCTCCTTAGCACAATTCGGCATCGATACTTCGTCACATCAGTTTTGGATACCTTGACACACTTTACTAGTATGAAATGGTGAGATATTTTCCATCTCTCAAGAAGGACACAGATAAGTGTCCCAATTTATGAAGGAAAATAACAAAGAACCTCATTCTAGAGTAATACATATCGATATCCAAGTAAGCTTAATTTAGTGCACACCGATCTTTGCGCAATCGATATAACCTAGTCATTCTATTTTTAGTATTTCATGCTTTTTTATAATTATTCTATAAAAATGTGGATATATTGTCTTCATACTAAACATGAAGCTTTCAAGACATTCAAAAAGTTCAAAGTGGTGCTAAAAATGAGACTAGTAAAAAAGTAGATCTCTCCACTCAAATTAAGGGGAGAAGTTCACTAATAATGAGTTCAAATACTTTTGGAATCTCATGGGATTCGTTGACAAATTCCTCCTCCACATATACCTCAAAAAAATTGTTTTTTTGAGAGAAGGAATCATACTATCAAGGAGATGGTGTGTTGTATGATCGATGATTTAGGCCTAACAAAGACATTCGGGTAGAAGCGGTTAAGTCTACATTGTATCTATTGAAAAAAGTGCCCACTATTGCTCTTGATGGAGTAATAACACATGAGGCAAGGTCATAACATAAAAAATCCATTTTAAACCTCAAAGTATTTGGGTACAAAGAGAGCACATACATTCCCAAGAAGAAGAAAAATAAGCTGGATATAAAATTAAAGAAATAAATCTTCATTGGATACAATGAAGAGGCTCATGGGTACAAACTGATGCATCTAAAGACTAGAAAAGTATACACAAGATGGATGTTGATTTTTTTGAGAAGAAATAAGTTAATTCTCCTTCCAAAACTCACCATAATTATAAAGAACCCATGTTGTGAAAATAAAAAAATAAGTTCCCACTAATGATGACAATGATGATGGGTATTGTTATCATTTTTATACCTTTAGAAATACTTTCTAATCCCATGCACACTGGCCTATCACCTAGCGGGCACTAGGCACTCACCCGAGGCATGCACAGGTGCCATGCCCCTTCTTTATGTGAGTTGTGGGAGAATACATCATTTATGACAAATTTAGATGCATGAAAGAAAATAACCATGCATTCATTCTAAGAACTTAGCATGAGTTATTATACCAATGCATCCATTTAGATAACAAAAGAGAAGTATTAAATAGAATACATAACTCGATTCATAACACAAAGAAAATGCACTAGGGTTTATGCTCATGAACAACATATATTCTTTAGAACATAACCTTATATTCATGTTAACCAATTCAATAACCACATTACATTCATTAAGGCCATAATAGACCAATATAAAAATATAGATCAGAGTCATGCATCAGGAACCTAAGCTATGCTTTCCACATTACAAAAACCCATTACAGACCCATCCCCTAAACATGCCATTTTTCCTACATTCCTCCTAATGAGGACCTTAACCCATAGAACCCACTATTATCTCTATAGAGCTTCACCTATCCAAATGCTATATGATACCCCTTTGATCCTCCTTTCTTCTACCCGAACATCTCTATATATAGCTTTAGCCTCCACCACCATGCCTTTTTGAGGTAACAGATCGGTTGCCAAGTGTCCAAGTGGTCCTCCAATGGAGCATGCTCCCTTTGATCTGAACTCTCCATTATTTACAATGATGTCTTTCTAGATCCTTCCATCGCATGTATGGAATATTCCTTTTGATCATATAGCTGCCAGGCTAGCACCTTATCCACTCCACATGCTAGATGGGTCATGCTTTTCTCATGTGCTGCTTGAAATTCCAAATATGGCTAAGTCCCAAAACTTGTCTTGCCTTTCGTATGCATCGTGTGTTCGATAAACACCGCTAAAACCCGTCCTATGCACTTTCACCCCCATGTGCCTTCTTTTGCTTAGCCAATATTCTCGGGGGCCCAACATCACCCCACACTACTCATGTTCTTTTTCCTTGGAAACAATTCTCTTTAATGAATAAATAATGGCTGGATCTAAGTAGTGGGAAAAATAATTAAGGAATGAAGAATTGAGAGAAATAATGAAACAATGGGGAAATGAAAGAGAAAAATGATTATATTTGAAGGAGGAGGGGGAATCCTTCCTATTTTTTCCTCTAGATTTTCCTAGGTGTTAACCTCACTCTACGCTTGTTGACAAAGGTCTCCGACTAGGGTGCTCACCCCCTCAAAAATTAGTTTCTCCCCTTTAGTACTCATTATCTCAACAATACTCTCCAATTGTATTCCCAAGTCATCAAGTGCATCTATCCTGCGGGTGATCGGGGGGTATAATTCCTTTAGCGATTTTGATCGAGCCTCGCAAGGTCTTGATAGCTTCTGACTTATTTTCTACCTCAGCTAGGATTTTATCCCTTTCTACTCTATTCCCTTATTATTCTCTTGAAACTCCTTGAGTTTTGTTTCATGTGTAGTGACCAAGATGCTTTCCACTCTATCCCTATCAACACAATCGTCATATACAACTTTATAAACTTACACGGTGGCATTTACCTCTACAAGGAGTTTTATATATCGAGAAATGATCTTGACAACCTTCATATTCAATTCATTTTCTTGGCATGCCAACACCTCTTCTATAGATTCTAAAGTGAGTGGTCATATTTCCATCATGAGGATGTGAGTTAAGTCCTCTAGGCACTGCAAGGTTGATTCATATTTTTTCTCAGTGACACTAGGTCAGGATGCTTTAAAAAAATAACATTTGTAATCATTTCAATTTTCTTGTGTAATTCACACACCCTTGCCTTTTCTTCTTTCAGTTCACACCTTAACTACGCATTGATCAGTTCTTCTTGTTTCAGGCCCTTTATTTTCTTGAGAAGCTCCTCCTCCTTCTCTAACTCCACCTCTAGGAATCTCACCCTATCATTCCTCCCAAAAATTATGGCCTCAATCTCAACTGAAACTTTGTTGAGTGCATTACAAACTTTCTCATCTGAAAATTGTTGAGAATTTACCAAGGGATTTAATCCTTTCATCTCTGGTACCTTCATCAATGCTCTTTGACTTACTTTGAACTTAGGTTCATCCACATGGGACTCGAACGCCCAAGATAGCATCTTTCTAGTTCGTGGATATGTGCCTTCTTCATCAAATGAAGTCATAGCCAGGAGTTGTTCTATTGGTACAGTGCTCTGGAAGCATGCATGTAGCACCTTTCTCGATCATCGATGTACCCATCCCTTTCCCTTATGCTGCCATTACGCCCATCCCACCTATTCGTGTAGCCCTTGGGAAGCTTACCACTAAATTAGAATTTCCACCCATGTTTTCATACTCTTACCCAATGCTCTCTTCTTCTATTTCCTTAAAAATTTCATTTGCACTCCACTCCAACTCCTACTCCACCAAGTCCTTAATGATGCCCACTACTTCTCTTTCTATGGATTCTTCCACTTGTTCCTTGGTGAGGCTTGGGGTTCTCTAGTTTTGGTGCTTAATTTTTCTCTCACCCCCTTTCCTCTATTATTTGATTTCTCCTTGTCACTCTTCTCTTCATATTCCTCTTTGTCATAGTCATGTACATTATATACTGGATGGTCTTGAGCTCCCTTGGGCTTGTCATCATCCCTCTCACCAAGGTAGGCCTCTAGGATCTATGTTTCCTCCGAGTATACCTTTTCTAACACTTCCACTTCTTCTAATTTGTGATTCTAGTATAGGAGATTTTTCCTTCTCTCTCTCATTAATAAGTGACGTCTTCCTTGGTGATTCTTCATGTGTGAGGAACCCTTCATTCTCTGGTTCCTATTCTTTTGGGGTATTTTCATTAACTTGGAAATTCTTCTTGTGTGTGTAAATTATAGGCTTAGCACTTGCTTCGATGCACCTATAGATTGTGTTGTTTACACGCTTGGTACCTTCTTCTTCTGCACCTCTTCTCTTTCCCTTTTCATTGGTGTGGCCTTTTTCTCTCTGTGGGGTCTTTCGGAATGGAGAAATCACTCTCTAGATAGGAAAATTTCTCAAACCTAGGCCTTATGCATAGATATACCCTTGCTTTGCAGCCCTTCCAAAGTGATCGGAATCATTATCGGCTTCATCATCTGTACTTCGTGGGAGACATACTTCTCCATGTATGCACACTTCTTAGGGTATACGAGCTTCTGGCACAACTCACGGTGGTCTTGGTCTACCTCACTAAGGTCAAACCTTAGCCTTTTGTCCTCCTTGAACCAATTGACCCCTACTTGGAAGTATTGCGTGGTGAAGGAGAAAGGTAGCTTGCACCATGGACTCTTAGTCCCATCTGTCAATGTAAACCTGCCAATGCAGAAATGTTAATATACTGAAAACTCTACCTCTCTATCCAAGAAAGAGGGAATCTACTTAGGGATCCTCCACTCTACCCTAAATGCATCATACATTCACTTATACCATTTTTCCAGGCATGTCTTGTGAGTGGTTGTCATGGTCTCACAAGTATATTTCTCAAAACTTTTTGTGGGCGAGGGATTGTCTTCTAGATACTCCCATACGAACTTCTCTGGCCCATTGGGCACTTAAATCTATGAGAAGATGATGGTGAGGAATTTTTTTCCAAATAGTATATTTTCTCCTTCTTGCATGCTACTTATGATCTCATCCACAACAAAGGTAGATAAGTTATAGATGGTCCCTTCAAATCTTTTGGCATATATTTAACCATGCCTTGTTTACTTGCATCCATCTTTCTTGATCATCAAGATTGACGATTAAGCACGTGGATATAAAAGGGTTGAGGATTTCTGTGATGTCAAAGTACCATGAACCTTTTTTGTAGTCATAGGCCTCCACAGTTTCCTTGATGGCCTCCTTATCATGCAAGTTGTCATCTATGGATTCTCCTTCACAATTCAGGCCAGTGAAATTTGATATAAGCTGAGGGGTTTTACGACTTGAAAAATAGAAGTGGTATTCATGTACGAATGACATTAACCAATGATATAACCACTTGGGATTTCCAAAATAAGGAAACTCATATAATTGCAACAACCATGCCTTCTCAAAATTTACCTTTATTTCGTCATTGCTATATATTGGCATTCTTTTTGGTGTCCTCTTGTTAGTTGGACAAACCAGTTCCAATGCCATTTATTTCTTAGTAGTGCTTGTATGATCATTATAATCACCCATGGCCATTTGTCTCAAGTGTGACACCCACTCTTTCCCCGACAATACTCCATCTGGGTACTACATTTCTGCATACCATTCTTCATTGGAGCTAATGATGATGACAGTATTTTTCTTTCCTTTTCCCTTGCCCTTTCGTCTCTTTGGTGACATGTTTTCTTGTCAAGATATAACCTAAATCCATCCTTCTTGCTTTGATCTATTTCTCACTCAACTCTGAGGCTCCACTCCATAAAGAATCCTCCTTCTTTTGTGCCCTAGCTTTCAAACCCTAACTAGGAACAACTTCTTCCACAAGACAACGTATTCTAAAAATAACTCTCCCCACACCCATGTACTCCTTCCACTTTGGTTTGTAGATCAACCCTAGTCACAAAATTAGATCTCTATGATTCTTCTTCCTTCACACAAATTTCTCTGGATGCCCTAGTTCAGCAAAATATCTTTCACTTCGTAATTGCAAGGTAAATAATAATTCATCGACCTCATACTTATAGCTTTTTCCTCCTTTCTAATAATAAATGTTATGCCACCTACTAACATACTTAGCATTAAATGTAGCTTTTTCCACTAAAGCCAATCTTAAGTGCCCTTACCCATGCACCTAATCCTGCACAAAAAACCTTCTACGACCTTCTAGCGTGTAAAAATCCAATCTAACCGAAGACTCTTACGTGCACATCTCGCATCGTTGAAGGCACTTCTTCTTTCCTTTACCTAATTTTTTCCCTCACCTACCTCATGTTGTTCTTGTGCTCTTCATTCCTTGTACATGGTCTTTTTTACAACCTTATATACACCACAATTCATTATCCACCATTTCCCCACACACTTTCTCAACCTTATGCACTTCCTTCTATTGGGCCATTCAACTTTACTATTGGCTTATACTTTACTTTGCACTACTCCACCCCACACTAAAACATATGTGCGGTCCCTCGCGCATACATAACCTTAGAAAATAAGGTGGTTATCGATTGCACAAGGAAAAAATGGAACAAAAAGAAAGTAACAAGAAATGCGAAAGGGAAACACAAGAAAAGAAAAATCATAAAGGGAAATCCTAAGCTAACTAGCAATACTACCTTATTTACAAACACCGTGAAGGTGTATTTATAGTAGGGCTTCATCCTACTCCCATTGAAATGGCCAAGTAACTTCATTCCATCTAATGCTTGTAACTGACATGCACCTAAATCAAGGATGTATGAGATGATGTAAGGTCCTAGCCAATGGAATTTTAACTTCCCAGGATGGTGCACAAACTTGAAATCATACAACAAGACCATCTACCCAACCTTAAACTATTTATTCTTGATATGATGATCATGTAGGCCTTTTGTCTTTCCTTTTCTGTCTTTTGACTCCATCTAACAAGTGATCACCTTTCGTCTAACTACATCAACTTATCAATCGTCCTAGTTGAAGAGAGATGCGTAAGGACAAAACACGTAGGGTAGGGTTTAAGAAAAGGGTTTAAGGAAGCTTGTGGTTCGCATGGCACACATGGACAGAACCAAGGGTTCAGACTTAGCCAAATTGGGAATTTGGGATAGAACACATGAAAAGAATGACATGACTATGCATGCTGAGTGGATAAGGTGCCAACCTGGCAACAAGTTGGCCCAGGAAGGAACATGCCTGCGGTATAAGCTTCTAAAAACACATCATGGTGAAAAGTGGAAAGCTTAGGCTGGGAGAGCATGCTCACATGGAGGACCACATTCAAACACTTGGCATTGGATCTGAGGGTGCTGGAGGATGAGTTGGCAGCCCAAAAAGGCTATAAATACAAGCACCTATAGAGTAAACAAGGAGAGAACAAAAAGAGGGTGGAGCTCTGCAGAAATACTGCAAGAACTCTGTTAGTGGATAATGGTATTTGGGAAAGAATGTATAATGGGTATGGGGATTGTAATTTTTCTTTTGATAGCCTAGCTACATTAGTCTAGTTGTAATGCATGACTGCAGTCTATTTCTCTGTGACATTCTGTAATGGCTCCATGGATGTAATGAGGTTACCAATTATATGAATATGAATATCAATGATTCTGATGCATACATCTTTCTCATAGGTTCTCTTTCATTTATGTTTATGCTAAGTATGGATGCTTGTATACTTCTTTCTGTTATGGTACAAGTTATATAATTTGTTAAGTACTTTCTATCTGTAATGACTACAAGGATCTAGAGGCCATTCTGAGCTCTATGGTTCTTGAATGTCTTAACTCCTTTTAAATCTCTTAAGCACAAATCATAGATGATGATGTTTCCCACTAAACTCACATAAAAGAGAGACTTGGCACCCACACATGCCTCAGTGAGCACCCAACATCCGCTAGGTGATAGGCCAACAGTGCACATGGGGTACCTTTCTTTTGTGATAAGGGTAAAAATGACTACATCTTGGTTCCATTTTCGGACTCTTTTCGAAGTTGTAGTGGGAAATAACATACAACATGATCTGTAGTGAGTAATGACAGAGCGGTTAACTTTGAATCATGGTTTAAGAGCATAGAGGATGAATTTTCTCAGAGATTCAACACTAGACCTAAGTTTGATGCACATAAATGGGTAGAAGAGAACCTCTACCATGATTTATATGAAACATTTTTTTGTTATTTCCCAGTAGAGTTGTATGAATGGCTCTTAGCATATGCATCTAGATCAAGTTGGCATTATGGATTGCATGTGGACCCAAGAAGATTACCAAAGGCTGTAGGATGTAGATCTGATGTGGACCCATGTTGTGGATCATTGGTGGAAAGGAGTACTAGCTAGCTACACTTTGGAGTACGCCATTTCCACATATTATTTTCCGGAGGTTGCTGAGTTTGAGTTTTTGTGGGAGCCTAGAGGATCATTTCTATATGTGTTATCCCTCTAGCAATGAAGATCCTGGTTGTTACTTTGGGTTTAGAGGCATTTCCAATGGCCGGCTAGACCATTCTGAGCATTGGGCAAGGGAGCTAGGGTGGAGGAAGATGGAAGATATTATGATGGAGAAGGAAAGGGAGGAGAGATGACTCAAGTATAGTGAAGCATGAAAGGGAGATTTCTAGATGATGAGGCTACAAGTGTGATGGATCTATGGAGGTAGACGTTGTAGGAAGGAGTCGAGGTTCATGTGAGGACGTGGAACCTGAGCAGTCTGTGTTACCCCATCTTGGCAAGTGCGTAAGAGAGACCCCTTCGCTTCTGGTGAGATTTCGTCACGTGGAGAAAGAAGAGTCATTGGCACGTATCTGAACCCACCTAATGACCAAACCCTGGTGCTTGGTTTTCTAGAACCAGGAAGGAGTATCATTGACCTAGTTGATATCAGTGGAAGTGACAGATCTACACCTAGGAGGTACAATTTTTCAGTTCCCACTTCTATGGCTACACATATTCTAGTATTTAGAGGAGTCTTTGGACAAGGAGCAAGTATACAAGCCTTTGGTCTCACATCTGGGAGTGGCATGGGGTATAATAGTGGTAGTGGGGCACTATCACAAACCATTGGTGCATAGTTCAGTGGAACCGTGGGGACACTTGGCACAACTACTATAGGACTGGTGGGTCAGGGGGCATAGGACTTGGTGGACCTAGTGGTTCTAGTGGATCTGGTGGCTCAGAGGCACAAGACCTAGTGGACTTGGTGGATCCGGTGGTGGAGGAAACACCAGAGGGAACCAAGGCTCTAGCTCAGAGGACAAGGGCCCCAACCACCCCCTCAAGTCTTCTTTGAGATGTCATTACACTTGCCAAATTATAGAGGTATTGAGGATGTTATGGAACATGTTCACAAGTGTGAACTACTATGGTGTGTGCAAAGGGTATCACAACCCGAGTGGAAGGCTAGTCAGTTTACAACCACGTTGTAAGGGTGCACACATAGCTGGTATAGGAAATATGACCCTCATCAAACAATGGTGGATTATACTACTTTAAAGAACACATTCTTGGTAGAATTCCACATCCCTGAGTTTGAACAGAAGAGCATCAACGCTTTAAAGGAGATTCAACAAGGAATGGCAAAGAGTGTGTACGAGAGTATGATGCATGCTTTAAAACTCTCTTGTCTAAATTATCATATGATATTCACCCTTCACAACATGCTCAAGTGGTTTGTTGGAGGATTGATCACACCTTTTAGAAGGGATTTATCTCATAAAACTTTCATGACCCACGTGAAGCATTGGAAGCTGCTATGTGCATCAAGGCTATTGGTAGTATTGATATTAGTGTTAGCCCATTCCTGGAGGCTCAAATTACTACTATGGCTAAGTAGCTAGAGAAGTTTTCTGCAAACTCATCCCATGAGACTCGCAGTGGTTTATGGTGCATGATTGTGAAGTAGAGGGGCATGTCAAGGATAATTTCCCCTAGAGGATGGTACATGCCATGATAGTAGATTGTGAAATTTTTCATGGGGACCATGATGCAAGTAGATGCCCCTTATTACAATGCACAATCTAGAAGAATGTGTCTTACTACTATAAGATCTGCACCTCTACAACCCATGATACTAAGGACTGTAGGCTCATTGATCAGATCCATGAGGCCATTGATCATGGGGTGTGCCAAACCAACATTGTTAGTAGTTCCAAGGGTGATGATCACATTATGAGGAGCACGTAGATGGAGGCACATGTGGAAGGGGTTTTTGAGGAGGATTTTATGGTCATGGTAACATGGGGGAGGAAGGATTGAGTTCCCATGTGGAACCTGTTTCAATTGTGGGTCTATAGAGCATTACAAATGAGAGTCCTAGACCTATTGTAGTGCTCATGGTGTGGAAAGAAGCACAAGTATGAGGAGTTCCCTGGAGTTGTTTGAGCACATGAATCAACAACACCGAAAAGACAAGGGCACTGCGTAATGGTCAGCATTAAAAAGGAAGACATGTAGTGGATGCCATGGGTAACATGGGATGTAGGTTTGGAGCCAGTTTTGGTAACAACAAGAGCAGAATCCATACACACAAAGAGATACCAAGGTAGAAGAACCTAGTTTCAAGGGAGGAAGTAGTTCATGGAAAGTACCCAGACCCTACGTGTCAAAAGGAGGTATATCAAGACACCATGGATGTCATTCAGAGTTTACAAGGGGAGATCCAGTGTCTAAAGGAGTCCAGGAGGGAGGAACAAGGAAGGAGAGTCGAGGTGCCAAGGGATGACCTAGATGAGGTCAAGGAAGTATGTAAAATGCTAAGGAAAGAGAATATTATTCCCTTGCTAGGATCATGGTTGAGAGAGAAGGTACCACACACCGGAGGAGAGCATGAGAGGCAGGTCTTACATGTAAACCTTCCCCCTCATAGCCTTGACTATGATAAGGAGATCACATTGAATGTAGTTGTAGATGGATGGCTCCTTAGTAATATCCTCATTGACACAGGTGCATGGAGGTCAATGTTCTAACTCTTGGATGCATGGCATCAGATGGGAAGACCTACATTACAACCATCTTTGAATGTGTTGTATATGGAAAACAAGACTAAGGAAATGCCCATCGGTGTCTTAAAGGATGCAACTATCACTATCCAGGGAGCTAAGTTTACTGGGGACTTTGAAGTCTTGCGCTCGCCAAGGTAGACAATTTTCCAAAGCACTACTTGGGCACCCATGGTGTTACAAGAACAATGCAGACCTTCGGTTCAACAAAGGGTACATCAAATTTGAAAATAAGGAGGAGTGGGTCATTATACCCCTGGCTGATGGGAAGTCGATGCCCTATACTAAACCTTTGGGAGAAGAAGTTCTAGACAAGATATATGTGTGCTCAATCAGGGACCCAGAGATAATCCATCCTACCGATGGAGTTATCTAGTTTGAGGATGCTCAGTCAGTAAGTGACACCACCAGCCTAGCATGTGATAATTGGGTGCATGGGACTTATGAATTGATCGAAGATAGTTGAGAGGATCAGTAACAAAAGTAACAAAGGCATGCACGGTCTGGTGCCTAGGAGGAAAAAAATTACCTAAGTATTTAGGAGGGGCCTTCCCTGAGATCTTTTTACAGGAGATGGAAGCTCAATGGAAGGAGGAGAAGGAACAAAGAGGGATGCTAAGTTATGTCCTGCTCAACACAATGGCATGGTGGTGGGCTACACATCAGGAGAGCCTTTTGGAATGGTGTAAGGTGAGAATTTCTCTCTCTGTCAAGATTTTCTAGAAGCAACATGCCCACCGCCATCAAGGACTACCATGGTAAGGAGCCCACCTCTTTCCATATCCAGGAGTGTGAGAGGATCTGGAGAGAAGGTGTGGAAGCTTTGCCACCATCCCTTTGGGTACACAAGTTGTATTCTACACTACAAGGTTACACGCGCGCATGGTACATACATTTTGAGACATGCCACCAAATAGGAAATTGGCAAGAGCTAGCAGCTGACCTCATTCAAACATTTGAATATCAAAGTACCAAGCCATCAATTGATAAGGCATTGCAAGTTGTTAAGCCCTTACCATGGGGGATAGTGCCATGGTAGAAGATAGGTATTGAACTGCTAGGTGAACCAGGTTTGGAGGCACGCTTTGAAGAAGAAGTAGAAGAAACATAAGAGTTACAACTTTGAGTGTGCGTGTTTGGAAAAAGGAGAAAGGGAAGTTGGTGTATGTGATTGATGGGGAGGAAGTAGAAAGCTTGGATGTTAGCCATTCTATAGGGATGCATGAGGTAGTGGACAATGTTGATACTCATGCGTGCATGCACCTACCATGAGCCCTTAAAGACAAAGAAGGTTAACATCGCTTAAGAGGAACCTAAGGAGGCTATCATTGGAGATTACTGGTCGGAGAAGGAAGTCTCTAAGGTCATAGATCTGTTACATGAATTTGAGGATTTATTCCCACGTGGGTACCATGAGCTCAAAGGTGTCCACCATTCCTTGGGGGAGATGAGGATAAAGTTGAAGGATGGTGCACGCCTAGTCAGGAAGAGACCCTACCAAATGAATCCCAATTTTGCGTAAAGGTTAAGGAGGAGATAGAAAATGATAGCTTCTGGGATCATTGAAGTAGTGGAAGAATCAGAATGGATAAGTTCGATGGTAATCAACATCAAGAAGGATGGGCGGATTAGGATCTACGTGGATTATAGGGAGCTGAACGTAGTTTGTGTCATCGATCCTTTTCCAACCCCCTTCACTAAAGAAATTTTGGAAGGAGTCGTTGGGTGTGAAATCTATTCCTTTACGGATGGATTTTTAGGGTACCACCAAGTCCGGATTGCAAAGGAAGACCAGGAGAAGACAAATTTCACCACTGAGTGGGGAAGTTTTGCATACATGGTCATGCCCTTTGGTTTGAAGAATGCACCTACTATTTTTTTCATGCATAGTGGTGTAAGCATTCCAGACTTCATCCATAAGTTTCTTCAGGTCTATTTGGATGATTAGATAGTGTATGGACTAGTAAAAGACCATTGTGACAATTTGAGGTTAATGTTTGAGAGGTGTAGGTAATTGAGGATATCCCTCAACATTAAGAAGTGTGTATTTCACTACACCATTTGGGACTTTATTGGGGGGCACATCATATAAGGAGGGCTTGCTAGTGGATCCTACCAAGGTTCAAGTTATTGTGGGATTGGGGGAACCCTACAAAGCAAGTGCATGGATTTCTTGGGCATATGGGTTATTACAAAAATTCATCAAGGGGTATGCCAAGATAGCCATGCCTTTAGAAGAATTGCTCAGACATAAAAGTGCCTTCCATTGGGGAGAGGTGCAATAGAAGGCATTTGACACATTAAAGGATAGGCTTGTCACCATGCCTATATTATGTTTTTTCCTCTGGGACAAGCCCTTCCATGTCCATGTAGATGCCTCAGAACCACCATCTAGAGAGTAGTGCTTTACGTAGCTACCAGTGAAGGAATTGTTGATCACCCTCTATGTTTCAAAGTAGGAAGTTGACACCAGCAGAGCATAATTACACCACGACTGAGCGTGAAGCATTTTCAATGATCTATGCACTTTTCAAATTCAGCCAAGATTCTTGGCAACACCCTTTGTATTTTACACCGACCACATGGCATTAAAGTATTTGGTGAACAAGCCCATTCTACAAGGGCACATATGTTGGTGGGTATTGTTGTTTCAAGAGTTTGAGTTCATGGTAGTAGTGAAGCCTGGGAAGAGTAATTGTGGGCCTGATCATCTGTCAAGAATTGATTCAGGGAGGACGACACAAAGTATTGAGGAGACAATGCCAAATGTGCAACTATTTAGGTTATGTGTGCCCTCAGATTTGGAGGAGATTACAATATTTTTAAAGGAAGGTGTGGCACCGAAGGAATGAAGGCATTAGAGAAGAAGCAAGCTACCATACGCGCCACACCCTACATGTTGATTAGTGGAGACTTATACAAGTTGGGACGTGATGAAGTTTTACACAAGTGTGTATTAGAGCATGAGCGCCTCACCATCATGGAGGAAGCACACAGAGGAAGTGGGTGGGCATTATGCAGGTGACGCCACCGCGCGTAAGATATTAATGGTAGGATTGTGGTGGGAAACCCTGTACAAGGATTATAAAGACTATTGTAAAGTGTGTGACCATTGTCAGCGCATTGGCAAGCCAGAAAGAGAGATGAAATGCCTTTGCCCTATACCTAGCACGGAACCTTTTGAGAAGTGGGAAATAGAATTTGTAGGCCCTATTGCACCAGCAACATGTAGGACTAGGTCACACTATGTCATCACTTGCATGGACTATTTGACAAGGTGGGCAGAGGCAGCTCCAACTAAAGATTACACAAACAGCCACAACAACAAGATTTTTGTGGGAGAACATTATCACAAGGTATGGATGCCCTTTAAGTTTAACTAGCGATAGGGGTACACATTTCTTAAATGAGACCATGAGGATCCTGTTAGTAGAATTCATGGTAGCTCATCACAAGACTACCCCTTATCACCCACAAGAAAATGGAACCACAAAGCATTTAACAAAATACTAAGTCATACCTTGACCAAAATTTGTGATGTCGGAAGACAAGATTGGGATGATAAGGTATCAACCATATTATGGGCTTATAAGACAACTTATAAAAATTATGAACAAAGCCACACCATTTCAATTGGTGTTTGGTGCATAAGCCATTCTGCCAGTTGAATTCATGTTACCTTCTCTATGAATATAACATGCAGGAGGGTTGGATGATGAGCAAGCGCTAGAAGAGAGAATTGATGAGTTAATGAAGTTGGATGAGAGACGATCACTCACTAGGTGGAGTCAAACAATAGAGAAAGCAAAAAAAAGCATGGCACATGATCGCCACATTAGAAACAAGAAGTTTGAGGTTGGGAAGATGGTCTTACTATATGATTCTAAGTTTTTGTGCCATCCTGGGAAGTTGAAAGTCCATTGGTTGGGTCCCTACACAATCTCATACATCCTTGATTTGGGTGTGTGCCAGTTACAAGTCGTTGGATGGAACAAAATTTCTTAGACACTTCAATGGGAGTAGGCTAAAGCCCTACTATAAATAAGTCTTCTTGGTGTTTGTAAATAAGGTAGTTTTGCCAGTTAGTTTAGAATTTTCCTTTATGCATTTCTTTTCTTGTGTTTCCTTTCGTTGTTGTTTTTTTTTGTGCCTTGGGCACCGGTAACCTTATTACTACTTTTTGAGAATTTTTGAGTGTAGAGGACCACATCATTTTTAGTGTGGGGTGGAGTAATGTGAAGGAGAGCATGGTTAAAATGCTAAGGAATTTTGTGTTGAAAAACCTAGTTGAATGGCCCTGTTGAAAGAGGTGCTTGGAAAGAAAATATGGAAAAAGGATGGTTGGTGCCAAGATAAAAGCTACTTTCAGATCCCATGTACAAAGAAGGGAAAAGTGCATAAGCAACATGAGGTAGGTGAGAGAAAAAATTAGGACAGAAGAAGTGCCTTTCATCAAGTTGGTTATGCATGTGCAAGAGTCTCCTGTCATGTTGGATTGGTTGCATGCACGAAAGGTTGGAGGATTGTCCACGCAGGTTTGGGCACGTGAGGGAAAGTACTAAAGTTGGGATTTGTTTGAAAAAGCTACATTAAATGTTAAAAGTATAGTGGTAGGTGAAGTAACACTTAATGCTTAAAAAGGGAAAAACTATAAATAAAGGGGTCAAGGAACTTCATTATTCACTTTGCGTATAAAGAGAAAGAAGTGCTTTTTGCACCTTTGCAAACTAGGGCTTCCAAAAAATTGATCCATGTGAAGAAACATTTGGAGAAATTGAAGCGTGAGTAACTAGTTGGATTTACAAACCAGGAGGAAAGGATTTCATGGGCATAGGAAAAGTGGGAGAAGGCACCATCTTATGAAAGGAGTATCCTAGTTAGGGTTTGAAGAACTAGGGCATGGGGTTAAGGAACTTTCTTCACAAGTTTGAGATCTAAGGTTGGAGAGAGTAGAAGAATAGAGTAACATGGAGTGATTGAAGTAGACCTAGATAATGGCACCCAAGAAACTAGTTAGCACACCCAAGAAGGGCAAGGGAAAGGGAAAGGGTAAGCAACAAGAAACTGACGCATGCACAAATGAGGAGTGGTATGTAGAAATGTAGTACCCAGATGGAGTGTTGTTGGGGAAGGAGTGGGAGTCCCATCTGAGGAACATGTCTATGAATGACTACAATCATCGGACAAGCACAATCGAGAAGGAGATGGCACTAGAGTTAGTGCACCCAAAAACAAAAGGACACCAGAGGGTTTTCCCATTTATAATGATGATGTGAAGGTTAAGTTGGAGAAGGAAAGGTTATTACAACTCTTTGAGTTTCCCTACTTGGGAAACCTGAGTGCTTATATCAATGGCTGATGTCATGCGTGCATGAGGACTACTTCCACTTCAGGGCACAAGATGCACATAACCCCTCATCTCATTTCACATTTCATAGGCCTCATCTATGAAGGAGATGGTTTGGAGGATGACTTGACCGACAAAGAAGTGATTAAGGAAACTATCGCCGCTTATGCATACAAGAAGGGGTCAAGGTATTATGATGTCACAGACATTAAGGATCTAGTAATGAAGATGGTCGCACACCTGGTGTCAAATTTAAATGGCCAGGAGAGATGGACCCAAGTTAATAAGCCATGGTTGAATGTTTGCAGAAAATTTCAGAGGGCACCATCTACAACTTGTCGCATTCATCGTGGATGAGATTATCAGCTGCGTGAAGGAAGGTGATAGGATCCTTTTTGGAAATGTCCTATTAACCATTGTGTTTTTAGAGATCGGGGTACCAGATGCATCAGAAAATTTCATGTGGGAGTACCTGTGAAGACCCCTCACCCGCAAAGAGGTTTGAAAATACACTTGTGACACCATGACAACTATGCACAAGGTGCACTTGGAAAAATGGTATACATGCCTAAGGAATGCGTTTCGGGGTGGAATGGAGAATTCTGAACAACTGCTAGCAACCACTAGGGGAGAAGTGGAATTTGCTATGTACCAAAATTTCTACCTAGGTAGATTCAAACTATCAGATGAGACATGGAGCCCATGGTGCAAGCTCCCCTTTTCCTTCACAACTCAATACTTCCAAGCGGGAGTAAACATGTTCAGGAGTCCAAGAAGTTTAAGTTGGACCTTGGTAATATGGACCAAGACCACAGGAAATGTGCAAAGGGTTGGTCTACCTGGTAAAACGTGTACATGGAGTGGTATGTGTCACATGAAGTTCAAATGACAAGGCCCATGACTCTGCCCATTGCAGAAGGATCCGCATGCATGCGTGTACATCCACATAAGACCCAAGTATGAGAAGGGAACATATCTAGAGAACGAGGTATCTATACCTTAGGATCAACCGGTGGTAGAAGAGACCCGTGCCCAAATGGGAGGAAAAAGAGATAAAAATAAAATACCAAGTGTGGTGGAGACACAAGCAATAGGTTCCCCCGGGACAAGTGCTAGAACCAAGTATGTACACGCACAAGAAGAAGCCCATAGTAAAAGAGAAGACTCCAAAGCTAGAAAATCCATCAGATAAGGAGTCATTAGGAGAGGAAGAAACAAATTCACCTACACCAGAATCTTCGTTAGGAAGAAGCAAAGGGTAGAAGAAGAGACCGTCTCAAAAGAGACTGAGAATTTGGACAAGTACATAGGAGAAAAAGATGAGAGTGAAGAGGATGAGAGTGGAGAAGAAGTAAGTGGGGAAGAGGACCCCGGAAAGATCGAGGGCCACCCATCTTCAATATACATGATTTAGAGGAGGAAGGCGGAGAAGAAGAACAAGGGTTCCTTTTCATACATATGGCAAAAGGATAGCCAAGTAGGAGAAGGAACCCAGGACATGGGAAAAGGTGAGGAAGCTAACGAGAAGAAGAAAGAGTCTCCAAGCTCTGCGTAGGAACATAAAAGAAAGGTGGAAGAAGGAGAAGAGACCAAGAACATTGAGACCATGGTGGAGGACAAATTGGAACACAACACTGAGCAGTGTTGAACAAGGAGAAGGAGGAGAGCGTAGAAGAGGAACATGACAAAGCACTAGAGGCCCCATTTTGACTGTAAGTATACCTAAGGGTATACGCATGAGGAGGAAGGCATACAAGGGGGAGAGGCCAGAGATGGGTTATATTGATGACCCCAAGAAAGTGTTTCCATGCGTGGTTCCAAAGTACTATTCTAGCAGAGGAGCTTGTAGCAATGTCATCTTTTGACAGGAGGCTGCATATCCATGGACAAGGAAGATGCTCTCATGGGAAATAGAGTCCCACCTTGATGAGCTAGAGTTTGAGGTAAGCCATGGGGCAATAATAACATTTCCAGGACCAAGAGAAGACAACCCAGTGGTGGATACCCAACAGCTCTCGGATGAACAACTATGCAACGTGCTCAACAAAGTCTCTATTGAGATCAAGGCTAGACTCTTCAGTGGAATGATAGGATCAAAGATCTAGAAGGGGAGCTAAAGAAGAAAGAGGAAGAGCTAGCTACAATGACAAAGGAGCTAAGCCAAGAGAATTTGATCAGCACCCAGTGGCAAGCGTGAATTGAAGGATGAAAAGGCTAAGGTATGCACTTGTGTACAAGAAGGTGGAATCCATCAATGAGGCTATAGTATTGAAGCATCCGGACCTAGCATCACCCATGCAGAAGTATGGATCTACCTTGGGATGCCTGGAGGATTTAACAAGGGTCCTCACCATGGAAAGACAATCACTAGCCTTGGAGTCTCTGTAGAAGAAGTTTCCACGCACCTAGAGAAAGAGGATAAGTTGAATATCATAGCACTCGTTGCAGAATACAACAAGGTTCTTGCTGATGTAAGGGCTACTTCCTAGACTGCTGAGGCCACGTATGACAATTACACAGATAGAGACAAAGTGGTAGGTGCCTTGGTTGCCACTCATGAAGTAGAACTCAAGGAGTTCCAGGAGAAGAACAAGGGAAATAGGGTGGAAAGGGATAAAATCCTTACCGAGGTCGAGAGGAAATCTGAAGCCATTAAAACCTTAAGGGGTTCAATCAAAAACTAGTTGAAGGAACTATATCCATGTATTACATGAAGAATGGACACGCTAGAGGATATAGGCAAGGAGTTGGAGAAAATCACTGATACCATGAGCATGTAAGGAGATGGACTAAATTTTGGGGAGGTGAGAGCCCAGTGGCGACCTCTATTAGAGAATGCAGAAGAATTCGATTCTTGGAACAAGCTGGAGGCCAACTTGTAAAAGAATTTTCCTAGATTGTTGCATTGATTCCTTCTCCCATTATTTCTTCTTCCCCCATTCTTTCATCCCCTTATTCTTTTCTAAGGCTTAATCTTGTTGTATTCTTTCTTTCACTAGAGAAGTGTTCTCGTGGATGGAGAACAGGCGTAGTGTGGGGTGATGTTGGGCCCCTAGAATGTTGGCTAAGTACAAAAGGAACGTATGTTGTGAGTCCTAGTTGAAGAGAATCACACAAGGACAAAGCGCGCAAGGTAGGGTTTAAGAAAAGGGTTTACGGAATCCCTTGGTGTGTGCAACATGCGTGAAGACAGAACCAAGGGTTCAAGACTTAGCCAAATTGGGTGTTCAAGATAGAACATGTGAAAAGCATGACCCGACTACGCATGCTGAGTGGATAAGGTGCTAGCGGCTACAAGGTTGGCCTAGAAGGAGCATGCCCTAATAGAATATTCTAGAAGCACATCATGGTGAAAAGTGGAAAGCTCAGGCCTGAGAGAGCATGATCGCATGGAGGACCACATTTAGACACTTGGCATCCGATCTGAGGGTGCTAGAGGATGATTTGGTAGCCCAGAAAGGCTATAAATACAAGCACCTGTAGATTAAATGAAGAGAGAACAAAAAGAGGCGAGCTCGTAGAAATACCGCAAGAACTCTGTTAGTGGATAATGGTATTTGGGAAAGAATGTATAATGGGTATGGGGATTATAATTTTTCTTTTGATATCCTAGCTACATTAGTCCAATGTTAGGGTAAGTGCACCAAGTTGGGGGACAATTAAGTGGACATCAAATCCTGAATTTTACATTAAAAACAACAAAACATCAAATTTAGTCTTCCGCGGACTTGAACCATGCCAAAAAGTCAAAAATATGTCATAAAAATGGTACCATTGCATAGGGGAGACTATTATATTTGTGGAAATACTGATTTTAAAGTGAATAGAAGAGGATAAATATCATTTTATAATTTTTTACTAATAGTAGGTCTTTAAGACACTTTTTCCCGTGAATGTTTATGTCTATGTTTAAGACTGCAAATTTTGTTTCACTTATCAGAATGTGATAAAACTTATACCATCCCAACCATGGTGAAATTATATACATGTTCAAAAAAAAAATTATTTGATTTCAATATTTTTTGATGAAGTTATGGCAGGCAAACGGAAAGTGCTCTGTTTTCTTTATGTTTTCATACCACTTTCACGGAAAAAATCATAAAAAATAAAATATTTCTCAAAAAAATACAAAATAAAATCCATCCCAAGATAGATAGTGGCATATAAATTCTCACCAAAGGATAAAAATATATATCAATTTTTGGTCATCCAAATTGTGGGCAAACGGACTATAATCTTATCGGCGTTTTTATAAAAAAATACCAAGTCATTGAATTTTGAGTGTTTAATATAGCTAATATTGTCCATTTTTACAAAAATTAGTATTTTAGAAACTAGATTCTGGATGCTATGATTCATATTAATATAATTTTGTCTAATTTTGAGTTTATGTATTGCTAATAATCCCTACAAGTTGATATTATGTTGTTATTTGCAATATGATGTCCACGGATGACCCTATATTTGTCCATCAACTTCCGCACTTACCCGTTAATGCATGACTACGAGCTTTATTTCTCTGTGACATTTTGTAGTGGCTCCATGGATGTAATGAGGTTACTAGTTATATGAATATGAATATCAATGATTCTAATGCATACGTCTTTCTCATAGGTTCTCTTTCATTTATGTTTATGCTAAGTATGGATGCTTGTATACTTATTTCTATTATGGTACAAGTTATATAATCTATTAAGTACTTTCTGTCTATAATGACTGCAAGGATCTAGAGGCCATTTTGAGCTCTATGGTTCTTGAATGTCGTAACTCCTTTTAAGTATCTTATGCACAAATCATAGATGATGATGTTTCCTGCTAAAATAACATAAAAGAGATACTCGACACCTATGCGTGCCTTGGGTGAGCACCCAACATTTTCTGGGTGATAGGCCAAAATGCATGGGGTACCTTTCTTTTGTGATAAGGGTAAAAATGACTACAAGTTCCATTTTCCTATGGATGATAGGGGTAGTCATGTAATGAACCACCATAAACTCTACCAATAAAATCCCGACCATTTCATTGAGAAAATATGTACCCCTATCATTAGTCAAGCTCAAAGGACATCCGTACCTACTAATTATGTTCTCCCATAAAAATCTAGCAGTTGTCGTTGTAGTGAAATCCTTTGTAGGCACTTCCTCTTCCCATCTTATCAAGTAATCAAAGGCAAGTAATGATATATCTTGAACTAGTCCTTAGACGAATGACGAAATTGGCCCCACAAAGTCAATTTCTTATTTTTCAAATGGTTTAGTGCTAGCTATTGATCGTAAAGGAATTTCATCCCTCTTTCCAAATTTTCCAAGGCGTTGGAAATGGTCACATGCCTTGTAAAACTCAATACAATCCTGGTAGATGGTTTCCCACCAAAGCCTTTCCATTAGAATATTTCTCACGGTAGAATTTTATGCATAGTGTCCTCGCAATCCCACCATGCGCTTCCTCCATAATTTCCATGCATTCATATTCCAATACACATCGATGCATAACCTCATCACTTCCTAGCTTATACAGATCTCTAGTAATAAATATGTAGGGTGTGACCCGTATTTCTAACTACTTCCTCTCAGAGCCTTCATCACTTTTGGTGCTACACCGTTTTCTAGAATACAACGATATCTTCCAAGTCTGAAGGCATGCATTACAACCTAAATAGTTGCACATCTAGCATGGTATCCTTAATGCTTTGCACGTCCTCCACTGAGTCAATCCTTGATAAGTGGTTAGGCCTTGAATTGCTCTTCCATGGTTTTACAACCATTGTGAACTTAAACTTTTGGAATAATAGGACCCAACGACATATGCACCCTTGCAAAATGAGCTTGTTCACCAAGTATTTCAAATCCATGTGGTCTCGTAGAGAATATAAATGGTGTTTCCAACGGGTATTGTATGAACTAATGCAGCGTGTAGATAATTGACATTGCCTCACACTCATTAGTTTTGTAATTTTGTTCTACCTTTGTCAACTTTCTGCTTGCAAAACATAAGGGGTTATCAACAATCCCCTCACCAGGATGTTCTAAGTCTTTGCTCCCATGGCTGTTCTTGAGGCATCAACATGAACATGGAAAGGATTATCCCAAGAAGGAAAGTGTAGTATGGATGCATAGTGACAAGTTTATCCTTTAAAGTGTCAAATGCCTTCTGATGTGCCTCTCCCCAATGAAAGAAACTCTTGTGTCTTAGCAATTATTCCAAGGGTGTGGTGATCTGGGCATACCCCTTGATTAAATTTGTGTAGTACCCCATATGTCCAAGGAAACCACACACCGCACTTTGACTAGTAGGCTTCTCCAATCCCACAATCACTACAACTTTGGCGGGATCCACTAGTAGGCCTTCCTTACATATAATATGTCCCAACAGGGTTCCAAATGGAGTAAAGAAAGACACATTTCTTAATGTTGAGGGATATCCTCAACTTCCAACATCTTTCAAACATCAGCCTCAAATTGTCACAATGGTCCTTCACTAGCCCATACACCATCCAATCATCCAGGTAGACTTGAAGAAATTTATGGATAAAGTCCTGGAATGCTTATACCACAATGCGCAAGAACATAATAGGCACATTCTTTAATCCAAAAGGCATGACCATATAGGAAAATATTCCCCACTTAGTGGTGAAATTTATCTTTCTCTGGTCTTCCTTTGCAATCCTAACTTGGTGATACCCTGAGAACCCATCCATGAAAGAGTAGACCTTGTGCCCGACTACTCCCTCTATAATTTCTTCAATAAAGGGGGTTGGGAAAGGATCGATGAAACATACTGCATTTAGGTCCATGTAGTCCACACAGATCCTTATTCTTCCATCCTTCTTGATACTGATGACCATTGGGCTTATCCATTTTGATTCCTCCATAGCCTCAATGATACTAGATGTTATCATCTTGTCTATTTCCTCCTTGACCCGTACATGTAAATTCGATTCATCCGATAAGGCCTCTTATGAATCGGTGTGCACCTTCCTTCAACTTGAGCATCATATCCCCCAAGGAATGGTGAACATCTTTGAGTTCATGGTACCCATAAGGGAACAAATCCTAGAACTCACGCAACTGATAAATGACCTTTGAAACTTCTTTTTTTGACCAATAGTCCCCAATGATAGCTTCCTTAGGTTCTTGTCTCTGTCCCAATGTTAACCTTATTTGTTTTTAAGGGCTCATGATAGGTGTGTGCATGATCATTAGTGCTATATATGAATTCATGCATACCTTCAAAATGGTTAGCATCCAAAATTTCCATCTCTTCACCATCTATTACATAGACCATTTTTCCTTTTTCCTTTTCAATGCATGCGTGCTCAAGCTATATTTCTTCTGATTATTTTTCATTAAGATGCATCTCCAAACAAGTCTCACCTAACAAATCTAGTAGCCTATCTTCTACCATGACACTATCTCCCATTGTAAGGTGCTTGAAAACTTACAATGCCTTATCCACTGATGGCTTGGTACTTCGATACTCAAAAGCTTGAATGAGATCAGCCATTAACTCTTGCCAATTCCCCGTTTGAAGACATGTCTCGAGTGGATATACCATGCATGCAAAAACCCTATAAGGTGGAATGTAATCTATGCATCCATAACAAAGGTGGTAATGCTTCTATGCCCTCCATCCAGCCTTCTCACAAGCTTGAATATGGAACAATGTGGGCTCCTTGCCATAGTAGTCTTGGATAACAAGTGGGAACGTTTCTTCTACAAAATCTTATAGATAATGCGTATCTTACCTTGTGCCAATCTAAGAGGCTCTCATGATGTGTTTCCCACCATCGCATTGTACTACCGAGAAATTTATAACCGAGCATACTTCTCCTTTCGTCCTCATTTTTCGACCAAGCCTCCATTTCTCGTAAGAAATAATTAAAGCTTTCCCCTCCAGAGTAACCTTGTATCTTATTTCTTCCCAAGTGCTTGAATGAGTGTGCCTTCATCACCCTTGTTACAGATCCTCTCAATTGTTTCCTAATAAATTCATAAGTCACATGTACCCTATTGTCACATGCTATGCTAGTTTTATCACTCATCAACTAAGCATCTTTAAATTGGATAACCCTTCTATAAGATGAATTATTTCGTGGTCTCGATGGAGTGCACATATATTCGTTGAGGAATTCCTCTCCTAAGGGCTTGGTATAAGGTGTTGAATTCCTATATGTTAAAGGAATTATCACCCTTTCTTCTTTTTCTCAAAATTGATATAACCCTTGTTAAACCACAGTCGACATTGCTCTTGTAACACCAAGGGCACCCAAGTAATGCTAGGAAATTATCTACCTCGAGAGAGCACCAAGACTTTAAATTCCCTAGTGATTTTTTCCCCTTGAATAGTGATAACCACATCTTTCAAGACTCCAATGGGAATTTCCTTTTTCTTGTTTACCATATACAACACATTCAAAGATGGCTATAATGTGGGCCTTCCCATTTGATACTATGAATATAAGGTGACAACATTGACCTCTACTCCTGTGTCAATGAGGATATTGCTCAGAATCTACCCATCAATAACTACATTCAATCTAATCTCTTTATCATAGTCAAGGTTGTGAGGAGGAAGGTTTGCATGCAAAACCTGCTTTCACGCTCTACTCTGGCGTGTGGTACCTTCTCCTATAGCCATTCTCCTAGCAAGGGAATAATATTCTCCTACCTTAACATTTTGTACACTTCCCTGATCTCATCTAGATCCTTCTGCGGAGCCTCAACATTCTTCCTTTGCTCCAACTCCCTTGACTTCTCCTTTAGACATTGAATTTCCCCTTGCAAACTCTGAATCACATCCACAGTTTCTTGATACACTTCCTTCTGATGAGTGGGTTTTGGATACTTCCTATGCACCACTTCTTCCCTAATAACTAGTTTCTATCTTGGAATCTCCCTTGTGCGTGCAACCTCTACTCATGTTGTCACTAGTACAGGTTCTAATCCTAACTCACACACCACTCTTAGCATCCACTAAGGGTCGACCTTCTTTATACTCACCATCAAAGCACCTTTTTCTTTCTAGTGTTATTGGATCATGTGCTCAAAAAACTTAGGGAACTCCTTGTAATTATGTTTTTTCCACACCATGAGCACTTGTAATAACAGTCGGAGACACTCACACTTATAATGCTCTATATACCTACAGTTATAAAAGTTTCATCATGGGAACTCACCTCTTCCTTCTCCGCAGCTTCTTGTGACCATAAAATCCTCCGTGAAAACTCTTCCCAGTGCTCCTCCATCTCGTGCACCATTCATAGCGATGATCACCATCCATGGAAGTGCTTGCGTAAGACTAGTATGGGGCACACCTAGATCAATAGCATCATGAATCTAGTTAATCAGTCTGTAATCCTTGGTATCATGGGTCATAGAGGTACAAGTATTGCAATAACAAGAAACATTCTTGCGGATTACGTATTGTAGTAGAGGAAACCTATTTGCATCATGATCCCCATGGAAAATCTCATAGTCTACCGCCATGGCGCGTACTATCTTCCGAGGGAAACTATACTTTGCATGCCCTTCCACTTCACAGTATTTACACGAAAGGCCACTACAAACCTTATGCGTTGAATTTGCTGACAAATTCTCTAACTGCTTGGCCATTACAGCAATTTGAGCCTCCAGGAAAGGGCTAACACCAGTATCAATGCTCATAATAGCCTCAGTATGTAGGGAACCTTCTAAGGCCTTACACGGGTCTTTGAAAGTCTTGTGTGACAATTACCTTTTAAATGGTGTTATCAATCCTCCAATAAACCATTGAGCATGTTGAGAAGAGTTAATGTCATAGGATAGTTTTGACAAGAGAGTCTTGAACCGCACGTCATACTCTCCCACACTCTCTACCATTCCTTGTTGGTTCTCATTCAAAGTTCTAATGCTCTTCTACTCAAATTGAGGGATATGGAACTCTTCTCGGAAGGCATTCTTCAATGCAGTGTAGTCTACCACCATTTGATGGGGGTCATACTTCTGATACCAACTATACATGTAATCTTGCAAAGTTGTTACTGCATCGACTTGCATTTTGCTCCAGGGTAGTGATACCTTTCATGTGCCATAGTAATTCACACTTGTGGAGATGTTATACAACATCCTTGATACCCCTGTAGTCTGGTAAATGTAAATACATCTCAAATAATACTTGTGGAGGTGGTTTTGGCCATTTTCCTCCTCATCCAAAGCCTTGGTTCCCTCCAAAGTGTTTCCTCCTCCACTAGATCCACTAGATCCACCTAGTTTTGTGCCTCTTGAACCACCAGATCCTCTAGATCCGCTAGGTCCACTATGTCCCCTAGTTTCTATACCACTAGATCCACCTCCTGTAGCCAAAAATGGCCTAAAGTGGTCATCCCTAGTGTTCTCAATGTCCCACTAAACTATGTGTGGATGGTTTGTAATATTGTCCCGCTGCCAGGTTGTGTATCTCATGCCACTTATAGACATGATACCAAAACCTTGTGTATTTTCACCTTGTCTAAAAATTCCTCCAAATATGGGAATGGTTTACACATCCATGGATGTCCCAAATAAGAAATTATATCTCCTAGGCATATATCGGTTACTTCCACCGATACCAACCAGATTAAAAATACCTCTTTCTTGACCTGAAAAACCAAGTGCCATGGGTTGGTCACCAAGTGGGTTTAGATGCACGTGAGATCTCCTTTCTCCACATGATGAACTCTCATTAGAAGCTAAAGGGGCTTCTCTCCCACACTTGCTAAGATGGGGTAACACAAAATGCTCAAGTTCCACATCCTCTGTGTGAACCTCAACTCCTTCCCATAATGTCTGCCACCATAGATCCATCACACCTGTAACCTTTCGTTGTCTAGCCATCTCCCTTTCATGAGCTTCACTATATTTGAGTCATCTCTCTTCTCTTTCTTTTTAGCTGCAATCTCTGCCATCTTCCACCACCCTAGCTTTCTTGCCCAATGTTCAGAGAAGCTTAGCTGGCCATAGGGAATAACTCTAAACTTAGTGTAATGATCAAGATATTCATATCCAAAGGGATAACATGTAAAAATGATCCTATGGGATCCCTCAGAAACTTAAACTCAGCAACCTTTGGGCAAGAATACATAGAAATGGCATATTCCAAAGTATAACTAGTTAGGAATCATTTCCACCAGTGATAAAAAAAAACATCCTAGTCATATCTACATCTTACAACCTCTGGTAATCACCTTGGGTCCATACGTGTGATATATAGTACCAGCTCGATTTGGATGCATATGCTGAGAGCCATTCATATAGTTCTATTTGAAGACAACAGAAGAATGTCTCTTACAACTTATGGTACAAGTTCTCTTCTACCCATCTATGTGCATTGAAATCAGGTCCAGTGCCAAATATTTGAGAAAATGCCTCCTCCATGCTCTTGAACCATCCTTCAACACTTTTCAAGGTCAGACGTTCGGTCATCACGCATCACAAGAACCAAGATGTATGCCATTTCTCACAACTTTGAAAAGAGGTCCTGACAATGGAACCAATATGTATTCATTTTTATACCCTTAGAACAACAATCTAATCCCAATGCCAACCTATCACCCAAGAGACACTGTGGTGCTCACCCGAGGCATGTGTGGGTGTTGAGCCCTCCATTATGTGAGTTGTGTAAGAATACATCATTTATGATAGATTTAGATGCAGGAAAGAAAAGAACCATGCATTCATTATGAGAACTTAGGATGAGTTATTATACCAATGCATCCATTCAAATAACAAAAGATAAGTATTAAACATAATACAAAACTAATTCATAACACAAAGGAAATGCACTAGGGTTTATGCTCATGAAAAACATATATTCTTTAGAATAGAACCTTATATTCATGTTAACCAGTTCAATAACCACATTACATTCATTAAGGCCATAACAAACCAATATAACAATGCAGATTAGAGTCATGCATCAGGAACCTAAGCTATGCTTTCCACATTACAAAAACCCATTACAAACCCATCCCCCTAAACATGCCATTTCACCTACAGTCCTCCTAACGAGGACCTTAACCCATAGAACCCACTATTATCTCTGCAGAGCTTTGCCTATCCAAACGCTATATGATACCCCTATGATCCTCCATTTTTCTACCCGAGAAACTCTATATTTAGCTTTATCCTCCATCACCAAGCCTTTCTGAGGTATCAGATCGGTTTCCATGTGTCCAAGCGGTCCTCCAATAGAGCATTCTCCCTTTGATCCAAACTCTCCATTCTTTTTAATGATGTCTTTCTAGATCCTTTCATCGCATGCATGGGATATTCCTTTCTTAACCATACATCTACTAGGATGGCACCTTATCCAATCCACATGCTAGATGGGTCACACTTTTCTCATGTGCTACCTGGAACGCCAAATATGGCTAAGTCCCAAAACTTGTCTTGCCTTGCCGCGCATCTTTGTGTGTTTTGCTAAACCCCGCTAAAATGTTTTCCTACACGCTTTCACCTTGTGCACCCTTCTTCAAATAGGTCCCACACACCCACATGCCTTCTTGTACTTAGCCAATATTTTGGGGTCCAACAGGGATGATGGTGATGATTTATCAGGACCATAACCCACAAGAATAGTTCAACATATGACTAAATGGTATACTAACATTATTATAGATGTAAAATTGGATGGTCCTTAGAAAAAATCCACACCTAGACCATGGGATCACAACAAAGCCCATGAAGAGGTAAAATTTTCCTTAATGATTAGAGTTGTTGAATTTATTGAGCCATCTATAGTTTATGAATTCCTACAATCTAAATCTTAGAGAGATGTCATGGATGCTAAGTATTTGTCGGTGATGAAAAATAACACATGACAACTTGTTGATCTTCTACCTGTGGAATAAGCCGGATGGATTTTTTAAAAAGTACAAATCATATGGGACCATTGACAAATACAAAGTGAGACTATTAGAAAATGGGTATGCTCGAAGGAAGGAATAGACTATAAAGAGACATTTTCTCCCACAACTAATATAAAAATGAATAAGATGATTATTTCTCTAGCTACATAGTTTGGATGGAAAGTTCACTAGATGGATGTGAAAAGTGCCTTTCTTAATGGAGACTTACAAGAAGAAGTCTACATGACTCAACTAAAAGGTTTTGTCATACCTAGAAAAGAAGAAAAGGTATGTAGACTCATCAAATCATTATATGGTCTTAAACAGATCCTTAGGCATGGTATATCAAAATTGATGAGCATCTCATTCAACATGGATTTGAGAGGAATCCATATGATCCCAATATATACCTCAAGAAGCAAGGAGGGGATATTTTCATTTTTGTTGTATATGTCAACGATCTAGTCATCACTAGTAGTACAATGAAGATGATCGATGCAACAAAGAAAGATATTAATATATCATTTAACATGAAAAATCTTGGGATGATGTACTACTATCTTTACTTGGAAGTATGATAGAAGGAGAATCATATCTTTTTTTCTCAGTTAAAATATTCCAAGACCACACTTGAGAAATTTAGGATGATGGATTACACATCGATTGCCACATATATGGAGACAAGACTTCAAATATCTCATAAAAATGTATCTCCATAGGTAAATGTAACTCTCTATAGATAGTTGATCGATATTCTCATTTTTCTAACCTATAGTAGGCTATATATCATCTTTGCAGTTATCTATCTTTCACAGTTCATGCAAGAACCTAGATTTTGTCATTGGAAAGAAACAAGGAGGATCTTAAGATATCTCAAGGGTACTATGGATTTTGTCCTAGAGTATAAGAAGAATGAACACTTCTTCTTGACGTGATATTCAGAATTATATCATGTAGGTAACATTTATGACTAGAAATCCACTTTTTTATTTTTATTCTTTTGGTATCTAGTCCAATATCATGGGGAAGTCGAAACAAAAATGTATTTCTCAATCTTCCATGAGGATCTAAATATCATGCTATAGAGGGAGCTATTTATGATGTGATATGGCTATGTCACATACTTAAGGGACTTGGATTACCAAAAGGGAGATATATCACCTTGTATGTTAATAATGAAGGTGTTCTAATTTTTTTTTTGCAATCTAGTGTTTCACAAGAGGATGAAGAACGTTGAGATACATGTACATTTCATTTGTGAGAACATTTTGGAAAACAATATTCAACTTCATTTTTTCCCCATATATGAACAATGAGTAGATATATTCACGAAGTTTCTTACATGTGAAAAATTTGAGATGTTTAAAGAGTTCCTCTCCTCTTCTCTTGAGGCAATGCAAAATCAAGGGGGTGGGAATGTTAGGTAAAACCTTATTGGTAGAGTAATTATGCATTATTACCATAGGCAATTTTTACTTAGGTATCTAGTTAGTTATATTGTTATATGATTTACCAATTATTCAATCTAGTGTATTTATGTATTTATTTGTTACATTTCCGGTTGGGTTGTTGCACCCATAACACCATTTATGTTGTCTTTACATGTCTCTCCAATATGTATAAATATTACAACCCTCATATGCTTTGTAACTATTTATTTTCTTGATTAATAAACTATAGCAGGCTATCTCCCTATTTCTCCCACCACATACCAATATTGGGCACATCGAACCGCAAGATTTCTAAGCTCACATAGTTGCAGAGACTATAAGTTAGATTGAGTACATGGAATATATGATTATGATGTTACCCTTATAAAATATTTTCGTATATCTACATAATGCCCATAATTTGTAATTGAATTATCAAAGCACTATGATAAGGATACTATTTTGGTGAAGAATACCGATGGGGAATACCTCCTAAGAATATATATAAACTATTTAGAAGAGATGATGAAGATTCCTAGTTTTGAGGATGTGTTGCTATCATCCCTAAATATGCTTAGCACTTCTGGAATGAAAATGATACTTCGTGTACAAAAATGGTAAATAATTATTGGTTGAGAAGACAAAAATCTCTACCTCAATAATACCAAAAACTTCTCCTTGCTTTAACTTCAAGTCGAAATCAATGACCTCATCACTCTAATCAATAGGATAGCGGGAAATCCTACTATGAGGGTATTTCATAAATGGATGTTCTAATAAATCCATAACATTATGAAGAATAAACAACATGTAAATTAGGATGAACTAATCAGTGATTCAATTTAAAAGCAACTCATCAAGGTATAAAACAAAAAAATGTTCCATATGACTTCCTACTTTGTATACGCTACAAATAAATATAGAACCTTTACAATTTTGACTAGAGTGGGTTGATCGAGTTACAAAAAGGTATATGAATTATACCCATGACCCCGGAAGCCGTTCCCAACATTTTTCATTGATTCAATGACATATTTTTTACCACGTCATATGCATGTTTGATCCAGTAATGAAATATTCCCACCTTTCAATCAGAGCACCCACCAACATAGATAGATGGGGAGGACTATTCATACAATTTTTTACCTCTTTATACATATGGTTGATGGATTCAAAGGAGAATTATGTATGATTCCTAGATGTATGACTGATAAAATGGTACTTTTATAGCTTGTACAACCATTAGTAAAAGAGCACAAATATATATTTGGGAAGCACAAAGATGGAGTACATTTCCTAATCAATATAAAAAGGTACTCACTTACTTAATTTGTTAGGGGAAAGAGCATGGAGGAAAATATTACTAGATTTACTATGAGGTCTTTCCCATATAGGCCATATTTTGACATTTGTGGAATATTGAATCGTACCTTGGGGTATTTTTATGCTCACATTTCTTATTATGAAGAATTCTAAATATATTATAATGATGAGGAAGAGGTCGGGGAAAGGAGATTGGTCCCATATGTCACTAGATCAGATTAAGGACTTTAACCTTGTTGACATCCAAAAATTTGATCAATGATGAGAATGTTGTCGATCCAACATATGAGTGTCATCGATCAAGTTCCATCCTCTCGCCGAGAGTTGATTTCTCTAAGGATGAGTCCACTTCCTTGAGGAGTAGAGGATGATCATGATGTCAAGGATACTAAATTAGATCCATTCAAAGGGATTCAACATACAAAAACTAAATTTGACCATCCTAAAATGGGTAGCAGTTGAATCCTCCAAATACTCCAAAGAGGGAGCCAATGTTAAAAAGAGTAAATCCTCTATAGGATTAATCATAACACCAAAGATCAAATTTTTGCATAGGGGAGCACAAAGTAGTTGGTAAATAAATTATAATCCTATAAAAGGTTCAATGGAGAAAATTGTTTTGGACTCTCCATCCTCTCCACTAATTCACAATATATCCCAATCATTCTTGTCTTGTTATACTTCTATTGTGGCTCATCCCTTCTCCCGCAGTCAAGTATCCTCCATCAACTTCTAAGCATATTCATACTTTCCACCTCCACCAAAAATTCCTACTCCTCCATATTATCCACCTAACTCAATTTTTTTCATGCTCCTCCATATTCTCTACCTAGATCAAATATTGTTCCTCTTTATCCATCTTCTCCACCTATAACCATTATTTTTCCATCTCTATTTCCCTCCAAAACATTGATTGTAATCTCAATACTTATGATAAGATACCTTGTTATCATTCCCCACTCTTAAATCCCATTAGTGACCATAACCATACCCATATAAGCCCCAAATATTGTTTCTTCCATTTTTATAAACATACCTAGTTCAACTCAAGGTTCGGTTAGTGATAACAACTTACACTAACTCGTGGGGAAGCCCCGTTTTCCTTAAATGGTTGGGGAAACTAATAGAAAGGAAGAGAAGAGTGGTAGTGCAACTAGAATTAATTAATTTTAACATATTGGAATTTAGGACAACCTCTTCATGAGAAGAAAATAAACCCAAGTTAGTTTGGAAGGTCGGGCGTCAATGAGAAGGAAAATATGTTTTATGAGACTCCATGCCACCAAAGGATAAGAATGAGCAAGAAACCTCTGTATAGGACTGGTATCGAGGGTTAGTTTGGGTAAGGTCACAAGGGAGGTTTCAAAGGAGGAGGTCTAAACCTAAATAGGATGAATGTTAAAATGGGTAACAATCAAGCCACCAAGGATCATATCAAGGAGATGGTTGACCAAATCATAACTATCATCTATAAAATGGTCAAAAACATCTAATCGTCTATCTATAGAGAGCCCCAACTCCATGTAATTGAATATGTTAATTAAATGAGGATGAAGAAATAGGATGCATGGGTATAAATACTAAGGAATGGAGTGATAATCTAATCACTCAATCTTGATAAGTTCTCATAGACATATTAAAAGTCCATAGTGAAATTGCTTCAGTGATGTAGATTTCAAGAAAGACCCTTGATAGGTATGAGGATGAGATGAACCTACTTGGTAAAGACCTCCTGAAGCTTGATACCTTTTCAAGAGTTAATTTGGAGGTATTAATAGGATAAGGTGTCATCAGTGGTAAGCAAAGAGGAAATAAAATTTAGCTCTTAAGAGCTACAAGATTCAAAATTAGGATCCTCATATAATGCTCCAAAAATATGAAAGAGTCTAAGAATGAGGGGTAGATGCATTGATTGATATAGAAGAGGAAATTGAAGATATTGATTGTGTGTTCAATAATGAACAGGGAAATCTATGAAATACTGAGGATATTCTAGTACAATTCAAGGAATTGTTCCTAAAAGAGTCAACTCTGGAGAATCCATTTGACTAAAAATCCATCAGAAGATACATTTAGTACCAAAATTGTTTGGACAAACATACTAAAAAGATGAAATATTTATGTAAAATTACAGAGTAAATGGTTAGTATTGAAGTATATTGTCACATCCATGACATATACACAAGTGTCCCAGATGAGGAGAAAATCAAAGAGGTGTTTGAGAAATTTGATGCTTATCGTGAATACCTCCAAGTTTCCAAAGAAAATGGCATCAACATAAAAGATGATCCTTAGAACATGGATTTGTAGTGGTCATGCATTTTGTTTTTGTGAATTTGTATTTTTATTTGAGATGTAAATCCATTTTGTAAACTTGAATTTTTCACATATACAAATCCATTTTATAAATACACAACTCTCCAAGATACGAATTAGTTACATAGATTTACATTTTGAAGTCAAACAAGTGACTCATGGTTCTATTTGTAGAAGTGATGAATTTTTCTACCACACATGTAGTTAGGAAACAAAAATATTTTATCTATAAGTATTAGATGTGTAAATTAAAAAGGATATTTTGGAAAAATAGAAATTGGAAGATTGATGATGTTGGAAGATTTGTATTTGACATTGTGATTAAAGTAAGAGAATGAAAGAAGGAAATGTTTTAGACTTTTGTTGTGTGTCTCTCTTCTTCAAATTATTATTACTTATTCTTACATACATGTGATAATATTATCTTTTGTTCTAGTGATTTTTATTTAGTCAAATGATCATCATAGTTTACTTTTGTTTGTGTTATTAAAATAAAGATGTGTTTACCTATCGTAAAACATGAGATTCTTATTTTCATTTCCCCATTTTAATATCCCAAGACCCAATCATTCTTCCTCCACCCACTTTTATTTCTTCTATTAAATTCCAACCTTGAGATGAAATATAAAAACCCCAATATTAAGTAGTGTAAATGTTTTCCTTTTACATTCTTGGTTAGTAATAAAGGGTTATTCCCATTATAATAGACTTGAGACTCGTCTAATACAAACCGTTGCTAAAACCTCTTTTTCCCTCACTTTGTAAAGCAATTTATGAATAAGGTGACACAATATGCATTGTAATAATCTAAAAGCTAATCATGGATATTCCATTTGTACAAGTTATTTCCAAAAACATTTCAATTGAATCGTGTTTCAGAAACTAAGGTGGTTGAAATATTTTTTTGATAAAAGGAAAATATTTTGATGATGCCCTATCATAGAGTGCATCATAAAGTATTATCCTTTATCATACAAATCTTTCAGCCACCTTAGATTCCGAAACATGATTCACATGATGAATATTTTATGAAAATACCTTGTTTAGATGAAATATTTATGTTTACATATGGTATTATTGTTATGAATTTTGCCACCTAGTATTGTTAAGCATGGTAACTCACTAGAGTTCACATTCAAAAAACACCCTTCATCACATTCACCTAGCCATGGCCCCCTTCATCACATTCACCCACTAATATTTCATTATCCTCACTATATTTATTATTTAAATATCTTATTTTAAATAATATCCACACATATAGTTCACTTAGACACCTCACCAAGCCAACTCAACCTAAGACCTATTCTTAGTAAGTTGCCATAACTAACTAAGACTTACCCAAACCCTAAAAATCAATGCCTACATTCCCTCTAACCACATTCCCGCATGCTCACAAGAAGCTCCCAGTCTAATCCATGGGTTAATGACATGAGATCCGAGGAAATCAAGAGGATCTCCCTAGTTTAGTAAACCTAGGAAATCCCACCTGACCGATGCCGCTACTTACCCTAACACTGTCGCGGTTAAGCTGGAACCACCATCGGTTACCCTTTTAACCCCAAAACAACCTTATTCTCAAGGTTGGAAAAAAAAGTAGAAGGTTGGCAAGAAAAAACACATCTCAGAGAGATAACACATCTTCAGAGAGTGAATTCCAGTGAGAGAATCCACATGCAAGGAAGGAGATCAAACATCTTTTCCGCACAACCATCCCAACCATGATCTGATCTAACCAAGAAAAGAGGAATGTACATGCAGCCCATGCAGAAGCTTTCCTTTAGTTGGTGATCACTTGCAGCCTTCAAACCCCTCATCAACACCTCCATCCCTCACTCACAAGCATTCAGGACCGGAATCCAAGTAAGTATAACGTCATACTTTTCTGGTTTATTTCATTTCATCATCATTTTATCATCTATTGTTTACCTAGCCACCTATTGACCTTCTCCAACATTTCCACCTCCATATACCCATTAAAACCCTCCAAATCCTACCCCAGTCACCCAATACCTCATCCCGACCAACCAAAGTCCTTTGTGCAATCACAAAGGAGACCCAAAGCTTGTTCTGTGGCATTTCCAGATTTCCACAAGAATCCAGCACCGGTTACACCTGACCACCATCAGTTACCCTTAACCGACATCGGTCTCTGTATTTTCCCATACAACCTAGAACAGAGACCTACCCACCAAATTTCATCTCACCCTCATCCACCTGTGATCTACCCGAGACCTCTGTCAAACCTGTAGAACCTATAACCAATCATTTGACCTTTGGATTCTATTCTAGCTTAGCCTGTTAGATTAGATCTATTTCTTATTGTGTTTTAAGTGAGATACCTAAATCATTTCAAATTACAATAGGATTTACTTTGTTTACAACATTAAATTGTTTAAAATAAGTGGACTGACAACCATCTAGGAAGTATCACACTTCCGGATCTAGCATACGCTAGGTAGTTCACTACCCATATTGTTTAATTCCTTCTGGTGGTCTTGCTTTTGCATTATAAGTAGTTCCTCCTAGCCAAAAGGAAGCTCTCATGATCAGCTGTGGATTCGGAAGTCATACGCGCGCAACAACCCATCAACCAACATTTGAACAGGTATTCCTCCTATGCCCGTTACCCTATCTGTTTCATCAACACTTCAAAGAAATGATCTAAGAATAGGTGAAACATTTTGGCACGCCTGGTGGGACCCATCCGGGGTTCCTTGCATTTCATTCATTCCTAGGAAAATTTGTGTGTTTTTTTCCCTTCTAAAAAGCATACACACTAATTTTCTTCCTTGGTAACCCACCTCTTCTTTCTATTTGCTCTAAAGGAAACTTTTCTTTTGGTGTAATTAAAAAGAACCATTTCTTCATGTTTTCGCATTATCAGTGAAAAGATCATCTCCTCTTCTTCATCTTATTGTGTCATCCAATTTCACATCTCGATTTGGGCTTAAAAATAAGTGCATTCCATTCTGATTTATGCATTAGCTCACATTAATTGAGGGCAACCTATACGCTGGAAGTCATGCCCAATGATGGTTGACAAATGAATCATAGAAAAGCACTTCTTTCCTTTTCTCTTTCTCTGAGTCTTACCAAACCTCACAAAAATTCAAAATACATACATTCTTAAACAACATCCTACCTGGAAGAAGTTGTAGGTGATCACATGATCACACATAGTGGGCACCCAACTCGTTGCTCTGTCGAGTCATACTTCAGAGCGAAGCCCCCCCCACCATAACATACCTGAAACCTCACCTTTTAGATCTCCTTCTTTGTAGGAAGCCATCCTCACCAAAAACTCTATTTCACAATTCATGTGTCAGTCCCTAAATAGCATAAGCTAAACAAACATAATAGAAAGGCACTCCTAGGATCACATTTTTCTTAGTGTTTTTGCTTGGCTTGCATTTTGAGGTGAGAGATCACGTTCTTCACTTTTTTGTTCATCCTTGCATGCTCCTCATCACAACTGGTGTATTTCAGCTTCACCTGAGTGTGCCTGGGCCATATCATCATCATTCTTAGAATTTTGGGTCTGATTCCACACCATATTTTAATTCACAACCACTTTTCTTTCATCACTATTTCAATTTCACAGTAACCATCATCGGTTACCTCTGACCACCATCGGTTATACCCAACCGACGTCGGTTCAGGTCCTTTTGCTAACCTACTCAAAAGGACATTTTTATTCATTTTCTTCCACTTTTCATAGTCCCTATCACTACCATCATACCCATTGACATTGTAAACATCATCAGATTTGGCATACCTATCAGATTTCACCTTCTGCCTTGTTTTTCACTCATTGTCCATTTTCTACAAGTGACCGAAAGTGGTTACCCCTGACCGGTGTCAGTTTTCCCTAACCGGCATCGGTTAGCCTATTTCACATTCCAACCACCATTTGGTACCTAATCCACTTTTTTCCGCTAGATTCACCTATTCCTGCTGTTCTCTGTGTCATTTACAGAGAAGCAACCCTACTTGATCAGTACTGGTTCACATGGTGCTGACCAAGACAAGCAAGTGCACTCATATTTCATGCCAGTTGTCAACCACTCCCACCTAGTCCTTCACCACCTTCCATTTTATCACCAGCCATGGATCCCATCCAGCCTATTACTATCACTATCGGAGATGAGGAGTTTCACATGACTCCTTGACCAAAAACCCGCCTTGTAGTTTTACCTTTCCCACTCATCCACTCGAGATGCCTCGGGTCAGTTGATATATGACATGCCCATATCTATCCCCCCGACTCTCACTCCCACTCCCGCATCAGCCCCATCTAGGCTCGTGCTGCCCACATCTACCTTACCCCTAGTCATTTCGTAGCTAGGTCCTATACCCGCTATAACTGCCATGTCTGCTACCTCCGTGGCACCCGCTACATCCACCATACCCATGAAACTACCCCAAACACAACCTCATCCACCCCTAATGTCTCACACATACCCATAGCTACATTACCACCTCTAGTGTGGTGACCCCTACCCCATTTCAGAATGTGGTCCTTTCCATTCCACAATCATTAGCCCCTATTGCCACTAGGGTTACCATGACCCTTCCACCCCCATATACATACTACCAACAACCTCCTGTTTCATCCATTATACATTCGGATACACGTACCCCCTATTTCACTACCTTCTTCTCAATCAACCTACATGGCAGCCCCATACACTGGAGTGCCACCCCTGTTATATGCCCAAAACCAACCCTCTCATGCTATAAGAGGCACCCAATCATCACAACCCACCAACGACCTAATTAAATTGATGTTGGACAAGATGCAGACATTGGAGGCATCAGTTTTCTAGCTCCCGCAACACTCTCACCTATGATGAGATTTACAACGAGCCCATTCACCCATCCATTCCTATCCGCTCATACCCCATGCATTGGGAAATGCCTAAATTCAATCATTTCAATAGCAAAGAAGACCCACAACAACATTTTGGTCATTCAAACATGGGTGTTATCTGATCACTCATGATGATGCCTTGCTCTTGAGAACCTTTCCCATGTCCCTCACTTGGACCTGCATTAGATTGGTATAGTGGGTTACCTAGACACTCTATATTCTCATTCAATCAGGTAGCCCAAGCCTTCTTGGATCATTTCTCTATCAATATCATCAAGAAGGTTACCATGACCGATCTATACTCCACACACGTCAGTATGAGGATGAATCTATCATAGATTTTGTCACTCGCTGGCGTAGCCTGATCAACCAACTTACCTTCCAATTGCCACAAACAAAACTCATCGAGCTCTTCACATGGGCTTGTGCTAGACATATCTCACCGACCTTATAGGTCCAAACCTTCCAAACATTCGATGAAGCATTCACTATGGCACGAAAGTTAGAGATTGGGCCATCGAAGAGAAGAAAATCCAATTACGCAATAAGAATTGGCATTCAAGTCAAATGATACCTCTTCTTCTTCCAAACCACAAACCAATTATTCAAAAGCTAAGGGCACCGCTAACATAGTGGTACTCAAGGCTGGCCCAAGACATCCATCAAATCAGGCTACCCCTTCATCTAATCTCTCACCCATCTAGACTTTTCAATTTAGACGAGAGCAAGTGGAAATATACCCCAATTGGGGAACCTTACTCTTTTGTCTTAGAAAATCTTATCAAAGCTAGAGCCATCACTCTTCCACCCATAAAACCACACACTGGTTTTGACCCTGCGCCCCATGCCCGCATGGTATAAAGAACATGATTTTTGTAATTATCATCGAGTAAAGGGTCATAGTGATGGAAACTACATCACTTTCAAAAATATTGTCCAAGAAATGCTCGAGAAAGGTGAGTTAACCATGGATAATCCTAATGCACCTGCCAACCAAAACCTACACATCTTCAAGAAACCATTTCCCAACCATGCCCCTTCATCTTGATCAAACCGGTGAGACCTCAACTCATGATACCCATACCCATGAGGTTCACGCTATCTTTAATGATGTACCTGTCACCTCCCAATTACCCCATATTCCTTCCATAGAGGAGATCCTAGCCCAAAATCCTCCTTCCACGTCGAACCAACCTCCCATGTTCCTTCACCAACAGAGGAACACCTTTCATCTCCTTCATCACCTATGGAGGAGTCTTCCACTAACATTGAGACCATCTCACCCCTGGCTTCACCACTTAGAGAACCTTTACCCACAGTACCTCCTCCACCCATAGAGGAGCACCCATTACCTCCTCCACCCATAGAGGAGCACCCATTACCTCCTCCACCCACAGAGGAGCACCCATTACCTCCTCCACCCACAGAGGAGCACCTATCCATTCCTCCACTTATAGAGGAGCTCCCATCATCTCCTCCACCCATCATAGACCCAGTTGAGATACCTTTTCCTCTTGGTGAGCATTCTCCATCAGCTACCCAAAATCCTGAGACCTACTTTCGGCTCTCTTACCCACTGGAAGCTGAAGCTAGCCAATTCCCCATCTCTAAGACACATTTTATGGGAATTTCCATTAGGTCCTCACCAACTCCACCTATAGACATGTGTCATTCTCATGTTTGGCCGATCACTTAGATTATGTGGATAGAGGCTCTACTATGGGGGTGCCTTTTACTTCCTGTCTCAACACAGATGCAGAGATCCTCCCGATACCTCCACTATCTACCCAAAAATATTTCGACCAATCAAACCAAACACAACCACCTCTATCACAACCCCTTCCACGACACCTGTTATAGCTCAAACCACACCCTTACCCATAACCCGACCTACATCTAAACCCAAATCCACACATACAACATCTTCCTCAACTAAACCTATTACCACTTTAGGGGTCACCCCGACCACCAACCTTACTCATCCACCTATTAAACTGGATTTAGCTACATCCTCCAAAGTCAACACCACACCTACTCGACACCCAAACAGAAGCACCAAACCCATAGAACTCATACCCAGCCACACCAATCACACCTGCACTTGTCCCATCTATCTTAGGACCTCAGCTGCCCAACATGGTCAAGCAACCTCCACCCACCAATAAACCAAAAACACAACAACCCATTCCTTCCTCACAAACCTCTAACCTACCCAGATGCCCAACCCGACTTACACCTACACCTGCAACCTCTTTACCACCCATACCTCCAATACCCTTAGCTATTGCTTCACTACCCACTACACTTCAGTCATTGTCTCTCACACCTCAAGCACGACCCGCATCATCTACCTTCACAACACCCCCATTATCCCCATGGGTAACTCACCCTCTTCCTCCATCTACTTTTCCTTCTAGACCTCATACACCCACATCACCTTTACCCAAGAAGGTGCAACCCAAAAACAAAACTCCACTACCCCACAATAAGGTAGTCAAAACAACCACACACCCTCCTACCCATCCATCTACTATACCCTACCTAAACAAACATGACCGACACCTAAAACCACACTAAACACCCAAACCCATAGCTCGATCCACTCCCCTCCTCTTTAAAAAAACCATTCCTCAACAATCAACCACACCTACACCCAAACCCACATTCACTTCCCATTGTGATCCACTAGCAGGGTCTTATGCCAAAATTTTAACCAACCTCCTCGAGACTTTTATCATCACATTACCACCACTCAGACCTTGCAACCCCTCAAACCCAAGCCAAAAGGGTTTGACGATACTAAAATTTTGCATACCATCATGTGCCGGGCATGATGTGGAGAAATGCAAGGCCTCAAAACCATCCTTATCAATTGTGTCCACAGAAACCAACTTTGACGATGATGACCTTCTCGATGAGGATCCTGCTTCACCGACACCCATTCCCACACTGCCCACTCAACAACCACAACCTCCACCCTCACAACTCCTAGAGCCACCCCAAAGATTTGAAATTAACATGGTTCACAGAGAACTTGCCATGCCACCACCCAAATGTTCGCCCAACTCACTCCTCACAAGGGTTTTTTTCCTCCTCCAAGTAGGTTTTTTCCCTTCATGTCATTATACCACTCATCCTACACCTTCTCCATTTTCCAACTCCCCTCAAATCAACATGATACACATCACTACACATGCATGCAAGGTAAGGGTAAAGAAAAGGCAAACTGACCCACCAACCAATCCTATACCCAACATACCATCTGCACCCATACCTAAAATAACTATCCATGGCCCCATGTACCCCATTTCTAATGGTGTCACACATCGCACCATGCTCAAACAATTACACCAATCTCCCCTCAAAATGTCCCTATATGACCTCATTCAAACCTCAGAATCCCATCATCAAGCTCTCATGGAGGTTCTTCAATCTATTGAGGTTTTACCCAATGACCCTACACCCGTAGCCTCCATTATCACACCCCATCATGTAGCCTCTCTCACCAAATTACCATCTTCATCTTCACCCCACCTTGTTCACCAAGTGGCCTCCCTTAGCTTCTCAAGAGGAAGAGATCGTGCCACACCAAAATGATGACCCACCCAGACCCTCTTCATCTCTATCCACATCGATGACATATGGGTACGCCATGTGATGATTGATGGGGGCGCTAGCATTAACATCATTTCATCCCATGCATTCACTCAAATGCATACCTGACAATTACATGCATAAACATCCGGTCATGTTACATTCATTCAATGATGCTATCACCTCTACACTAGGCACTATCATCCTCCACATTCGTGTGGGTCCCCCACACTATTCCTAGAATTGTTTTACATTTTGGAGGGGGAATTCCAATATAACTTGTTGCTTGGTAGACCTGGATCCATGTCATGGGTTGTGTTCCTTCCACTTTGCATCATTGTGTAAAGTTTGAACATGAAGGACACACTTATACCATTCCAGCTGACCCATCACCTTTCAAAACATGCAACATGCTTTACCGACCCAATGATGTGCTCATACCTATCAAGCCATCTACCTCCGTGACCACTACCACTTCACCTACACCTCCACCTACCAGTACAACCGCTACTTCTACCACACATACCTCCTCCATTCCTACCACTGCCATAACCTCCATGGTTGACCCATCAGCTTCCCAATCCATTAACTCCACCTCCGCATCGACCTCTCGACACATTATCCATACCAGCTACCTACATACCAACCATCTGATCCCTTGGAAGGTGTTTTTCAATGCCTCACTCTGGGGGAGTACCACCTATATAGTGTCAACACATTCCTTACTCCACAAGAGTATGGAAGTCTTCACCAACACCCTCGCTATGATCACCATATAGGAGAATGTCTCCTTTATGGTCCTCCTCATCTTCGTACTAGTCTCACCTATGGGGGACTTGATACTACCACTTACACACCCGAACCACCATCACAAACCCACCCATTTTCCACTGACTTCCAATCACTTACCAATCACCATTTTTCCCACACCTTCCTGCACCGATGTGTGTGGAAGGGTTTTGGTTTTGGATTTTATGAGCAAGGCCACCATACCATTATTCCATGTACCACCCACAAACATAATGACCGTAGTGGTATCGGCTTTCCCAAACCACCTACCAAACAGGCCCACATTGAACTCATTAAGGACACTAGCTCTTCTCCACCTTCTTCACCCACTCCACCTTCATCACCATCCTCACCGATGGAGTCGATGGATCCTGAATCTATCCCTCCTAATTTTTTTTTTCATAAACACCATTTCCTTGGGGCCTCTGACTTATCAACGCGAGGGTGAGGCCCCTTCCACTCTTCCCTTCCTGTATCCTGAAATGATCGATGATGACACACCTACAATTAATGTCATTCAATGTCAGGATGATGAATCCATACTCACCTACCTTGGTGTAGAAGACTCATATATTCATTGGTCATTACCCTCTGAGATGCAAACCATGTTGAATGAATCGACTATCGAGATCAACATTCATACTCAAGATGACCCGCACATCCTAAAGATCGGACAATCTTTAGATGTTGCTAAACAGAAGCCATCACTTCTTTTCTAGAGATCATAACCACGCTTTCACTTGGTCTTACATGTAGACATGCCAGTATTGACCCCACCATAGTGGTCCACAATATTGTAACCATTCCCGATGCCAAACCCATCAAACAAAAGCTGAGGAAAATGCACCCTCGCATTGCTCTTCTCGTCAAAGAAGAACTTCAATGCCTTCTTTCCATTTCCTTCATCTTACCCATTGATTATCCTCATTGTATTTCTAACATTGTCCCTATCACTAAAGTGATAGGGGACTCACATTTGCATGGACTTCCATGACCTCAACCTAGCCTACCCAAAAGATGACTTTCCCTTACCCGGTATTGATCAACTGGTTGACCTCACCGCTGGTCATGAGATGCTATCACTCATGGATGGCTTCTTGGGTTATAACCAAATTTTTCTTGCCCTGAAGATCAACACAAGACCTCATTCATCACCCCTTGGGGGACCTTCTGCTATCGAGTCATGCCTTTTGGCCTTAAAAATGTTGGTGCCACATATCAGCGGGCTATGACTTACATCTTCCATGATATCATGCATCACATATTGGAAGATTACGATGGATGATCTCTTGGCCAAATCTAAACATCGCTCCAAGCACCTTGCCATCCTTAAAACCATCTTTGACCACCTCATTAAATATTGTGTCTACCTTCAGCCTAAGAAGTGCATCTTCGTGGTTCTTTCAGAAAGCTCCGGGATTTATCATTTCCCTCCATGGTATAGAAGTTGACCCTACTAAAGTCAAGGCCATTCTCGAAATGCCTCCACCTACTAACCTTGACAACTCCATAGTCTGCAAGGTAAATTGCAGTCCATTCGCCATTTCATTTCACAATTATCTTGATCGGTGTCAACCATTTCATCATCTGCTCAAGAAGGATGTCTCCTTTAAATGGGATGATGACTATCACAAAGCTTTTGAGGCCTTAAAACAATACCTTCTCCAACCACCCATACTCATCCCACCTAAAGATGATCAACCTTTTTACCTATACATATCCACTACCGATCATTCTTGGGAGCCATGCTCGCTCATCGTGATGAACAACACAGGAGCAGGTGGTTTATTACATAAGCCATACTCTTTTGGACTATGAAACCCGATACAACCATCCCAAAAAATTTTTCTTAGCCTTAGTTTTCATTGCCACCAAACTCCATCATTACCTACTCAACCACAAAACCTATGTTGTGACCAACACGACCCCTTACACTTCATGTATGCCAAACCTTATCAAAATCAGTGTGCCACATGATGGCTTATGCTTTTAGCTGATCTTGACCTGAATTCATTCATCAAAAGTCCATCAAGGGCCAAGCTATCACCAACCAACTGGCCGATGCACCTATTTCTGGGGATCAACCCTCTAATTTTGACTTTCCAGATGAGTCAATTGCTACCCTTTCCTGGATGAACCCCTTACCAAATGACACTCTTCTTTGATGGTTCCAAGTGTCAGCATGGGGGTGGAGCTGGTATTATCCTCATTCCTCTTGATGGAGAACCCATGCCTTTGTCTTTCAAACTAGATTTTGAATGCACCAACAATATTGCCAATATGAAGTGCACTCGTACTAGGTCTCCAAGCCGCCTATGCCCTAGATGTCAAATCAATCAACATCTTTGGTGATTCTCAATTGGTCGTGAACCAAGTCAATGGTATGTACCAATGTCATAATGAGATACTTCAAAAGTATAAACATCATGTAGACATACTTTTGACCACCTTTGATCATTACACCCTTCAAACCATCCCATGTTCAACCAACAAATTTGTAGATACCATGGCCTGCTTAGCTTCCCAAATACCCGCTTCACCTACCGATTCTACAATCTTTGTCACCATACAATGACTCCAATCACCTTCTTATTTACCTCATGATGTTTACTCGATCGGAACCACTACCCCGACCGAGTGACCTTTGGTATAAACAATACTCCAACTACCTTTCTCTCTCCATCTTACCTCCTGATCTCACCCATAATGGAAAACGCACCTTCCTTAAAAAGGTCTCTCATTACGTCATTCTGGGGGGACTCCTCTATAAACATGGCTTTGATGGTATTCTCTTACGATGCCTCACAAGTTCTGAAATTCCTTATACCATTAAGGAGGTTCATGATGGCATATGTGGAGGTCACTTTAGTGGCCTTGCTATTGCTAAGCGTATTCTTCACCTAGGCTATTATTGGCCAACCCTTAACCATGATTGTTGTGACTACGTCAAACATTGTGTAAAATGCCAACAACATTCCAATCTTCATCATACACCCAGTCATGCCTTACAGGTCACTCGTGACCTTTGGCCCTTCTCTCAATGGGGTTTGGATCTTGTCAGAGAAATCAATCCTCATTCTTCCCAATGCCATCAATGGATCATCACTGCTACCGAATACTACACAAAATGGGTGGAAGCCATACCACTCATCTCCATGAAATTTGAGAAAATATGTGAGTTCATTAACCACCACATCATTTGTCACTTTGGTGTTCCTCATCGCCTCATCACTGATAATGGAAAACAATTCAAAAACAAAACATTGCAAAAACTTTGTGATGCCTTTGGCATTCAAGCTTAGTTTCTCATCACCTTATTACCCACAAACCAATGGCCAAGCTGAATCCACTAACAAAACCTCAACAAAATTCTCATGAAAGTGGTTGATGATACTGGGAAGGATTGGCATACGCACATTCCTTTTGCCCTGTGGGCATACCGCACTAGTATTCACACTTCCACTATGGCCACACCATTTTCTCTGGTCTCTATGGTAGAGGTTGTTCTACCTCTCAAAGTCTAGATCCCCTCACTCCGCATTTCTCTCCATGACATGCTCACTGATGATGACTTTCATCAGGACCATTTAGCACAACTAGAGTTATTAGACGAACGTCATCTTAACGCTCTGGATCACCTTCAAGTTTACCAACAATGTATCAAACGTGCCTATGAAAACATGTTCATGAATGAACCTTCCAAGTCGGTGACCTTGTCCTAAAAGAAAATCAACATGTAACCAAAGTAAAAAAAAGTAAACGGGAAAATTTTCTCCTAATTGGCTTGGACCATACATCGTGACTCATACCTATGGATCAGGTGCTTATCATTTATCTTCTCTTGATGGTAAACCCGAACCTGAGCCCCTTAATGCCTTGCATCTTGACCATTCTATTGTTGACTCATCATCCTACCTCACCCTTTGTCTCTTTCCATGCTCATCCCTTGAGTGCTACCCACTCCATACACCTCCCTAATGATTAAACAAGAATCATGTGAGTACCCATCACTTGTTATCTTCTCTTGAATTTGTGTATCATGGTGCTGCACATAGCATGATTCTCATGGATACTTTTTGTCTACCTTTAGATGAGATCCCATGGTCATTTCACCTTGCCTTTTGAACAAGAGTCCTATCCTTCACCTTGGTCTTGTCCATGACTGCAAAGACCTCACATGGGACCAAACTCCTTGAGTCAAACTTCTAATAAAAAGATGACTCCCTCAAAAGGACATCTTCCTCTCGACCAATTGTTGCTATAAATAGACTACTCCCTCGAAGGACAACTATGTAAAAAAAAAAAAAAGAGAGCAACCGAAGCTTCCCGCATCGATCAGCTTCACGAAGACCTCAAGGAGTTCAATTTTATTTATCCCATATAGACTTCCCGCATCGATCAATCTATCAAAACAAAAAAAAACCTTTTTAGTCATGGACTTGCCCATTGTGACCTAGGACCTCTTGCCCAAAGGGCCTATTACTTATACTATATAAAATTAACTACCTTTCACCCTTCTTACCATTCCCACTCTCATTTCCTCATTGCCTCAAGGGACATCTTAGAATTTAGACATTTGGTGATCATGTGACTACTTTTCATCATAGAACAGTCAATCATGCAATGTCTTTAGGGTCTTATGTTCATCACCTCCTCCAAGGTATGATCTACTTGGTATGATCCTACCCAATCAGGTGGCTTTATTGTCCCCTCTTATCTTTTAACCATCTTTGTTTACGTTTTGATTATCTTATACAGGACTTGGTCCTCGACACTTACTTTTGGGGTAATCTTCTTCTTTCACCACAATCACCCCCACCTACATCATTTTACCTATAATCTACCCACACCTAGTAGATCTAAACCCACAACATGCCCAAAAACCTACCAACTCATTTTCACACCTCCTCATTTTCTTCCCTAGCTTATGGGAGAACTACATCGGCCTGAGGTCCCTTTTCACCGGGACTATGTAGGCAGCACTCCGAGGGCATGGGGCCCTTGGAGGTTAGCTCGGCCATTCTCTACCCTAAACAATTCATCTTCCATGTTCCCCACCATTTACACCACATCTCACTTAGTTTCCCTTTTATATACAAAATTGGAAATTAAGCCACATACATAACAAGTTGCTTCATATTTTATACATTTATTACACCTACCATTTCTCTATCATCACTATGCATAGATTATACCACATCTCACATATGACCCATAGTATCATTCATTGCAAAAAATAATGAATCACAACTTCACCTACTTTCAACACAACCATGCCTAACAAACCTAACTCAATCCATGCCTAACAAACCTAACTCAACCATGCCTAACCAACCTAACTCAATCCATGCCTAACCAACCTAACTCAATCCATGCCTAACCAACCTAACCCACTCCTTCATCAACCATGCCTAAAACCAACCTAATCAACCATGCCTAACCAACCTGACTCATCCATGCCTAACCTGACTCAATCCATGCCTAAACAAACCTAACTCAACCTAACTCGATCCATGCCTAAACCAACCCGACTCCATCCATGCCTAAACCAAACCTAACTCCATCAAAACCTAACTCATATCTCATCTAATAAAAACAACAAATCCATATCTCATCTACCACAAGCCATAAACCAATATCTCATAAACACATCAACAAATCACAAAATACCATGTATCTCATCATATAAATCAATAAATGTGTATCTCAATATACATGCCTATCTCATCATGTCCATCATCTCAAAATGTCAGCACGCATGTAGCCGATATACAATACAAAATGTCATCGGCACATAGGCCGGTCTCATATATACAAAAAGAATGAATCAATACAAAATATCTTCAGCACATAGGCCGGTATATGCTCAAAATATACAAATCACTCATACATCCTCACTATCTTTCTCGCACAAGTGTATATATGTATAAAAAATAACTAGTATACATCAAAACTAGGTGACCGCATATCAGGCATCTCACCGATGTCCTCCATCTCTGTGTCACCTATACCCTCGGCCTCTTGTGTCCCCCTTGCTGGCACCTCACCTAGAGCTGGTCTCATGCATGCCTGGTGGCCTCTCCTTGATCGGGCCTCGAGCTCACTGACCTCTGTGCTCTCCACACTATGAGTGTGGGATCTCATCCTCTCACTGGATGCCTATGTGCCCTATACTGGCATAGGATATGAAATCTATCCCGGCCACCATAAGCTGGTCCTGATAGTATCTCACCTCACCTAGGGCATCCTATAACCTAGATATGCATGGTCTGTGGTGGTCCCATAGGTCTCGGCCCTGTACCTCCCCTGCAACAACCTCCCTGCGCCTTCCTATGAATTGGGACCTACTCCCAGTGCTTGTGGTGGTGCCCCCTACCCCTGTGCCTATATCTGGGCCTGTAAGGCCCCAATCTATGCCTGGGCTATGGCCAACTGGCCTATAAACCTACCACCTGAGCTTGTAAGGCTGCCACCTGACCATCCCCCCTGACCATCTCCATCTCCTCCATCTCCTCCATCCACCATCTGGGGCCTCGCAACAGCCACTGTATGTGTAGCTAGCTCGCTACCTCTACCTCCGAACCCTCCAAGCTATGTGTCTATAGTATACCCAACTGGGTAATCAACATAGCTACCTACCCCTGTAGGGCATCTCTCTACACTGTAATGGTAGCTAGGTCTGGCTGCCCCGGTCTGGGTGGTATGGCTCATAACTGAGCCACCCACCACCTACCTATACCTATCTGTACATCTCAAGCATCATCTATCCACCGATCCACTGGCTGCTCCTCCTCCCTTGTGGGCACTGTAGGCTGTGGTAGAGGTAAGGGCCTCTCCACGTCATCTCTCTCGATACTATGGGAAGGGTGGAGGAATGTCTGTAAGAGCCCAAACTACCATCAGACTCTATCTACCGGGATCATCTCATCCTCCCAACATGGTGACCTGTATCCACCTCTCTAGCTGGAGCTCAGCTAGCTCCTCATGCATATGCCTATATGAGGGGAATCCCACATATGGCCTCCATATAATGTCCACTCTAGACAATCCCTCCAATAACTACCAAAAATGGGCCACATCATGTGTCGGCCTATCGATCTCACTCTCCTATCACCGGCACCCATCTCCTATATCCCACCCACACAAATCTAGGTGGGAATGCATCTTCTCAGGGCATCCCTATAGGTCACACACACACTATGTGCTCATATGCCCAACAAGTGTAGTATAAATGTACAACACAGGCTAAACTGCACAACCACCCATATGCCCACAACTCTCTGTATAGCTACACCAAGAATTGGTGCCCAGAAAAGCATGTCTCATGCACCATCATATCATGGAGTACCCCATTAGTGATGGGGAAAGCATCCACCCTCTGCATCTGGCAGTGCATAGCAACACACTACCTCCATCAACAGAACCACTAGCCTCGTCTCATCCGGATGGGCTAGGTACATCTCTCCATAGCTCAAACTGGTGCTATGGAATCTTAGATCAGCCCCCCCTCACCAAAAACTATCCCAATCAGCTCCTCTGAGGCCTCGAGGAGATAGAGTAAACTGGGCACCCAATATGGGTAACCACAAAATCTGGAACACATCCTCTGGGTGATAGTCATCTCACCCATCGGAAGGTGGAACATGTTGGTCACGGGATCCCATCTATCGATGAGCACGACCATCAAGTTGGGCTACCAAACAACATGTCTAGTAGTGATGAAACCCCACTCAAGCCCACTACCTCCACATGTTGCAGCTCCAATGGGGTCGCATTGCACCACGCAATGTCACCAGTAGAGGTGGAACCCTGTCCCGCATATGTAACTGTGCTCTCCCCTGCATCCAATCTAAGCACGACATTAATCCACATTTACCATGACCATATTCACCAATTATCATTACCCTCCACCCTATTTTCACCCTACCCATCTCAACTACCTAGCCCACATCACTTTTACACCCTTGTGCCTAAAAGCCTGACCGTACCGGTTCATCCTAACCGACTCTCCGGTCACCCTTAAACCGGCATTGGTCACCTGTTTGGTGACCGATACCGGTTCACCCTTACTAACCATGGTTACCCCTTAACCGCATCGGTCACCTTGTTTGGTGACCGATACTAGTTCCACCTAACCGACGCCGCCACACTGATGATCGACGTCCGGTCACTATCATGAAAACCCATGACTTCCCAAACCCCTTTTTCTAAAACCTCCCCCCCCCTTTTACCCCACCTACAATGACCTAAACTACCCCTGGACCTCTACCCACCCCACCTATACCATTTACTACCCTCCCCTTCCTCTTTTTTCCCGCTATTCCCCCATACCCAAATTTAATTTTTACCCACCCACAAAAAAAAAAACCAAAAAAACCTACAAATAACAATAATCTACTCCTCTAATCTATCAAATCAACAATGTAGAGTAGGGTGCTTACTCATCACACTGCCACCATCTCTGGTGGCACATCTAGCCACTATACCGGTGGCCCGCCCGATCCCTCTCTGGCCTCTACCATCACCGAATAGCTACTGCAACCTCCGACCAATCAAATCTCTCACCCTGATCCCATGGACCCACTGCTCACCAACCAAACCCTCATCAAATCACACTACCAGCTCACTGTCCCATTTCCTCTAGACACTTTTCTCTCTTTTTCTCTTTTTTTGTCATTTTCTCACTTTGCAAATAACAAATGAATAACAAAAAAACATGGATTTTTTTGTTTTTATAACCAACCCGACCTAACCGACATCGGTTACCCTTGACCGACATCATGGTCGCATGCCCTACCTAACCATCATCGGTTTACCTATACCAACATCGGTTATCCATGACCGGCATCGGTCACCCTCACCTGCACATTGCCTTCCCTTTTTTTGCCCTTTTACCCCACCCTTCACCCTGATCCTTTACCCAACCCCACCTTTACCCAACCCATTTACCTTACCTTTCCTGACCTCATCATTTCCTACCTCCCTTTTTCCTCCTTTGGGGACTCATTATTTTACCCCTACCTTGGCCTTACCCATGCCGTGACCTAGCTATTTGGACTGGACCATCACTAGTGACCTTTGACCTCATGTGTTCACTATACCTTGTGGCACTATTACCTGTGTTGTTGACCTAATGACCTTACCTAGCCTATTTCCGTGACCATTTATCCTAACCCTACCTTTGGTGTACCAGAACATACCTAAACGTTCCTGCACCTAACCTATGTTGTGTTTCCTGACCATATCCTATACCTTGGATACCGGAATCACTTCAACCTTGTTTGGATAAACCTATCGACCTTAGATGATGTAGAGTTTGCCTGCTCTTCAACCTAGTAGTAGTGTGATTTTATACATGTGTGTGCATTTGACTATTGCTACCTTTGACCCAGACCCATTACCTAGATTTCCGAGTAGACCTTTAACCCTTTCTCCCCGTGCCCACCTACCTTTTCCTCCCATTTACCTTTTATCAAACCACTCACCGATTCTGCCTTCGGCCCTCGTCGTTCCTAGTTTGAGGGGGATCACCTTCACCCACACATGGGGCAACCACATCTTATTTTTGTTAGTGTCACTTACCAATACAAGCTACGCAACAAAAAGGGGCAAAATGTAGACACTAAAATTAGGTCACACTCCCCTTTGGTCCCTCGACGAATAAACACCCTTCATCACATTCACCTAGCCATGGCCCCCTTCACCCCACTAATATTAATTTAATTAAATTAATTCATTATCCTCACTATATTTATTATTTAAATATCTTATTTTAAATAATATCCACACATATAGTTCACTTAGACACCTCACCAAGCCAACTCAACCTAAGACCTATTCTTAGTAAGTTGCCATAACTAACTAAGACTTACCCAAACCCTAAAAATCAATGCCTACATTCCCTCTAACCACATTCCCGCATGCTCACAAGAAGCTCCTAGTCTAATCCATGGGTTAATGAAAACGATATCCGAGGAAATCAAGAGGATCTCCTAGTTTAGTAAACCTAGGAAATCCCACCTTGACCGACGCCATTACCCCTAACCATCACCGGTTAAGCCGGAACCACCGTTGGTTACCCTTTTAACCCCAAAACAACCTTATTCTCAAGGTGAAAGTTGGAAGAAAAAAGTAGAAGGTTGGTGAGAAAAAACACATCTCAGAGAGATAACACATCTTCAGAGAGTGAATTCTAGTGAGAATCCACATGCAAGGAAGGAGATCAAGCATCTTTTCCACAACCATCCCAACCATGATCTGATCTAACCAAGCAAAGAGGAATGTACATGCAGCCCATGCAAAAGATTTCCTTCAGTTGGTGATCACTTGCAGCCTTCAAACCCCTCATCAGCACCTCCATCCCTCACTCACAAGCATTCAGACCAGAATCCAAGTAAGTATAATGTCATACTTTTTGGTTTATTTCATTTCATCATCATTTTATCATCTATTGTTTACCTAGCCACCTATTGACCTTCTCCAACATTTCCACCTCCATATACCCATTAAAACCTCACCAAAGCCTACCCCAGTCACCCAATACCTCATCCCGACTAACCAAAGTCCTTTGTGCAATCACAAAGGAGACCCAAAGCTTGTTTTGTGGCATTTCTAGATTTCCACAAGAATCGGCACCTAAGCTACACTACGACCACCACCATCGGTTACCCTTAACCGACATCGGTCTCTGTATTTTCCCATACCCTGAATAGAGACCTACCCACCAAATTTCATCTCACCCTCATCCACATGTGATCTACCCGAGACCTCTGTCCAACCTGCAGAGAACCTGGAACCAATCATTTGACCTTTGGATTCTATTCTAGCTTAGCCTGTTAGATTAGATCTATTTCTTATTGTGTTTTAAGTGAGATACCTAAATCATTTCAAATTACAATAGATTTACTTTGGTTTGGAAATGATACCTAGAGATGGATTAATACTTTAGAAAATTGATATTTCCTAGATGAGTGAAATATAAATACAAAGATGAACAACATAGTAGACACACACACACACACACACACACACACACACACACACACACACACACACACACACACACACACACACACACACACACACACACACACACACACACACACACACATACATATAGAAATTGGGTTTTAGAAAGTGAGAATTTGTTTTACCATAAGAGAAAATCCAAACATGTCCTTAAAAAGGGTAAGTTTCCAAATTTGAGTGTCTAGATCCCCCTTGAAGTGTGGAATTGAAAATTTCATAGTTAAAATAAAAAATAGTGTACATACACACTTTGACTTTCCTTGATTGGGTTTTTCCTTAGTGGTGGTGTTGGCACATTCTATGGTGAAACCAGTAGCATAGAGTGTGATCAATGTTCATAAAATAAATTGAATCATAACTCAAGTTTTGATAATACTTATAACTTTGAAACATTGAACTTGTAGAGAGTAAAGTAAAGAGATGAAAAATGGAAGGAATACACATGGAAATTTTTTAAAGGGAGATGCTCCCATTCTTGTTATACTTTAGATAATTGAATTTGTTTTTGAGATGCATAAGTATTGGGGGTGATCAATCCCCAAATATTTTAATGAATAATATGGAGTAGGAGATGGATTTAAGTATACATGACCCAACACTTTGAAGAGGATAAGTAGTGAAGCACCTCGTTAAGAGGGAAGAGTAGTGTACATAGTATATAACAACCTTGAAATATTCTCACAAAAATATAAATATGAAAAATAAAGAAAATATAAAAATAAATTATCCAATTTAATAGCTTCCAAGACCATGTACCACACCATTGCAGATATATCTAGGCGAATTTTGTGAGTAAAACACAGTTAAAAAGGAATGGATGAACTATGCCCCCACTATATGTTTTATAGATAAGTATGATTATTCAAATGATGATTGATGAAAATGAGAAGGATCATTCTATCCAAAGCCTATATCTGTCACTATATGTCATTTGTGCAATGGAAAAGCAATGAATTATTCATGCCCCATGTATTATATTGTAGACTACGTCATTTATGTCGAATGCACCAAGGTTTTGTAAATGTTTGTTAGAATCTAAAGATCCCCCATCATTATGTGAATAATTCCACTAATGCTATTATTTTTGACCTCACATTACATGGTGGCTTTATTCACTACACTTTACATCACCCATTGCATGCATGTTAGGAATATTTTCCATTAGTTCCATTTTTGGAAAATTTCCATCTCTATTTATTCGATTTTAAATAATCGGATCTTATATTTAGATGTTTTCATTGAAAATAAAATGTATTAATATCAATGGGTGAATCCTCTAAATTATTCGTCATCTACTTTATCAATACATCCATTTTCTAGCTTTGTCATTCTAGACCCACTATATTTTTTTCTTTTGTACATTATATATATCCAATCTATATATATTTACACCCTTTCTCTAAGTATTTTTTTGGTGCTTTTTTTTTTCCTATTTAAATCTTGGCACAATTTGTGAAATTCCCTAAAGTGTGTTGAAATAACTTCACCATTTTCCTCATTGTTCCTTTGTTTTACAAATTACTTGGTGGTTCCTTAGTCCTCAAAGTCATATTTGTGTCATACTTCAACCCTGTAATGTGGATTTGCACTTACATCTTAACTTTCCCTTTGGTTTTGATGATTCCATAAAGTTACATTGTTCGCGGCTTTAAACAATAGTGTTTTGCTTGATTGAAGAGAAAGAAATATTTGGTGCGTTTTTGAAGAAAAGAAAAGAATCCAAGGAAGTTAGAGGATTTACTAGGTAACATATTCCACGGAACAAAGGGGAAGAAAACGTAGTGCTTCACGAGAATTAGAGAACATCTTGTTTCATAGAATTGGTTATTTCCTTAAAAAAGGATGAAGCATGCTCGGGAGAATTTGTGATGTATTAAAAGGATTTTGTGATGATTTTCAAAGCAAAGGAGAACAAGTTAGGATGCAACAAAATTTAAAATCTATCAAACAATAAGTTAGTGTTATGTAGATTTTACAAACAAGAGCCATAAAACAAAGAGATGGAAAATGTTAAGTGTTTCACATATTTTCAAAGTATATCATTCCAAAAACATTTAAAAATCCATGAAATAGAGGAGAATGGTTGGAAGTGGAAAAACATTCACGCAATGACAGAAAAGTAGACCTTCACGGCATGGAGGAGAATGTCAAGAAAATACAAATTTACATTTTACAATTTTGTAACCTTCCATCTTGGCAAGTTACAAAATTATCCTTCACTGCATAGAAAATCAAATATGGACAGATGGTACTCTCGGGAACTTCAAGAAGGAAATGTAATTTCACATTTTTTAGTCTTGCAAAGTTACATATTATAAAATTATTTCCATGCCCGACCTTTGGACTAGTTGTTTGGTCATAAATTTTAATCTAGATATCCATTTGACATGAGACCAAGTGCATTTGGAGCATCTTTCAAAGACCTTAAAAAAGGAATCAACTTGAAGAAGCATGGTGGAGAGTCTTGAGAGATTTCAATTACATAAGTTTGGGGTATTTTCTCTCACTTTTTTGAATCATATGATGACAAATTTAGTTGAAGATGCTTTGTTTGATCCCTCTTCACCTCATGATACTTATTTAATGGAATATTTCTCTCTTAACCCCACTAAAATGAATAATGATAATAAGTGAACATTTGGCAATTCCCTCTTCATCAATCTCGAAGATTCTTGCGAGAAGTCATTGAGTTCTAGTTTGAAATTATCTTTAGAAAATATATGATGTTTCCTTAAAATTGAAGGCACCAATATGGACATGTGTCATAATTGCAGTTCTTCATAGAGCATCTTGGGTATATTATTTTAGGAAAATTATTTGTATAAAAGTGAATATGTGTCTTCAGTTTTAAGGTGGATGGTTTCTAAATTTTGGGGTTATGCTAAGGTGACTACATGTGTATAGTAATCAATAAGATTTGAGAGATTCTTCATGTCTAATTTGTTAAGAAAAAAATATGATAATTCTTTCATGCTAAAATATGATTTTTGGTGTAATATAAGGTGGAATTAAGATATCTTTCCCTTTCTTTGTAAATCTTGCATTTTTCATGTTAATAAACTATAGAGAAGCATGTTTCAGTTCATTTTCTAGATTGGGTATTGAGTGAATGTTTCCTTATAGTGTTACCTTGCAACATTTGTTTCAATTGTAAAGTTCTGTATGAAATTTATAGAAATGAACATTTTACTCCTAGGGTATCCTTGGGTTTTAGGGTTTTGACATGGTAAATGCATGAAGATTTAGTCTCAAGTGTTTGTGTTGAAGTTTCAGGGATTGTTTTGTATTATTTACATAGATTGGATGTCCATGAAGGAAAATAACCTTTAAAGGGTCATATTATCTTGATTTTAGATTTGATTGCATTATAGGATCATCAAATCAAGATGGTGAATGTTGTGGTTTCTTCCCATTAGATTCCCTATCCCATTTTCATATCCATCAAAGTTTTCATCCATTTTCATTACAATACATTGTCCTACCCATGTAGATTTCATCATCCTTGCATATTCAACATGTTGTCTTCTAGCAAACCACATCACCTTTGCATATTTTGAGTGATTTTTCCTTAATTCATAAATTTTAGCATATTAAACATCATTTTACTCTAAATTATTAATAGTTTCCTTTTAATGATGTTTGTGATCACATTATATCTGTCTTTAGTGGCTTATGTCTGAATCTCAAGTGTTTTCATTACTTGTGTGACTACTCTCTTGAGTGAGCATTGTATTTTGGCTACACTTGACTCAGATTGACATACCAACAATTTTAGGGGATTGAATCATAATATCCCTCCTTACCCTTCAAGCCACCATTTGGGTTCTCTCACCTTGGTCAGGAAGAGTCAAAAGCAATAGGAAAACAACCACATCCTTTGTTCAAGTGCCTCCTTATCATTCCCAATACTTGGTTATGAAATAATGTTAGATCTATCCCCAACTACAAACAACACATCATCCATATATCATTCTTCTTGTCCTCTATTTTACGTACTTGTGTCCAAGTCCTCTTGTGGTGTTGAATTGGGAGCCAACATAAAATTGGCATCGATTCTAGGGAATTGAAGTAAGATTTATCAATTACTAGGGTTTAAGAAGGGTTTATGTCTGGGTAACTTGCTTAGATTTATTCAGGGTTTAACAAGGGTTTATAAAGTCGTCATGTCCTTGATATTTTTGGAGTGTGATTAGGTGTACTTTCAGGTTGTTATATCATGTCTAGAGTGTAATCTCTAGTGGTGAATCCATTATGAGTTCTAGGTTTGACCAATGTTATATTATTTGATGTATTTTATTGGTAAGTTCACATTTGTAAAGTTGGAAGGATTGAGATCTTCATTCAGATCAAACCCTACTAAAGAGCTAATTCCTGAGTTAGATACATTGCATAGAAGGAGGAAACAATTTTAGAAACTGTGGGTGATCATATCTATCAAGAAATCATATCTCTCAAGACAAGGGTTTACAATCATTTGATCTTGGTAATTATCCTTTAATTGAAAATTATTTAATTGTTTTGATAAATATGAACCCAATACACATGTCTTCTTCCAACTTCATAATTTATTTGAGAAAAATTATGAGTCTAAAAATGTTGGGGTGCATGCTCCTTTAATAAATTTCCCCAATAATAACCCTACACTTTTGGTTCATAGGCCATTTATTAAAAACCTTGTTGAACCTCTTGTTGAAAATATAGTTTATCAAAATATGGATCCTCCTCCTCCACGTGCCCCTTTTAGAGTTCAAGAATTCAAACCTATTAATTTTGGGGACATGTCTTGGATATCATAATGAGGTCCCTATTGAAGTAAGAAACAAACTACCCAAGTTTTAAGGTAACAATGCTATCTAAAGTTATTTGTGCACACTCTTGAAGAGGATTGAGTATGAGGATGTTTATCTAAAGTTATTTGTGCACACTCTTGAAGAAGATACTAGAGAATGGTATAATTCATTACCTCGTGGGAGTATAGATTCTTGAGAAGACAAACTAAATGTATTTAGAATTCAATAAGGAAATATAATTGATACTATATTTATTCTACCTAAATTTGAAAATATGAAGAAAAAACCAAATGAATGTGTGCAATATGTCAACACCAAATTTAACAATACTTTGATGATATGTCCAGCCATTATAAGGCCAAGAATGAATCATGCTTAATCAAATATTGTGATGTTTTTGATAAGAAGGAATCCTATTACTTGAGAGATAAGGACCCTATGAATTTGAAGAAATATTTTACCATGGCCATCCAAATTGAAAACAATATTAAGGCTGTTGGTAAACCACCCAAGAGAGAAGAGGTCAAACTTGTAAATCCTAAGAAACAAAAGTTGGTACATCATCAAATTTGTAAAAGGCAGTAAATAATTTAAAATTTTCAATCAAGGAGATATCCTACAAGTTGGCTAGAGTAGAGAAGGGACTTTTTATGGGCCCTCAAAATCAAAATCAAAACTATTTTGCACCTCATGCAAGAGGAGATGATAGAGGAACGAGACTTATGTGTCAAAATGATAGAAAAAAACCTATAGATGCTAAGGGAGTTCTTGATCCTTTGAATGCTAGAGTATAAATAATAGAAGAAGATCACATCATTTTTTTATTAGATAGGGTAATGAGCAGGGATAGGCTCCTAGAGGCCAAGTACATAAGATTACATCATGATAGAAGAAAAGTGAGACAAAAAAGGAATAAGACCCCCAGAGTTAAATAGGCGTAAATAAAAAACAAGAAGGGGGACCATGAGGCAGCTATAAGAGAGATTAAGCCAAAAAATAAGAAAAAATAGAGAAAAATCCCCAAAAGTCCACAAATAGATCGGAAGAAGTTCCACTAGGAAACATTACTTTTATTTTTTATTTTTGGAGGGATTATCCTCCCTAGTCTCCTTTTTGTGCTAGAGTCCGAATTCAACTTCATCTAGGGGATTACCTTGACACCCTCCTTAGTTTCCTCCAAAGGCTCCTCCCCTCCTCGAATCCTCCTCCTCCTGCTCTTCATTAGAATTTATCCACCTCCTTTTCCACTTCTCGTTTTCCATGGCATGTAGATGAAATCCCCAAATTACGAACCAGAGAATCCAAATGCTTAAAATCCCCATGAATTTACTTCTGGGCCAAGAAAATTTGCTTGGTGGCTTTGATACTATCCATCATGCTCTTTCTCACCAATGAATTGGTCTCTTCCAGACACGGAAAACCAACTCAAATCTTGAACTTTATTCTTCCACATATCAATACCATGCTCTCCTTCCAAGGTAACTTTTTCCTTCCCCTTTGACAGACCGAATTCTTGGTTTTCCATCCCTTCCCCATTCTTCCCATCACCCATATGGTTAAAATCCATATTTCCTTACCTCATTTTGGGTGAAACTTAGCAAGGGTAATTTCCTCCTCCTCTTCCATAGGGGCATTTGTTTATCCCGGGATGGATTCCAATTATGAAACGGGGAGAAGAATGAGACCCTCATGGATGGGAGACTCCATCTTATTCCATTGAAAATCCTCACCGAGGTCATCGAGAGACATAAAAGATAGAAGGGAATACTGAGGAACTTCTTATGTCTAAACATGTCTAGAAATGACAAGTGTTGGTATATGTTGTAATATTTACCCTCAAGAGTCAAATACTTCATGATGTGTAGGAATACCTCTCTACACCCCATGAATGCAGGTATGAGAAATACCATTGGTTAAGTAATGGAAAACTTCCTTTCCAACAAAGAAATTATTTATTTCATACTCTCTCCTATTCCTATCCTTGAATATTTTTAGACCTTCCATGTCCATACCAGTAGCATAGGCAATGGATTCCTCTGATGTTTCTATTTCCATGCCACGAATCACCACTTTCCCTTCCTTCCATGTCAATTTGAACTCCATAGTAAGTGAGGGGTCATGCCCTTGGAGTCTGGTGATAAAGTTCCTACAATCCCCAATTCAAAAAAGGTGCCACATGGACTTATCTTCCACAATACGATCGTGGTTGGATGGCTCGACTCTGGTTCTATCATCCCCCATGGAAACTAGACAATGCACAACACTTTTAGTTCTGTAATTTTTAAAATTAGACTTGTCTTCCCAAAATTAGTTTAAGTCAGGACACATTTTTGCAATGTTAGAAAATGAACCCATTATTCTCCCTCGTCTTTGTTTAAGGTGAAGAGATTACAAATTTTCATAATTGATAATCATTATTTTGAACTCCCTTGTTCACCAATCTATCCACATAATGATTGCCTATGTGAGGGATATGAGTAATGATATGGGAATCAATGTACCTAAGGTTTTCATTAGTATTATTAATAATATCTCCCAAGATCCAATTATTATGACTAGTCTTATTGATGGCATTTAAAATGAGAAGCGAATCCCCCTCAATATGGATATCTTTAATCCCTTTCTCATTTGTAAGACTAACACCCCGAGAGAAGGACCCGAGCTTCAAGCAACATTGTTACTCGAGTCCCCAAAGGCCAAAGCATAGGCTAAGATCCAATCCCCATTATGATCCGTAATTATGCCACATCCTCCAGACAATCTAGGATTACCATTAGAAACCCCATTAAAATTTAGTTTGACTTTTCTCCTCTCGGGTTTGGACCATTGAATTTTAGTGGATGGAAAACTGACTTGAGGCGGAATGAAGGTGAACTATTTGAGCGCTTTATCTTCTCTGCTAGAAGCAACCCTTTTAAACTTCACCTTAATGAATTTGGAGTTCTCTTTAATTGAGGAAATCATCCCAACACTGACCTTTCTGAAGTTTTCCTTCTAATTTATAAAGATGAGGGCATTTATTTCCTTCCATAAGATCCAAAAGAAGTGTGCGCAGGCCATTTTCCAAGTAGCCACAAGAAAGGGATACCTAAAAGGGAAATCCCACTATAACCATCATTCTTTAATGGACTTAGGATAGACCCATTGGACCTTGAAAAGCTCCAACACCTTGGATAACACCCTCGATCAAAGGGGCAAGATATGAGGAGGTGGTTAAAACTTTCCTCCTCTTTTTTTGCAAAGGAAGCACTGTTGGGGAGAAGCATGCCTCATTTTATCAAATTGTTCACAAGTGAGGATTTTATTTTGAGAAGTGAACCATAGGAAAATTTTAACTTTAGGAAGAAGGTATTTTACCCAAAGTTTACTCCATTAATCTTTATGGCTAGAATTCTTGAAGTTTAGGAGATAAGCATATTTAATAGAGTAATTTCAAGAATCCACATCCTTCCATATAATAGAGTCCTCATTTTTTTGGAAAAGAGGAATATACAAGTTTTTAACTTCAAGTTGAGGTCATCAAAAAATTTAGTGTCTACAATGAATTTGGGAGGGGAAAGCACCTTCTCCCATAAAAGAAGATTGTTGGAGAAACTCCAATAGTCCTTAACCCAAACTTTACCATTGTCTTCAAAGAACTGCGCCACAGTTCTCCTAGAATCATCCTCCATAAGGGGTTTATTAGAGATCCAAAAATACCTCCAGAAGAGAATTCTATAACCTTTCCAAATATTCCATTTAATCCCCCTACTCAGGATCTCCCTAGAGAGAGAAAAGAATTCCAGAAAAAGGATCCCTTAGGAATATTTTCCTACAAAAAGAAAGTCTTTATTCTATCAATATTCCTTAAATATTTCCTTTTGATAATATCAATCCATAGGCCCTCTTCCTTTATAACTCTCCACCAAAATTTAGCCACAAGATATTCATTCATGAGTCTCATATTTTTAATCCCAGCCCCCCACAATCCTTAGGCTTGGTCACTTTTTCCCAGGCCACGAGAGGAAATTTGAACTTCTCCTCAACCCCTACCCACAAGAACCTTTTTTGAATTTTTCAAGAGCTTCCAAAATATTACCCAGAAGCTGAAAAAGGGACATGACATAGATTGGAACACCTTGAAGATAACTTTGGAGAAGTTGAATTTTACCCACTTGAGATAGGAGAATCCCTTTCCAAGTAGACAACTTATTGGAAACTCTCTTGAGTAGGGTGTTCCAGATGGAATGATTCAGTTTTTTGTGAATGAGGGGTATTCCCAAATAGGAATTAGGAAAATTATTTATCTTACATCCAAAAATGCGGGTCAGTCTCTCTTAGAAGTGATCTTCCACATTTATAAAAAAAACGCTTTTGAGGAACTTGACCAACTTGTTCGAAACTTCCTCATACTTATTCAAGACCTCTTTAAAGATATAGGCTTCCTATATAGATTCCTTCCCCATCAATAAATTGTCATCCACAAATTAGTTGAGGAAGGTAGGTTGAAGACCATTAGAAATTTTGAGACCTTGAAAGAGGTTAAGGGAAACCGCCTAATTGTAGAGTCTTCTTAAAGTTTCTACCACAATCGTATGGAGGAAAGGAGAGAGGGGGTATCCTATCTAAGGCCTCTACCAGCTTGAAATAATCCTTCTATTTTTCCATTGATCATGATAGAGAAGTTGGAAGAAGAAATGCAGACCATAACCATGTTGATGAAGAAGGCATCAAACCCCAACTTGGACAGAATGGCCTAGAGGAGGGTCCATGAAACTCTGTCATACACTTTGTGCATATCTAACTTGAAAAACATGGCAGATCTTCCTGAAATTTTGACAAAGTGAATGGCTTCTTGGATGACCAAAATGCTGTCAAGAATTTTTCTCCCAGGAACAAAATCTCCTTGATTAGGAGAAATAAAATTGGACAACACCTTCCTGAGCTGAAAGCAATAATTTTGGTTATCAATTTGTAGTTGGTGTTGCATAGATTGATGGGTCTAAATTATTTCACATCCTTTGCCCCTATCATCTTGGGAATAAGGAATAGGAAAGTACTATTAATCTATTTGAGAATCGACCATTCTTGAAGAAAGTTTGGATCATCTCTATGACCTCGGTCTTGACCACTTCCCAAATTGTTGGAAAAGAGAAGGTGGGAACCCATCAAGTCTAGGAGATTTATCTCGGTTCCATGTCAAAAAAAAATCTGATTTCTTCCTCCCCTACGAAGAGCATCAGATCTCTATTTTGTTGATCTGAAATGACATTCTAGAAGAGGCCAAGGGCCTTCTCCAAATATGTTCTATTTGGATCATCCCCCAAGAGAAATAGATTCTTAAAATAATGGACAATGACTTCATTGATTAATTTTCCATCTTATGTGATAATACCATCATTTTTCCTAATCTCCTTGATCTTGAGATGATTAGTCTTGGAGGTGGTAGAGAAGTGGAAGAATTTAGTGTTTCTATCACCCTCCTTTAGCCATTTAACTCTAGATTTTTGCTTCTAGTAGACTTCCTCATTAGCCAAGATATCATGGTAATCAATGAGGAGAGCTTTCTCTTGACTTTTAAGTGTTTGGTTGAACCCATATACCTACATCATTTCCTCAATATTCCTTAAGTATTCCTCTATTCTTCTTTTAGACTGAAAATTTTTCCCAAAAATTTCCTTATTCCACTTTTTCAGATTTTGTTTAACATGCTTCAAATTTAAGCTTAATTTCAACATAGGAACCCCATAGACCTTGATCCCCCACCACTCTCAGATTATCAAGAGAATGTCAGGATGTTGGAGCCACATTTTTTCAAATCTGAAAGGTCTATATTTTTTAGGAATAGCCATACCCAACTTGAGAATGATCGGGTTGTGGTTAGAGCCAATTCTGGGAAGAGTGGAAAGAGAGTAGAGTTGATTAAACATGCAAGAGTGACTCGCCACAAATCTATCCAATCTTATATGGATTAGGTCATGTCTAGTTTTTCTATTGGCCTAATTACATTTGGAACCTCTAAGCTCGAGGTCCACAAGATCATTATTAACTAAAAAATTAGCTAACTCATCCATGATATCCATGTAGGAAATGGCTCCACATTTTTTTACCTTGGGGAAAGAGGGGTAATGAAGTCTCCTCCAAAAATCCAATCACCATATTTAAAGAGGGACCTTCCCTTAGAAAGTTCACTCCAAAGATTCCTTCTACCAGCCACAGAGTTGGGGGATAGATATTATAAACAATCCAGGCCTTGTTGAAGTTAAATCAATAAAATCCATGGTTAGATGGTTAGACGATGACATGAGCACCATGCCTTTAACCAATAGGGGATTCCAGTGAGGGTGACTATGCCCCTCAAGGCCCCTTCCGAACTTACCCAGCCCAAAGGCCATCGTTCAGAATAACTTTCCCACTTCTTTGAATCTTTCGTACTCATCTTTGTTTCTTGTATCATTAGTATATTAGGTTTTTATTTGTTCCTAAAATATTTTAGTATTATTTGCTTACTGGGGTTATTCAATCCTCTAATATTCCAAGAGATTAAGATCATTTATTCTTTGATTGAGGAAACTTGAGTGGTTTCTGTATCCCTTTATCCAAATATTTCTTAACCAAAGTCTCCCTCTTATCCTTATTATATTTTCTCCCTTTAGGAGTTAAATATTTTCCCACATCAGCTATGAAATTACTTGTAGTTTTAGGTTTGGAACCTATTGCGGGAGTAACAGGGGAGGACACTGGATCAACAAAATCTAGAACAATACCTCCCATCAAGAGATCAAAATCATTAGAATTTGAGATGCCTTCCTCCTATCTTTGGCTAAAAGAGCTTTGTCCAATCATGGATAGATCTTCTAGAGAAAGACCCTAAGCCACTTTCAGCACATAGTTCCCTTCTGAATTAGATATATACTTAGCTTCCTTCTATTTTAGATTTGGGGAAAAGTTCTCTTCACTCATATTCTCATTTTCTGCTTTACCCCATTTAACCTTGTTCTTTAGATCATCTTCTTTAGCTTCAACCTCTGCCTCGGTCACAATTTGTGTTTCAGCCATTATAGTCTCATTTAGAAACTCTTGATCCCTTCCCTGGAGTCCATCCTGGAGATTCTTGCATTTTTCCCAACTTTCCTCCATTTTGTGTTATCTTTATTAGGAACTGTTGAAATAAATCTTGGACCTGATTTTTGCTTCTTCTTTTGTGTTGGGAACTTTTGAGGATCATGCCCTATAGATTTTCATTTGTAACAAAATAAAGGAGACAAATCATACTCAAATATTTGCACCCAATCCCTAAACTTTGATATCAAAGTGATAGTTTCTTCCAACACAACTTCTTCTTTCATATTAATGCAAAACCTTGCATGCATAAGCCTAGTTCTATATTTAGTAATAGGATCAATCACTATCGAGGTTCCCAGAATTTTGGCTATACTAATCAAGACCTCAGGTTCCTAGAACTCAAGAGGTAAGCCTAGGAGATTCACCAGTAAAGTATATTTAGAGATGGTTTTTACAAAGGGATTAAAGGCCGGTTCCAATTGTTGCACCACCACATGGGATTTACCAATGAACCAAGGCCCTCCCAACACAATTATTAAGGCATGGTCTTTACTAGGAAGAGAAATTAAGAAAAAACCATTCGCATATGTAGTTACCTTAATAGATCCATTTTGCACCCATCTTCTCTTAGCCCAAACAATGAAGAAATCAATGTTGGGGTAAGATCTCAAGAATTTGGCAAATAAATCTCCTTCCATATTTTCCTTGGCTCGCTCTAAGAGAGAGTCTAGTATTTTAAGAGCCAGAAGGCCCTTATCTTTAGAAGGCTCCAATCCTTCCAAGGCATTTTTATCTAGCTCTTCTACGGACCAATCTTTCCACCCACGTGGATTCCACCACTAGCTCCACCCTATTTTCCTTACTTGGGTTAGGAACGTGCTCCCATGAAAACTCGTGAGGCTTCACAGATTCCATAGAATCTACAAAAGGGATTCCATCACTCGCTTCCACCATTCAAACCAAGATTTCCCACCTCCGCTACATTCAAAATTCCGCTTCCCACTCCCACTCCCAATTCCATATCTCGATTAAAAAAATTATGCTTATTATGTAATATTAAATATTCCAAAGATCACATCATTGATTAGTGTGAAAAATTCCCTTTTCCTCATGTTCCTTATGAACAACTTAATTTTAATGAAGATGCTTCTTATTTTGGACCTGATCATGATTTTGATGTTGCTTTTATGCTTGATGATCAAATGAGTTTTGAACATGGTGCTACCTCCATAGATCTCCTATGTGCCAAAAATGTAGGTGAATTTTGGACAATTGTCAATAAGGTATGTTATCTTCCCCTTGAATTTGATGTTGAAGTAGATATGGCTCAAGATTTTGAACTTCCCAATCATGATTTTGAATACCTAAGATCTTTGATGATTAAGAAGTATGATGGGGGAGTCCCTTTAATGGAGGATAGGAATTACTAATTAATACAACATTGTATTAGGATGAGGATTATAACTTAAGAAATAAACAACAAAATATCCCTTCCTAAACTTATAAGAATAAGATGTCAAGTATTAACCAATGTCCCAAAAGGTGCTCCTAAGAAAAATTTTCCATGTAAAACCCTATTGAGGAACCAAATCCTAGTATGCCTTTTCTGTATCTATTTTAAAGAATTTTTACTATCTCGAAAAATCACTCACTCTTCCTCCTAGTACCCCTATGCCTAAGTACACTATTTGTGACATGGCCCAAGTCCTAAGCCAATTGAAAATCATTGTTCCTTTGATGGAATTTCTTAGAATCCTTGAGCATAGGCACCAAACATTTGATTACTTAGGATTATTTGAGGATTTAGTTGCAGACAAAGATAGCCTTCCCTTTACTTGATGAGAATGATATTGAAGAATCTCAAGAAATTATTGAATCGACCCATGAAGTTTATCTAGGCATATTCTTGGTTAGCCAATTGGATTTTGATTCTTTTTACAAAATATTAATGGTTAATGGTTGGATATTTCACAATTTGATGTTTGATTTTAGTGCATCTTACAATATCATGCCATTAACAATTATGAATGAGCTTGGGATAAAGATATCTACTTCTTATGGGAGATGTTATGCAATGGAAACAAGGAGGTACTCGTTGTTGGATGTGTGAAGGACTAGTTATAAAATTAACAATTCATCCCTGGTAAGTATTTAACCAGAATGTTATGTAGTTGACTTTCTTACAAAATGGGGTATGTTATTGTCAAGAAAGTGGGTTGCTAGTGTGGGTGGTAGTATAAAAATAGACCTTTTCTTTAGAGGGAAATTTGGTGAAGTTGCATAGGGAAGAGAAGTTAATGCACTTGATTGAAGACCCTATGAATGCATCCTATGAAGTTTTATATGTGGATGTTGACTTGGGAAACTTTATAGGCAATGTTGATTTTGATGATCATTGTCTTGATCTTGGCACATAGTTGGAAGACCCCAATGCTCCTTGGACAATGTTTTTGATGGAGCATGCTCTAACTTGGGTAATGGGGTAGGAGTAGTGTTTTTTCCCCTAATAAAGGATCCTTCAATTTCTCATTTAAGCTATGTTTTTACCTGCACAAATAATATTACAGAATATGAGGCACTCATAATTGTATTAAGGATAAATTAGAGGCATGGAATTAATAATTTAATTATCAAAGGGGATTCTGAGTTGGTTGTGAAACAAATCAAAAAAATATATGCAACCAAAAGTCAGAGATTGAAGCAATATAGGAATGCATCTTGGGAATTAATTGAAATGTTTGATTCCTTCAATATTGTATATCATGAAAGGAGTCAAAATGTAGCTACTGATAGGATAGAAATGTTAGCCTCATAATATTAAAATGATGTTGTGACCCCATATTGCCAATTTAAAGTTGAAATACTAGTCATGCCTTCTATACTTGACAATATTGAGGATTGGAAAGTTTTTGATGATGACAGTCATATCAAGAGGTTCCTAAATTGTGAAGCCAAGTTCTCTAATCAGCTAATTGATCTAGATCCCATCATGGAAACTTGTAAGGGAAAAGAAACTTTTTTGCAGAAGAAATAATTCAGTTTAAGACAAACACAATTTTGAGAGGGATATTCATCCTTACAGATTTGTTTTGATAACGTTGATAGAGTTATGAATAAATATACCCTTGGCACTAGAGATGTGACTACTTACATTTTGGTAACTTGAAAATATCCTATAAATGTTTCATTAGGAATAAATTTGGATGAACATAAAAATATGCCAATACCAAACTTTTGAAGAGATGTCAAGATTGCTTGGCTTGATCAAATTATGAATTGAAGGATTTTGGGAAGATATTTTTCATCATGTCATTCCATTGGATCCTAACTACAAGTATTTTAGGAAAATAAAAGACCAATAAAACCCATCCTTACCACAAATATACAAGATGAACTTAAGAAACTTAAGGATGGGGGAATCATTCAACGCACTAGGTATTCAAATTGGGTTGCAAACTTGGTCCTAGTTAGAAAAAGAATGGTGACATCAGAATTTGTGTTGATTTCAAGAACTTGAACAAGTTCTCTTTGAAATATAACTACCCCTTTCCTAACATGGAAAATTTATTACAAAAGGTGACAGGGTCTGAAATTATTTCTACTTTGGATGGTTTCTTAGGATACAATCATGTGGTGGTCAAGGAATTTGAGCAATATAAAATGCATTCACTGATCCTTGGGGAGCTTATGTCTATGCTATAATTCCCTTTACATTGATGAATTCTAGTGCTAATTTTAAAAGGGCCATGGATGTTGCATTTTATAAGTATATTAATGATTTTATTTTGGTTTATCAGGATGACATTATAGTTTACTCCAAGAAAAGGAGTGATCATTTAGAGCATCTTGAGAAGATCCTTATTATCTATTGAGAGTTTGAAATTTCCTAAATCCTAGGAAATGTCACTTTGGTATGCAAAAGGACAAATTATGTATCATTTGGGATTAATGATAGATCCATAACGAGTTGAGGCTATTGATAACATGCCTATTCCCTAATCCAAGTAAGGTATTCAATATTTATTTGGTCAAATCAATTTTATTAGAAGCTTTATATCCAGTTTTTGTAGAGATTACCTTGCCTATTATATATATGTTTAAGAAGGATTATCCTATAAGGTTGGGAGAAGAAAAATACAAGCTTTCAAAGGATTAAAGGATACATTAAATACAACCCCTATTTTGGCTAGTCTTGATTACAATTTTTTTTCAAATCTTCTCTTTTGCATCTAAACATACTGTAACTTTAGTATTGTTGTAGAAGGATGATGAGGCTAATGAAAATCCAATTTCCTTCTTCAGAAAGGACTTATGATTAGTATAAAGAGACAAATAATAATAAACATTTTTCTCATAGTAGAGGGGGAGTGCCATATCTATGGGAAATGAGTGAATCACTATAGATATAATACTGAGGGCTGCAAGGTTCTAAAATGAACTATGATGTTATGAAAAAGCATGCTTTTGTTTTGGTAAAAGCTTCCAAGATATTCAGACCTTACATTTTAAGTTCAAGGACCATAGATTCTTGTGCCAAAAAAAATGGTCAAGGACATTAGAACACAAATGGAGACATATAATAAGAGATGTAGATGTGTGAAAAAACTTTAGGAGTTTTACATGGAACATACAAACCATGAAATTGGTAAGGGGTATTGGTTTAACAAGACTGATGTCTAAGAATAATTTGCAAGTGGTGGAAATAAACCATGTTGTTTCGATATTGGTATCCCTCTACAAAATGTATGTTATTCTAATTAGTATAAGGAAATTTTTATTATCTAAGGAATTTGATTTTCTATTTTGGTTTAGATCAAAATCAAAAAAGAACATTGAAATTGGTTTTCAAAAATATCTCTTGACTGACTGGATCTAGCTTAGAAAAATCCTTAAGGAGTCCTCTTGAGATGTATAATTGAAGAAGAGGCTCCCAAGTTGGTAAGTGAATTTCATAGAGGAGTATGTGGTGGTCATTATGCTAAAAAGGTAACTACTCATAAAATCCTCATGTAAGGTTATTGGTGGCCATCCTTGTTCAAAGATGTTTCTCAAATTGTGAGGAAATGTGAGGACTATCAACGTTTCTATGAAAAGATGAAAGCTTGTAGATATATCCCATTATAACATATATGAGTTGAATATCCTTTTAAACAATGGGGTTTATATTTTATTAGTGAAATGAAGGATGTATCTAGTTTTGGAAACATGTGGATATTGGTTTCCATTTATTACTTCACCAAGTGGGTGTAATCCCTACTAAGAAGGATACACATCAAGTAGTCATGGAATTCTTATTGAACAATATCATATGTAGGTTTGGTGTCCCTAAAAATTTTATTTCTGATAATGCTATGAGTTTCAGAGCCAAACCTCTCATGGAAATGTGTGAAGAGTATGGGACAAATCTCACTTATGCCTCTAATTATAATCCTCAGGAAATGGGCAAGCTCAATCAAACAATTAAATTTTTATCAAGATACTTAGAAGAACATTGGAGGTCAATAAGAGAAAGTGGGGTGAGAAACTAAAATTTAATTTTTGGGATAATAGAATCACACCCAAGAGATCCATTAGAAAGAGCCCATTTGAGTTAAGTTGGTGTATGGTAGCTAAGCACTTCTACCACTCCATTTGTAATTATCTATTTATCATTTCATGAAACAATTAGGAGATGAGAAAGGATTTGATCCTTATGTTACAAGGATCAACAAAATTGTTGAGCTTGATGAGATCAAAAGAGAATCTCATTAGAAACACCTTAAATTCAAGGAAAAGCTTAAGAAAATATTTGACAAGAAAGTTTCTCCAAGATGTTTCCAAATTGGTGATTTGGTTATGCTATGCGATAACAAACACGAGGATAAGGGAAAAAATGGAAAATTTGAATATATTTGGATGGGACCTTATTCCATTGATGTTAGAATTGGAGAAAACACCTTTTATTAAGAGATTTAGATAGAGAGATACTTGAATTTCATATAAATGGCATACATCTCAAGAACTTCATGGATTTAATGTGTATCAATGGTATTTTGGTATAGTGTATAGCCTTTCATTTGTTTGTTTTTGTTAGCTTATAGTTCTGTGTGTTATTCTTGTTAGTTTTTGTCATTCATGCTGGTTTGAAATGTAAAAACTAAGTTCTCTGTTATTTGAATCCTTACCCAATGGATAGGAATTTGGCTTACCACCCATCAGTTTTATGTGATCCTTTAGACATCCAATGGGGGTGTCCATCCCGAGTTAGAGCCAATTTTGGTGCCTAATTTTATCTTATTGAAATATTGGCATAATTTCTAAAATTCCCTTAACTATGTTGAAATAACCTCACCATTTTCCTCATTGTTCCTTTTTTCTACAAAATTACTTGATGGTTCCTTAGTACTCAAAGTCATATTTGTGTCATACTTCAACCCTTTGGTGTGAATCTACACTTACATCTTAACTTTCCCTTTGGTTTTGATGATTCCATAAAGTTACACTATTCTCTAAATTGAAAAAGATGTAATATGTGGTGGTTTTTGAAGCAAATAAAAGAATATGTGAAAGTTAGAATTTTTACAAGGTAAGAAATTTTGTGGAGCAAAGGGGAAGCGAACTTAGTAATTCACAGGTAATCGGAGAACATAGTGTTCTATGGAACTAGTTATTTCCAAGAAATAAATAATGGATATTTCTTATGAGAATTCATGATGTTATAAAAGGGTGTTGTAATGATTTTAAAAGTAAAGGAGAACACATTAGGACGTAAAAAAGTTTGAAAGCTTCCAAACACTAAGTTATTGTTCCACAAATTTTACAAACAAGAGCCGCAGAACAATGAGATGGACAAGGACAAGTTTTGTACAGGTTTTCAAAGTATAACATTCTGTGAAACATTTAAAAGTTTTGAAATAGAGGAGAATGGTTGCAAGTGAAAAAATGCCTCAAAACAAATAAGCAAACCTTTGTGGTATAGAGAGAGAGAACATCAAAAAAATTACAGATTTGTAATTTACAATTTTTAAACGACATCCTTACAAGTTAAAAAATTATCCTTCACCCCACATCCAAACAAATGTGTACACGTGGATTTTTCAAGGAACTTTAAGGAGGAATTACTGATTCACATTTTGCAGTCTTAGAAGTGTGAATTACAAAATCATTCCAACGATTGACACTTTGGACTTATTTTTAGCCATAAATTTTGATCCATATGTCCATTTGACATGAGACCAAGTGCATTTGAAGTGTCTTTTAGATACCTTAAAAAAGGAATAAAATTGAAGAAGAATGGTGGAGAGTCTTGGGAGATTTCAATTTCCTAAGTTTGGGACATTTTCTATCGCTTTTGAAAATCATATGATGACAAATTTAGTTGGGGATGCTCTATTTGATCCCTCTTCACCTCATGATGCTTCTTTAATGGAATATTACTCTCCCACCCCCACTATAATGAAGGATGATGGTCATAATAAAAATACGTGAAAATTTGGAAGTTCCTCTTCATCCATATCCAAGTTTTTACGGGAAGACATTGATTTCAAGTCCGAACTTATCCTTGGAAAATTTCTAATGGTTCCTTACAAATGAAGACACCTCGATGGATATGTGTCATAATTTTAGTGCTTCATAGGGCATATTGTGTATATTATTTTGGGAATTTTTGTTATATAACAAGAATGTCTATCTTCACTTTGAATGTCGGCGGTTTGTAAATTTCAGGGTTGTGCTTAAGGTGATTGCATGTCTACTGAGTCATTAGTAGGATTTGAGAGCATCTTCATGTCTTATTTGTTAAGAAAGCACACAAGATCATTCTCCCATGCCTAAATATACTTGTTTTTAGTTAAATTGAAGGTGGAATTAAGATATCTTTCCCTTTCTTCATAAATCTTGCACTTATGTAAATAAAATATAGAGAAGCATATATTTCAATTCATTGTCTGGATATGGTATTAAGTGAATGTTACCTTGTAGTGTTACCTTGCAATATTTGTTTCAATTATAAACTTCCTTTCTAAAATTTCTAGAAATGAATTTTTTTGGCCTAATGGTATCCTTGGTTTTTTGTTTTTGACATGGTAAATGCATGAAGATTTAGTCTCAAGTGTTTGTCTTGATCAGGAATTGTTTTGTATTATTTACACATATTGGGTGTCCATGAAGAAAAATAACCTTTGAAGGTTCATATTATCTTAACTTTAGATTTGAATGCATTATAGGATCATTAGATCAATATGGTGAATATTGTTGTTGGACCCCTAAAATATTGGCTAAGTATAAGAAGGTGCGTGGGCATACAAGGCCTATTTGAATAAGGGCACGTAAGGCAAGAGCATGTAGGAAAAGGTTTTAGGAGGGTCGGTGAAACCATTCTTTGTGCGTGTGCAAGGTAGAGAAAAGGTTTTGGGACTTAGCCATATTTGGCATATCAGGTAAAACATGAGGAAAACATGATTTGATTGTGCACGCAGAGTGGATAAGGTGCCAACCTGGTAACTTAGTGCCCATGAAAGGAATATACCTTGCGATAGAAGATTCTAGAAGTTCATCATGGAAAAGAATGGAGAGCTTGAGTATGAAGAGGCATGCTCCCATGGAGGAACACTTGGACACTTGGAAACCAATCTAAAACTTCAGAAAGGCATGGCGGTGCTTTCTGAGGCTATATATATAAGCGCCTAGTAGAGGAAAGAGATGGAGACACACTGAGAGTTGAAGAGAGGTGAAGCTATGCGAAATACTGTGAGAGTTCTATGGGTTGGGTTTAGAGGATCTATAGGAGTATGAGGTATCAAGGGGATGGGTCTAAATATTCTTCATTGTCCTATGAGGGGCTTAAGTCCAGTTTTGATGCATGAATTTAGTCTGCACTATGATATGGATTTGTGATAGCCTCAATGAATGTAATGTGATTACCAAACATGTTTAATATGAATATATGTGGTTCCAGTTTTACTTATATATGTATGGATTGGTTATATATATATATCATATGAGTGGGTGTAAACCCCTGTGCATTTCCTTTCTGTTGTGATTTAGATCTATGTTTTATAATGCTTTTCTTATCCGAATGAATACATTGGTCTAAAAATTCCATTCTAATTTCTAAGATGGATTAATGGTTCGTTTCCATTCTCTTCACTTAATTTTCTATCATAAATAATGCATTCTCACACAACTCACATAAATGAGGGGTTCGACACCCACACGTGCCTCGGTGAGTGCCCAAAGTGCCCATTGGGTGATAGGTCAACACGCATGGGATTTCCTTGTTCTTTAAAAGGGCATAAAAATGAATACATCTTGGTTCCTTCATCGGGATCTCTTTTTAAAGTGGTTGTGAGAAATGACATGCATCTTTGTCCCTGTGATGTGTGATGAAAGAGTACCTAAATTTAGAAAGTGTTGAAACATGGTTCAAGAGCACGAAGGACGAGTTTGCTCAAATATTCAACACTGGACCTAAGTTCAATGTGCATAGATGGGTAGAAGAGAACCTATACCATGAGCTATATGAGACATTATTTTTTTGCTTCCCAGTAGAGATATATGAATGGATTTCAGCATACACATCTAGATCAAGTTGGTACTATAGATCGCACATGTGGACCCAAGATGACTATCAAAGGTTGCAGGATGTAGATCTAACTTGGACATGTGTTGTTGATCACTAGTGGAAGGGAGTTCGGCTAGTTACACTTTAGAATATGCCATTTTGATGTATTCTTTCCCAAAATTTGTTGAGTTTGAGTTTCGAGGGAGCCTAGAGGATCATTTTTAGTGTTATTCCTCGGCTATGAAGATCTTGGTCATTACTTTGAGTTTAGAATAATTTCCCATGGTCGGCTAAAGCTTCTCTGAGCATTGGGAGAGGAAGCTAGGGTGGAAGAAGATGGCGGACATTACAGCTAAAAAGGAAAGGGAGGAGAGATGACTCAAGTATATTAAACCTCATGAAAGGGAGATGACTAGACAATGTGAGGTTACGGGCGTGATGGATCTATGGAGGTAAACGTTGTGAGAGGGTGTTGAAATTCATGTGAAGGACATGGAGCCTAAGAAATCTATGCTACCCCATCTTGGAAAGTGCAGGAGAGAGGCCCCTTCAACTTCTGAAAAGATGTTTTCACATGGAGAAAGAAGAGTTGTTGGCGTGCATATCGAACCCACCACAGTGACCAACCCCTGACACTTGTTTTTCAAAATCAAGGGAGAAGCATTGATAACCTAGTTGGTATCGGTGGGAGTGACCAATCGATGCCCAAGAGATATAATTTTTCATTTGGAACATCCATGGCTGCACATACCATTCCGGTGTTTGGAGGAATTTTTGGGCAAAGTGCAAGTACGCAAGGTTTGGACAATGCATCTAGGAGTGGTGCGGGATACACTTCTAGTAGTGGATAAATCTCATAGACTATTGGTGCATAGTTTAATGGAAGGTTGGGGACACTAGGCATGACCACTTTAAGCCCATTTCTAGAAACCGGTGGATCTGGAGGTGGCAATACCTTGGTGGATCCAGTGGATCTGGTGGAGGAGGAAACATAAGAGGGAACCAAGGCTGTGGATCGAGAGGACAAGGACCCTAACCACCTCCCCAAGTGTTTTTCGAGATGTCTTTCCACCTATTAGACTATAGAGGTATTGAAGATGCTACAAAGCATGTGCACAATGTGAGTTGCTATTGTGTGCAAAGGGGATCACTATCTTGGAAGAAGACAAGTCGAGTTTGTAACAATGTTATAAGAGCACATGCATAGATGGTATAGGAAGTATGACCCTCATCGACAGTGGTAGACTACACCGCATTGAATAATGCCTTCTTAGCAGAATCCTATATCCCGAGTTCGAGTAGAAGAGCATCAACACTCAAGGAGATCCAATAGGAGATGGAAGATACCGTGTGGGAGTATGATGCATGGTTTAAAAATCTCTTGTCAAAACTATCATATTATATTCACCCTTCACAACATTATCAATGGTTTGTTTGAGGGTTGATCACTCCATTTATGAGGGCATTGTCACACAAAACTTTCACTGACCTGCATAAGGCATTGGAAGCTACCCTGTGCGCTCAAGCTGTTGGAAGTGTTGACACTGGCGTTAATCCTTTACTGGAGGCTCAAATTTCTGCAATGGCCAAGAAGTTGGAAAATCTATATGCAAACTCAACAAATGAAGTTCATAGTGGGATTTGGTGTATAGATCGTGAAGTGGAGGGACATGCAAAGTATAGTTTCCCCGAAATTCAGTACATGTCATAGCAATAGATTGTGAAATTTGTCATGGGGACCATGATGCAAGTAGATGTCCCTTGTTGTAGCGCACAATCCACAAGAATTTTTCTTGTTATTGCAAGATCTGTACCTCTACAACCCATGACACCAAGGACTACAAAACTATTGATCAAATCCATGATACGATTGATCTGGGTGTGCACCAGACTAGCCTTGCAAGTAGTTCAAAGGATGATGACCATTGTTATGAAGGACACACAGATGGAGGGGCAAGTGGAAGAGGTTTTCATGGAGGAGTTTGATGTCCCGAAAGAATCGCAACGAGAGGAAAAAGTGAGTTCCCATGAGGAACATGTTATAATTGTGGATCTACATAACATTATAAACGTGAGTGTCTAGATTTATTACAATGCTCATGGTGCGGGAAGAAGCATGAGTATGAGGAGTGCCTTGAGTTGTTTGAGCACATGATCCAAAAACATTGCAAGGACAATGGCACTAGGATGGTGAGTATAAAGAAGGCCGAAACATAGTGAATGCCTAGAGTGGCGCATGAGTTAGGGTTAGAACCTGTTTTGGTGAGAACATGAGTAGAGGCTGTGCACGCCAAAGAGGTACCAAGGAAAAGGAATCTAGTATCAAGAGAAGAAGTGGTACATGGGAAGTATCCAGACCCTTCCCATCAGAAGGAAGTATATCAAGAGACAATGGATGTCATTCAAATTTTGTAGGGATAAATCTAGTATCTAAAGGAGTAGTCCAGCTAGCAGGAGCAAAGGAGGAATGTTGAGGCTATGTAGAAGGACCTGGATGAGGTCAAGGAAGTGTGAAAAATGTTAAGGCAAGAGAATATTATTCCCTAATAGGAGAATGGCTACAAGAGAAGGTACCACACACCAGAGTAGAGCACAAAAGTCAGGTGTTGCATGTAAACCTCCCTCCCCATAGCCTTGAATCTGATAAAGAGTTCACACTGAATGCAGTTATGGATGGTTGGCTACTGAGAAACATATTGATTGACATGGGAGTAGAAGTCAATGTTCTTACATTAGATGCCTAACATCAAATGGGAAGGCCCACATTACTGACCATCTTCAAATGTGTTGTATATGGAAAACAAAACTAAGGCAATTCCCATTGGAGTATTGAAGGATGCAGTGATCACCATTCAGGGGGCCAAGTTTACTACAGATTGAAGTCTTGGTACTGCCGAGGTAGACAATTTTCCAAAATTTCTTGGGTGCCCATGGGTTTATAAGAACAATCTTGACCTAAGGTTTAACAAAGGATATATCAAGATTGAGAACAAGGAGGAATGGGTTATCATCCCTTTGTGAGATGGGAATTCAACACCTTCTTGAGCCTTTTGGAGAAGAGGTCCTTGATAGAATTTATGTTCGCTCCATTAGAGACCCGGAGATAATTCACCCTACAAAAGGAGTTATCTAATTTGAGGATGCTCAGTCTATGAGTGATACAATAAGCATGGCGTGTGACAATTGGGCACACGGGACCTATGAGTTAATTGGGTGACAGTTGAGGGGTTTGTAACAAGAGTGACCGAGGGCACGCTTAGTCAAGCACCTAGGGGAAAGAAGTTACCAAGTTACTCTGGAGGGGCATACCCTGAAATTTTCTTACGGGACATGGAAGCTCAGTGGAGGAGTGAGGATGAAAGAAGGGGATGTTAAACTATGTTCTTCTCAAGAATGTAACACGGTGGTGGGCTACACACCACTAGAGTCTCTTATAATGGTGCAAATTTAGTATTTCCTTCTTTGTCAGATTCTCTAGAAGCAATGCGCCCATAGTCATACAAGACTACCATGGTAAAGATACCACTTCATTTCATATCCAAGCATGTGAGAAGGCCTGGATAGGAGGCGCAGAGGCTTACCACCAACATTATGGGTACATAAGATGTATTCCACACTACAAGTTTGTGTGCACACATGGTATATCCACTTATAAACATGCCACCAGATGGGAGATCGGCAGAGAGTCGACAACTGATCTCATCTAGGCTTTTGAATATTAGAGCATCAAGCCATCAGTGGATAAGGAATTGCAAGTGATCAAGTGCCTTACGATGGGGGATAGTTCCATGGTAGAAGACAAGGCTACTATATTTTCTAGGTGAGCCCATTTTAGAGGCACATTTAAATGAGGATGAGTCAGAGGAGATGCATTTTGAGCACGCATGCATAGAGAAGGAAAAATAAAATATGGTTTATGTCATAGATGGGGAGGAAATGGAAATTATATATGTTAACCACTCTAAAGGTATGCACGATGTTATAGATAGCACTGATGAAAGGACACACACCTACCATAAGCCCCTAAAAATGAAGAAGGTTAACATTGGGTCAGAAGTAGAACCCAAGGAAGCTCTCATTAGAGACTATTGGTTGGAGAAGGAGGTCTCAAAGATCATTGATCTATTACACGAGTTCCAAGATTTATTCCCTCATGGGTATCATGAACTCAAATGCATTCACCATTCCTTGGGGGAGATGAAGATCAAGTTGAAGGAAGGTGTGTGCCCAATCCGAAAGAGGCCATATCGGATGAACCCAAATTTGTGCGTACGGGTCAAGGAGGAGATAGAAAAAATGATAGTGTTAGGCATCATAGAGGCTGTTGAAGAATTAAAATGGATAAGCCCAATGGTCATCAACATCAAGAAGGACGGGAGGATCAAGATCTGTGTTGACTACAAGAGACCTGAATGCAATATGTGTCATTGATCCCTTCCCAACCCGTTTACTAAAGAAATATTAGAGGGAGTGGTTAGGCGCGAAGTCTACTCTTTCATGGATGGGTTCTCGAGTACCACCAAGTCAGGATTGCAAAGGAAGACCTAGAGAAAGAAAAATTTCACCACTAAATGGGGAAGTTTTTCCTACATGGTTATGCCTTTTGGATTAAAAATGCACCTGTTGTGTTCTCACGCATTGTGGTACAAGCATTTCAAGACTTCATCCATAAGTTTCTTCAAGTTTACCTGGATGACTGGACTGTGTATGGATTGGTGAAAGACCATTGTGACAACTTAAGGATGATGTTTGAGATATGTCGACAATTGAGGATATCCCTCAACATTAAGAAATGTGTCTTTTGCTACTCCATTTGGAACCTTGTTTTCACACATTATAAGCAAAGAAGGTTTGCTAGTAGATCCCACTAAAGTTGCAATTATTGTAGGATTAGGGGAGCCTACTAGTCAAAGCATATTGCATGGATTCCTTGGTTATGCAGGGAATTACAGGAAGTTAATCAAGGGATATGCCAAGATCACCACGCCCTTAGAGGAGTTGTTGAATCAAAACAGTACCTTTCTTTGGAGAGAGGCACAATAGAAGGAATTTGACACCTTAAAGGATAGGCTTGTCACGGCACCCATACTACATTTTCCTTCTTGGGATAAGCCTTTCCATGTGCATGTTGATGCCTTAGGAAAAAATATGGGAGAATTACTAGCACAACCTGGGGAGGGAATTGTTGATCATCCCTTGTGCTTTGCAAGTAGAAAGTTGACACCAGCAGAGCAGAATTACACAACTACTGAGCGTGAAGCATTGTCTATGATCTACATGCTGCATAAGTTTAGGTAGTATCTATTGGAAACACCATTTATATTCTACATGGACCACATGGCATTGAGGTACTTGGTCAAAAACTCGTTCTGCAAGGGTGCATATGTCGTTGGGTCCTTCTATTTCAATAATTTGAGTTCACAGTAGTGGTGAAGCCAAGAAAGAGCAATTTAGGGCCTGACCATTTATCAAGGATTGACTCAAGAGAGGACACACAAAGAATTGAGGATACCATGCTAGATGCAAAACTATTTAGGTAGTGGCATGTGCCCTCAAACTTGGAAGAAATCGTAGTTTTCTTAAAAAAAATATGGCACCGAAAGGGATGAAGGCCCTGGGAAGAAATCAGTTAGCAATATGTGCCGCACCCTACATGCTTATTAGTAGAGACCTATATAATTTAGGTCATGATGAGGTTCTGTGCCGATGCGTATTGGAACATGAGCGCATAGATATTATGGAAGAAGTGCATGGTGGGATTGAAGGAGGACACTATGTAGGAAATGCTACCGCGTGAAAAATTTTATTAGCAAGGCTTTAGTGGGAAACCATATAAAAATATTATATTGAGTTTTCTAAGGCCTGTGAGCATTACCAATGCCTTGGGAAACATGGAAAGAGAAATGAAATTCCTTGAAAACCAATAGCCAACGTTAAACCATTTGAGAAATGGGCAATCAACTTTGTAGGACCAATTACAGCAGCCACGCGAAGGAATGGTTTGTAGTATATCATCACTGTGACCTGACTACTTAACATGGTGGGAAGAGGTAGTGCCTACAAAGGATTGCACCATGGTGACAACTGCTAGATTCTTATGGGAAAACATAATCAACTGTGGTATGGTTGCCCTTTAATTTTAACATGTGATAGGGGTAAACACTTTCTTAATGAAACAATCATAGTTATGTTAGCAAAATTTATGGTGGCCCATCATAAGACTACCCCATATCACCCTCAAGAAAATAGAACTACTGAGGCATTTAACAAAATACTAAGTCACATGTTAACTAAGATATGTGACATTGGAAGACAAGATTGGGATGATAAGGTATCAGTCATTCTATGCTCATACAGGACAACCTACAAAAGGTTGAACAAGGCCACACCATTTCAATTGGTGTTTGGTGTGAAGGTTTTTTACCAGTGGAATTCATGTTACCTTCGCTGCATATAGCACATGCAGGAGGGTTAGCTGATGAGAAAGCACTAGAATAAATAATTTATAAGTTGATGCAGTTAGACGAAAGGTGATCACTTGCTAGATGGAGTCAGAAGATAGAAAAAGAAAGACAAAAGGCATGGCATTATCATCATATCAAAAACAAGAAATTTGAGGTTGGGCAGTTGGTGTTGTTGTATGATTCCAAGTATCTATGCCATCCTGGGAAGTTGAAAGTCCATTGGTTGGGACCTTACATCATCTCATACATTTTTTCATTTAGGCACTTTCCGATTCAAGCATTGGATGGGACGAGGTTACTGTGTCACTTCAATGGGAGTAGGCTAAATCCCTACTATAAATAAGTCTTTTTGGTGTTTGTAATAAGGTAATATGGCCAGTTAGTTTATAATTTCCCCTTTATTCAATTTCCTTCTTGTGTTTCCATTTCTCGTCATATTTTTTGTTGTTTGTTTTGCACCTTGGGTACCAATAACCACATTACTTTTTGAAGGTTGTGTATGCTCATAGGATCGTGCATCTATTTTAGTGTGGGATGGAGTGATGTAAAGTATAGGCCCATAATACAAGTTAAACTAGCAGTAGAAGTTACGGTGAATGGCACGGTTGATGGATACAAAGCACGCAAGGATGAAGGAAGCGCATGGAAGAAGAGGTGGAAAAAAAGGTTTGTGTCAAAAGAAGACTTTAGAGAAACCATGTACAAAGGAGGAAGAAGCATAGGAACAACATGAGGTAGGCAAGAGAAAAATTAGGACAGAAGTGCCTTTGGAATTGTTGGCATGCACTTTAGAGTCTTATGTCAGGATGGATTGTTTGTGCACCAAAAGGTTGTAGAATGTTTCGCACAAGATGGGTCGCGTAAGTGAAGGCACGTAAAGATGACTTGGTGGAAAAATTCACATTTAGTGGTAAGTATGGTGGTAGGTAAAATAACATTTAATGCTAGAAATAAGGAAAAGCTATAAATAAGAAGTCGGGAACTTCATTATTTTACCTTACATTTATGAAGTGAAAAGAGATCTCGCAAACTAGGGCATCCAAAAGTGATTTGTGCGAAGAAAAATTTAAGAAATATGAGAGAATGTGACTAGAATAGATTCATAAACCAGTAGGAAGGGAGTACACGGGAGTGGAGGAAGTTGTGGAGAAGCATCATCTTGTGGAAGAATTATTCTAGTTAGGGTTTGACAGCTAGGGCATGGTGTTAGGAGGGTTTCTTCGCAAGATTAAGTCCTAGGGTTGGATAAAGTGGTAGAGCAGAGCAAGGAGAAAAAGTTTGAAGTGTAACCTAACTAGAAGTATGGCACCAAATAAAGTAGCCATCTCACCTAAAAAGTGGAAGGGCAAGGGAAAAGGGAAGTAAATGGCTGCCGTCACAAGAACAAATGAGGAGTGGTATGCGGAGATGCAATACTCATATGGGGTATTCTAGAAAAGAATAAGAGTCTCATTTGCGAAAAATGACTATGAGTGACTATAATCATTGGACTAGCATGATGGAGAAAGAAATATCTTTGGAGTTGGTTTGTCTAAAAAATAAGAGGACACCGAGGGCATGCCCATATATAGTGACAAAGTAAAAGTTTAATTGGAGAAGGCAGGGTTCTGCAAATCTATGAATTACCTTACTTTGGCAAACCTAAGTGCCTCTATCAGTGGCGATGGCACACATTCACAAAGACCATTTTTATTTCATGGGGTGTAAGATGCACATAACTCCCCAGTTGATTTCCAAGTTCACAGGCCTTATCTATGAGGGGGATAGCATTGATGATGACCTAAGTGACAAGGAGGCCATCAAGGAAACAATAGCCACATATGACTACAAGAAAGGATCACAATACTTTGACATCACAGAGATTCCATACCCCATGATGAGGATGGTTGTGCACTTGGTAACCAAGCTTAATGATCAAGAAAGATGGACTCAAGTGAACAAGGCATGGCTGAACGTATGCCGAGAAAATATCTAAGGGGACCATCTACAACTTGTCCACTTTCATCGTGGATGAAATTATTAGAGCGATACAAGAAGGCAAGAAGATACTATTTGGTAATGTCCTCCTCAAAATTGTGTTCTCGGATATAGGATTTCTGATGGGCCGAAAAGGTTTATTTGGGAGTACCTAGAAGAGGACCCCTCTCCCATGAAGAAGTTCATGAAATATACTTCGAGACCATGACAACCACTCACAAGGTACACTTAGAGAAGTGGTACAAGCACATGAGGGATGCATTTGGGGTAGAGTGGAGGATTCCAGAGCAGCTACCCATGCTTATAAAAGGAGAAGCAGAATTCACAGTGTATAAACACTTATGCATTGGCAAATTTAGGTTGACAAATGAAACAATGAACCCCTGGTGCAAGCTTCCCTTCTCCTTCACTACACAATATTTCCAAGTGGGGGTGAACAGGTTCAAATAGGCCAAGAGACTAAGGTTTAACCTTAGTGAGGTGGATCAAGACCATATAGAGCTATGCAGGAAGTTAGTCTACCCCAAGAAGCGTGTATACGTGGAGAGATATGTCTCCCACGAGATACAAATAATGAAGCTTGTAACATTGCCAATTGCTAGAAGGGCTATAGCAAGGATATACCTTTGCATAAGGACAAAATTGGAAAAGGGCACATAATTGGAAAATGATGTATCCATCCTTGAAGACCCCACAGGAAGGAAGAAGCCCACACCAAAGAAGAGGGAAAGAGAAGAGGTGCAGAAAGAACCAAGTGTTCAGACTACACAAGTGGTGAGCGTGCTAAAGACAAGTTCTAAGCCTAGTACTTACACGTAAAGAAAGAAGTCCTGGTGAAAGCAAAGACTCTAGAAGAAGAATAGATAGAGTAGGAAGAACCCATCACTCAGGAGAAGTCACCAGAGGAGAAGGAAGAGGAAGTAGAATCTTCTCGTCATAAAGAAGCGAAGGAGACAAAGGAGGATGACTCGAAGGGTACAGAGAGAGCTTGGAGGCCTATAGAGGAAAAAGTGATGAAATTGATGAAATTTTGGTAGTTCAAGTCCCTCCCGTATTTGAAGTAAATGAATTATAGGAGGAAGGAGAGGAAGAAGAAAATGAGTACATCTTTGTCAAGAGGGAGAATGAAAAGGAAAAAGAGGATGCTCGGGATAAAGGGGTAAGCGAAGAAGTTACAAAAGAATAAAGGACCCCAAGCCTCACAAAGGAACAAATAGATGATGCCGTAGAGAAATAAGTAGTAAAAATTATCAAGGACCTGGTAGAGCAAGAGATGGAATGCAACGTGGACATGGTGATGAAGGAAGCAGAGGAGGAGAGTGTAGAAAAGGAATATGACAGCATGGGAGGAGATCCTAGTTTGGATGTGAGATTTCCTAAGGTTACGCACATGGGGAGAAAGAGTGTAAAAACATCACAGGTTCAAAGGATGGGATACATTGATGATCTGAACAAGGTGTTGTGAGCATGTTTTCAAAGCGAGGTACAAACGGAACAACTCTTGGCTATGACATCTTTTGATGAGGAAGGTGGTGCATACCCTTGGATGAGGAAAATGCTTTCTTTTGCATTTGAGTCCCACATCAACGAGCTGAAATTTAAAGTAAGCCACAAGGAAATAATTAAGGTACCGAGTCAAAAGGAGATAACCCTTGGTAAACACTCAGTGACTATTAGATGAAAAAATATGCAATGCACTGGACAAAGTTTCGGTTGAAGTAAAAGCCAGGCTCTTTGGGAGGAACGACAGGGTGAAGTTATTAGAGGTAGAAATGGAGAAGAAGGATGAAGAGCTCAAGGAAAGAACTAAGGAATTAAATCAGAGGAACTAATCAACGCTCAAATAAGGCATGACTTAAAATAAGAGAAGGCAAGGGTGTGCGAGGTCTACAAGAAAGTAGAGATGATCACAGATGTCATTGTCTTGAAGCATCCAGATCTGACACCACTAGTGTAGAAGTATGGATCCACCCTGGAGTGCCTAGAGGACTTGACCCACATCCTCACAATGGAAATATGACCACTGGCCTTGGAATCTACAGAGGAGGCATTGACATGCAAAGAAAAGGAGGACAAGATGAAGGTTGTGGCAATTGTTGCTCAATACAAGAAAGTCCTTGATGTGAAATCTACCACCCAAGTCACTGAGGCCTCCTATGACAACTGCACCAATAGAGATATGTGTGCATGGTTTTTTTCAACTAAGTTAAGGAAATTAAAACTAAAACCTAGTAGTCTTAATCAAAAAAGCTAAATTAAAATATAAACACCATCAAGATAAGAGCTAAACAAGGTTAGACAATAACACTATTTCATTAGAGATTTAAAGCTTAAATTAAACTAATCGTGCTAATTGTAAAAACCTCTACTCTTTTGATTGAAAAAAAATTAAAATGAACCTATGTAGACTCCATGGCAATCAAATTTGGTGAAGGAAGGAGGCTTAGCTCTTCAATGGTGAATTCTTCAAGACTAACAAAGAAAGCTTATAGTCTATTTGCTATGTGCTTTGCTTTTATCTTCTCAAAGAATTTACGTGTAAGTGTAAAGGTAGGAGGAGGGCTCTTTATATAGCCCAATGGATAAAGGAATCACTACATCCCTTTGCATGTGGGATAATAGGGATGTTGAGTTAGTTGTGGATAAGGGGGTTTAAATAGGACTGAGTTAACTTTAGGAGGGTTTGTTTGTCCTTAAGTGACCCATGTGGATAAATGGGGCCTTTTAATTAATCAAGATGATTTAATTAATAGATGTGTAAGCTTATAAAAGCTTTTAGAGGAATATTAGCATGATTTAGACTATAGAAGGGGATTAAATCAATTGAATATTGATTTATTGGTTAAATGAAAGGGGAAGCTAATTAATTAATAATAATTAATTAGTTCTAGATAGAAGAGGGGATTAATTAACTAGAATGTCATTAATTAGGATATTTTTGGATAGACAACTTAATTAATTAGCGTAGTGTAATTAATTAACGACAATAGGAGAGAAGGTGAGCACTTTTGATGGTATGTCACCAATTTGCAGGAAGGAGATAATTAGTGCAATTTAAGTATTTAAATTGCTCGGGCATAATTATGGGTGTCTACATTTTCCCCTCTTTGGGGTGGCATAAGTGACGCCACTTCAAAGATAGTAGATGAATGAAATTTTGAAGGGATAGAAGAAAAATTAGTAGGAGGGAGAGGTGCCCCCTTGAGTGTCGATGGGGTGATGAAGGAAGACGATTGACGATCAAAAAGATGAGAAATGGATGGAAGAATAGGTAGGGGAAGAATGTCCTAGGTGAAGCAGAAGAAAAGTGGTCGAGAGGAAATTGAGTTAGAAGAAATATGGAGGAGTGGAGATAAAAAGTTAGCCTCTAGGATTTGCATTGGAACAACTTGAGTTTCATCATATTTCCAAAAAGATCTACATCGTCGGTCCTTACGAAAAATATAATCATACGACAAAAGTAGAATGACATGAAAAGCCATACTATGAACAATTGTCCATTTTTGAAACTACCAACTCCATGAAACATACAAAATGAAATGCAATATGAGAAGGAAACAAGCTCATGTGATAGGAAAACAAGTATGAACGCACATATCTAACCCAACAATGGTCAAGACAGTTGTACAAATGTTTTGTTATCAAGCTGAAGAGATCCACATGTTCATGATTGATGACAAGGGTTAAAAATGATGCCCCGAGAAAGGATACATGCAAGGGGAAATGATGATGGACATGAGGTCCAAGTAGAAAGCTTTGTGTGCAACGAAACAACACGGGAAAAAGATGTGCCCAAAGACATACGAGACAAATCAAGAAGCTAACTCTGTGAAGGGTTGTGAATCTAGTGATCCACGAGTCGTATAGATCAGTGAAGATGTGAAACAAACTAGTAGGATATGGAGAGAATACCATGTGCAAGACACAAGTTTCAGCCGTAATAAGCAGGTTACCTATTTTTGCGGTTTTTTACTTTTTAGGATTTTGTGAAAAATATTGCCTTGTTTTTGGATTTTGAAGTGATATATATATATATATATATATATATATATATATATATATATATATATATATATATGTTTTTGCAAATTTTGTTTTTTCTATTTTTGAAATGCGGTGGATAGTAGAAGAAAATAGAAGAAATAGAATGAAGGGCCTAGGTGCAACAAAACATGCCCTGGGGAAGAAAGAAGAAACAAGTGACAAATAATGTCCTTGTTCAGTGGAAAAATTAATAAAATAATTATTTTGAAAATAATTATATTACGAGAGTGTGGATAAGAACAAAAATCACCTAGGAGCAACAAAAATTGTCCTAGGGAGAAGAAAGGGGTATTAGACGGAAAAAAGCCCCAACACGGTGAAAAAAGAAGAAAAATAACTATTTAATTAAAATAATTATTTGACGGTGAACAGAAGAAAAAATGGTGATTAAAACGAGCCTCCAAGAATTCACGGTGGTGAAAAATAGGTTGATATACCCCACCCGAGGGGTAAATCACCACGACCAATTCATTTCTTACCGACCATCGCTAAGTTTTTACCTGCAAGGCTCTGATAGCGATGAGGACGATGGTGATAGCACGAGACCGATTGAGATGGGCGAGACACATTTAAAGGGTATCAGTGGCACCGATAATGGAATATTTGTGATAAATCAAACCCTCCTTGTCAATTTTTGTAATTAATTCCCTAGAATTATGAATTAGGGTTAGGGGTCATGTAGGGCATGCATGTGTATGTGTAGGTGCGTTAAATGTGGTGTAGGCATCCAATTAGGGGGTGCAGGCACCTTAGGGTGGATGCGTGTACACGTAGGTACACTCGAACACACACACATGTGCCAAATGTGTGTGTGGCCATGCACACACACCATAGGGTAGCATGCACATACAGAGAGTATCGTGCACAAATATGCATAGGGACATGATTGATGGCGCAAAACACCTTTAGACAATTATGTGTGTGTGCATGCTTTGAAAGGGTGGCGCACACTCTTAAAAGGATGTGCGAGTGCATGATTAATGGCGCAAGTACCCTTAAATAGTTGCACGCATGCGCATGCACCAAAAGGGAGGTGCACACACCCCAAATACCATTAAAAATAGATAGGAAAATGTCAAAAATAATGTCTTTTAGAAGAAAATTTAGGATTTTTTTGATTAACCCTAAAAAGGATTGATAGATTTTTAGAAGAAATGTTAGTAAATGACGAGTGGATTTATTTTTACAGAGACGCCTACAAGTGCTTTGAGACACAATATCATCATTCACATATTGCGGAGCTAGAGGGGAGCATGCTCAATGAGACCAACGTATGATAGCCATACTTCTAGAGGTAATGGGCCTAGGCCCTGTGTTGCAGATTTCATCTATCATTACATTAGTCGAGCGGTGGCACAGTGAGAGTCAGTGCTTTCAACTCCTTGTGGGATAGATAACCATTACTTTGGAGGATGTGTGGCGGATTCTCCGTGTGCCCATCCAGGGTTCACTGATTGAGTACACTTCTAATGCTGGGTAAATCAAGGTAGCTATCTGGGATTTGTTTGATCGAGATGCCATACTTCATGATGGTATGGCTATTGCATTCCATGAGTGCATCATCAACCCTACACTGCACCGAGGGCCCCTATATTTTATGGAACTTATCAGTGGGTTTTTACTCACTGATAAGACTGGGACGTCTTTTCCATGAGGTTTGATGACATTGGTAAAGGGATATTTATTGGTGAGCACTATTTTCGGGGATAGTGCATAATGACGCACCTTTATTGGGACTTACATTTGATCACCTACCACTGTCAGAAGATGGTGGGGCCTACCTCGCTACTATAGATTCGGTCATGGGGCCATATTGCTATCGGGTTCCCTGTGGGAACTCTTCATGTCTGAGATCTAGAGGAGCCATCTTATATGGTGTGGGTTTCAGTAAGTGGTGACGTACGAGGTCACCTAGGCATTCTATACAGGTATCACTGGGAGTTTGATGAGCTACCAGATAGGGATATTATATGGAGACCCTATAGGTAGATACAGTGGCGAAGGACACCGTAGAGCTCAGTGTGTATATAGTGGAGCACTTCCTTATAGGCGATCGAGTTACATTATCGAGTTATACGGAGTTCGACAGATGCCAGTGAAAACTAGGCATGGTATAGGGGGTTCCACATCTGGATATATGGTAAAGCACGAGACGAGAGGCGAGACCATGGGGCCTCGTATATAGATGACCCGAGCTAGGGCCATTTTCTTACAAGTGGCCCCACAGGTATGGGATCCAGCACTACAGATTAGAGATCTAGGCACTACTGAGGACTATTGGACTTAGTATGTGACTATTTTAACGACATTTGACTATCCTAGAGGAGGCACAGGCGTGGGTTCCAAACCACCGAGAGAGATTTGGCATGGTGGTGACCAGAGAGAGGGTGTAGTAGGCCATGACCTAGAGGATCCATTTGATGGATTACCCCATGATGAGCAAGGTACTGCATAGGCATAGGGACCGAGGCTACAGGGTCCAGGATATGCACCTACATAGCCCTCTAGGTCCTAAGTTTTAGAGCAGGGGTCGATCTTCCGAGTTAGTACATGGATAGGTCTTGGTGGCACAGACAACCACCCTACAATAGTAGTCTACAACAGGCTTTTACAGAGTGAGATCGGGGCACAACTAAGAGAGACCGAGGCCCGAGGTTAGATCCTAGTAGTGACAGTGAGAAAGATCAAGTTCGAGCCTAGGATGGCTAGGGAGGTGATAGTGTTGTGCACTTTCAGTAGATATGATAGATGGCCATGTAGATGGCCTAGGTGATGGGTCTATATCAGTAGACACAGGCCCACAAGAATCCCATGATACTTGAGCAAGATAGGTGAGAGTGAGTATGTGGTAGGCCAGGTTGATCTTTCTCAAGCCTCAATGGAGATAGCATCATTCCAACGCATAGATGGTACAACGGTGACTACCCGAACACACAGAGATCTGGCTATAACGTAGAGGGTAGAGCCTCTTATTACAGGTCCTTATACTTTGAGGCAGTTTTGGCTGAGTGGTGAGCACCTTGCTATAGCCAGCAGTCAAGCAAAGGTACTAGATCTAAGAGGCCTCAGGTCTTAGTGGAGTAGCCATAGCCAGGGAGAGCTAGCGATGCTTATGATATGCCACCACCACGAGACAAACTGGCTACCCCATCAGAGGGCTTGAGTCAGCCATGAGGATTGCATTTGACACATGTGCCTCTTGATGAAGGCCTTTATTCTTTGATAGATGTATCATCTTTTGTACACCTCAGATGAAGGCATTTTTGATGTATAGTAGTTTTGATACATGCCTCTGATGAAGGTTGTTATTCTTTGATATATGTATCATCTTTTGTATGTGTCGAGATGAAGGCATTTTTTATGTATCTTTAAGATTAAGTATATCCATTTTTTTGACATGAGATATACCACAAATGTATTATATGGACATTGTTGACATGACATATGTGTTTATGAGATGGACATTGTTTGTTATTTCTGATGGTGTACATGTATAGATAGATGTGTTTTTGATAGTAGATGATTTGATTTCACATGTATATGTGTCATGATTTTTTGATGTATCGCATGTGTTGTGATTACTAGATGATAGATCTTGTTAGAGTATATCAAATGTATTTTTTCATGTGATGTGCCATACTTAGTGGGCGAGGATGATATGATGATATGGGTGTGGGGTGATATATTTTGATATTTGTGATGCCTCTTGCCCCCATTTGATGATATGATATGTGATGATTAGCTTAGCATTCATGTATGATGTATACTTAGCTTTTTCTTAATATATGATGTATAGATGATGTTATATGTGATGATAGTGTTGGAAATATGATGATGTGATAACAAAATGATGCACATGTAACAAAAAAATCAAATGCTAACAAAGAACACAATGAATTAATATAACAATGTACTATGATCCACCCAACATGCAAAAACACACTTCAATATGCACAAGTAAGAATAAATCTAATCTAATCAAGAAAAGATGAATCCTAATAAAGTATGTCCAAGAAACAAACAACACAAATGTATAAGCATGAAGCAACTATACAAGCAAACAAGCAAAGCAAGAAACAAGATAATGTAAGGAAACTAAAGTAAATATTTTTGCAAGATTTGGTTTTATGAAACAATTTTCTATTGTTTAGGGTGTTTGTGAAGCAATTTTCTATTGTTTTTGTGTTTTTGATATTTTGAATGTTTTTGCAATTTGTGAAACAATTTTCTATTGTTTTTGTGATTTTCGAGAAATAAATTTCTATTGTTTTTGTGTTTTTCTAATAGTTTTCCAGAGCTATGCACAAGTAACCAAGAAAGCGTGGATGCCCCTAGTGTTAGATGGGGAATATACAAGGGCAGATGCCACACACTTATACATAGGAAGGTGAAGTCATAGAAATTCCCCAAGATAAGATGGGGAATAGGCCAAGACCATGCCCCTCATAGATGAATAAAAGGAGACAAAGCTGGATCAAGGCTTGATAGGATTGGGCTCACAGGGAATCTCAGAGGTAGATGTGGAACTAGCCCTAGGCTAAGTAGAAATACCCTCCAGATGTAAGATGCTTGTGAACAACGAATCCTCCCAAGGCACCGAAACTAGTTTTCACCTAAGGACTTATCCAAAGTGCCACAATTGCATGGTTTTCACTTATGGATGACCTGTTTTCTCTTTTTTATTTTCTCTTTTTGATTATTTTACCATGTTTTTTTATTTTTTTCTTTTCTAATTTTGCGCCATGTTTAAGCATAGAACCACTTAAGATGCATGGCATTCATGGGCTCATGGAGCTCATCACCATTGGGGTGAGCAATTTTGTATGCCCCTATGCCGTACTTGGCCACAATAACATAGGGTCCTAACCAATGCGGTTCGAACTTTCCTTTCTTTTCTCATTCTACCCTTGTGTTGAACTAATTCTCCTTCATGACCAAATCACCAACCTCAAACTGGCGAGGTATGATTCTCTTGTTGTAATTTCTGGAGACTCTATTCTGATACACTTTGAGGTGATTAAGGGTGCGGATGTGCTTCTCATCTAGGAGCTCTAACTCAGCCAGTCTAGCCACCCGATAATCTTCATCTTTATCCAGATAATCCCTAAGAGAGATTCTTAGGGAAGGAAGCTCAATTTCTAGTGGGATGATAGATTCCATCCCAAATACTAGAGAATATGGCATCACACCCATAGGAGTGCGAATGGAGGTCCTGTAAGCCCAAAGAGTTGGGTGGATTTGTAAATGCCAATTACGACCTGTTTTACTTACCATTTTCTCCATTATTCACACCAAAGTCTTATTTGTGGCCTCGGCCTATCCATTACCTTGGGGATAATATGGTGTAGACCATTTTAACCTGATTTGGAACCGCTGACAAAGACCCTTTACAATTTTATTCTTGAATGACTTTCCATTATCAGTAATAATGGCTGCAGGAATGCCATACCGGAAAATGATATGATTCATGATGAATTTGGAAATCTGAGCTCCTGTTACATAGGTTAAGGGGACAACTTCCACCCACTTGGTAAAGTATTCAGTAGCCATGATGATGTGGGTATGACCATCAGATGAAGTAGGGGTAAGCTTCCCTATCAAGTCAAGTCCCCATTTAGAAAATGGCCATGGGGTGGTGATGGGTTGCAATGGTTGTGATGGAGCATGGATGAAATTTCCATACTTCTGACAAAGTACACATTTTTGACATAGTTGCAATAGTTGGTTTCCATGGTAGGCCAATAGTAGCCTACTCTTAAAAATTTCTTGGCCAAAACCATTCCATTAGTATGTGCTCGCACACCCCTTCATGTACTTATTTTATCATTTGGATAGACTCTTTCATATCGAGATAGCGTATGCATGATTCCCATCATAACCACGACAATAAAGTGTACCTCCTAAAAGGATAAAATAGGTTGATTGGAAAATTAGGCTTTGTTTCTCGGAATAGGAGATGTCAGGAGGGAACGTGTTGTCTTTGAGATAGGTAAAGATGGGCTCATACCATGGGGAATTGGGACCAACAACATCACAAGCCAGACAGGATTTTGGTATGTCGTACCTGGGTGACATAAATTTTCCACAAATAATGGCATGTCATTATTCCCTGGCGAGAATACAAAGCATAGAACCCACTATTTCCATAGCATCTACTGATCTATTTTGTGCTCTTGGGATCTGTTCAAATGTGATGTGCACAAAGTAATCTTTGAGAGTTTTCACCAGCTTCTTGTAAGGTATGATATTTTCATCCTTAACCTTGTATTCATCACTAACTTGCTTGATAATTAACTGAGAATCACCCATAACCTTGAGATGATGAATGTTCCATTTGATGGTGAGATTTATCCCTGCGATAAGTGCCTCATATTCTATGATGTTGTTTATGCAAGGAAAACCAAGATGAAAAGCCTGAGGTATAGGATCACCAAAAGGAGTAATGAGGACCACACCTGCTCCTGAACCATGAAAAGTAAAAGACCCATCAAAGTGTATCTGCCATACGAAAGATTATTCAATGTATAACAATGAGGCATCTGGCAGATCCAAATTCAAAGGTTCAGTGCCTTGCAAAGGTGCTTTTGCTAATTGGTCAGCAAGTACTTGTCCCTTAACCAACTTCTGATGCACAAAATCTATGTAAAATTCACTTAGTAGAATGATCCAATTAGCCATTCTACCTGTGAGGGCAGGTTTTGATAGAAAGTACTTGAGTGGGTCAACTTTGGATATAAGATTGGTTTTGGTATTCAATAGATAATGGCGAAGTTTTTGAAAAGTAAAAACAACTAGCCAAACAAGATTTTTCAATTTGGGGATAGTTGAGCTCATAAGTGATGAGAGTGTGACTAAGGTAGTACACCACTTTTTCTTTGTGACCAAGGTCGTATTAGGCAAGTAGCGCACCAATAACAAATTGTGTAGCAAAGATATAAAGTAGGAGTAGCTCACCAGGAGTTGGAGGCATGAGGATAGGTGGATTGGCCAAGTATTATTTAAGCAAAGTGAAGGCTGTTGTTTCTCTGGTCCCCAAATGAAGGTGACATCCTTTTAAGTAGGTGAGTGAACTAATGACACTTATCAGAAAGTTGGGAGATGAAATGGTGAATAGCCTGTATTTTTCCCTGTAAGTTGCGTAGTTGCTTAATGTTCTTAGGAGGAGGCATTTTAGTAATAGTAGACACTTTAGCAGGGTCTACCTCAATTCCCCTTCTTGATACAATGAAACCCAACAATTTTCCTGATAGCACGCCAAACACACATTTCTTTGGGTTTAACTAGACTTTGTACTCTCGTAGGCACTCAAAGATACGCCGTAAAATAACAGGGTGATCCTCTCTTGTCTTATATTTTCCAAGGATGTCATCCACATAGTCTTCCATGATATCATGGATCATATCATGGAAAATTACCATCATTTCCCTCTAATAAGTAGCTCCTACGTTTTAAGCCCAAATGACATTACCTGATAACAAAAGGTACCCTAGGAGTTGTAAAAGTCATTTTGTGTTGATCTTCATCAGCTATCTTGATTTGGTTGTATCCTGAAAATCCATCCATAAGAGATAGCATCTCATATCCTATTATTGAATCCACAATCATATCAATATTTGGTAGTGGAAAATCATCCTTAGGGCAAGCCTTATTAATGTCTCTAAAATCCATGCAGATTCTGATCCCGACAGGATTCTTCTAGATAGGGATGATGTTGGATATCCATTCAGAGTAATCAATAGGCCAAATGAATCCTACCACAAGCAATATTTCTAATTCTTCTTTAACCAGTAGGGCTACCCTTGGGTGCATCTTTCTAAGCTTCGTTTAATAGGCTTAGCGTCTACATGTACAACTAAGTTGTGCATGACCAAAGTTGGATCTAAGCCTGACATATCCTTATAGGACCATGTGAATACATCTATAAACTCCCGTAGCAGCATGGTGAATGTATTTTGTTCCTATGCTAAGAGTGATGCTCCCAATTTGACTATTTTTGGGTCCTCTTCTGTACCAATGTTTACATCGATAGTTTCCTCTACTAGTAATTTTGACAAGTCCTCCATACACGTAGGATCGGGAGGAAGGTTGAGATCTTCATCCAAGGATGTCTCCACGAGATTTTCATCCTTGGCGTGGTCACTTTTATTGTCCTTTTATTTTTACACTGTTTGTTGGCTAGTGCCTCAAAGAGGTTTTCACTATGCGACTTGGACTTTGATTTTTGCCGAGGCTTTACGTTGGAACTTTTGCCCTCGCTTTTTCTTAAGTTTTTCTGACCATGAAGCTTAGCCTCCTCACCAAAGTAGGCATAGGTATCCAAGTCAATATAGAATCCCTTTTTGTGGTCTCTAATGGGAATTATATCCCGAATGCCCATGAACTCTGCAATAGCTTCATCATTCTCAAATAGATCTAGTGACATATGACGTTTTTGGTCCCATTCAACAAGGGAAGGGTAAACAAGGTCAAGGGTAGATTCCATAGGGGTTATGGTTAGGATAGTGGTATTCATGAATAGGTTCATGGAGGCAAGATCCTCATATTGGCTACAATGGGAATCTGTATCACTGTCTAGATAGTCAAAGCTATCCTCACATTCAGAACAAGTAACATCTTGATCATTGGGGTGTGCCCCATAAGGGTGAATTCTAATGCCATATATTTCTATTTTAAAATGTGGGAGAGGCATTGGTTCTCATTTTCCTTGCTCATTTCTTCCACATCCTAGGCCCTTGTAGCCCATGGAGTACATCATTTTACTAGATTTCTCATATTCAGGGGTTTGATAGTAGGTTGGCTGAGTATCCTCTGGGACCCAAGTTATAGGTGGATCAAAAAAAATTCGTCACCAACAAGCCTCCAGTAAGAATGACCCAATAGTTTGTTCATTTCTAGGTCTTCTAAAGTGATAGTTGGGTTAACCTCTAGTCTTGGGTGACAATGAAAGGTTTGAAACCAAGAGGGCTTGTTGCATGTTATATTCTCCACACCATATTATAGAACCTTCATCTCCCATGAATCAAAAGGAGAGGTTGATGTAGAGGTCTCATGGGTGTAAGAAGTGAGAGAATCTGAATCTACCCAAGATTTCATGGCTTCAGATTGGAGAGGGACAACTATATCGATGGATGGACATGCATATGTACCCTTATGTGCAAAACTATTGAGAGCTCTATAGTGAGCGAAGGGATCTGAATCTCCTTGTATTGTAATAGTGTGTCCCTCATGCTTCAGTTTAATGCATTGATGAAATGTTGATGGCACAACCTACATGGCATGAATCCATGGTCATCCTAGAAGCATATTATATGGAAGTTCCAAGTCCAGGACATGGAACTTTGTTTGATGACAAGTGGGACCCACTTCCATAGGAAATGTGATTGTGCCTGTTGACTCTCTTTTCTGTGTTGTCATAAGTGGTGATAGTGATGATGTTTGACTCAAGATGCGCTTTCAAGTATGTCCGGCCTACTTAACTAACTTTAACGTCTGATGATGTTCAACCCTGATCTGTTGTCCACAAGCACCCGTTTAATTTTCTTATGGGTAACAACTACCTCAATATACAAAGGAAGATTATGTGTTGGATTTTTAGTAGGGATCTCCCTATGATTGAAGGCAATGTGTTCAGTTGGTACAATGTTTGCTATAGCAGCTTGAAGATGTGTAGGATCTACCTCTAGTGGCACTCCCGACCCCGAAGAGTTTGGTACAAAATTTCTTTGTGAACATTTGAAATCTTAAGAAGATCTAAGATCGAAATCTTGGCAGATGTTTTCTCAAGTTGCTCTAAGAGGTTGTACTTACCATTTTGTGGGGTTGATGGAGAAGGTTCAGGAATCACGTGGGCACACCTTGTTATCATGGCACAATCCTTTCCCTTGATTTGAATGGTGTTGATATGGTCATTAGGAGAGTGAATACATCTAATAAGTGAATCATAATGATTGTTATCCTTTTTGGTATATATGTAATTCTCTTCTTTATAGCTTTGGGATGACTCTCCTTGATCCGGCTTTGTCTCTTCTTATTTACCATGTTTGGGAAATGGCTCTTTATTTATACCCATCTTTTCGTTGGGTGTCTAAGATTTCCCTGGGTTTTCCACCTCTATCTCCCCATTATCAATGAGGTCTTGGATATAGTGATGGATTCACAGACATTTGTCTATTTTATGTCCCTTGACACAATGCATTTCACAATATTCATGTTCCTTGTACCATGATGGTTTTGGAGCATTTTCATCAAATGGTTGTGTTGTAGGATATGTCACCATGTGAGCCGCATCCAATTGTTTTAATATAACCGACAAAGGCTCATTAAGAGGGGTGAACATTATTCATTTTAGTGGGGGTTGAATAGGTCCTTTGGTCAGTTTAAAAGGTTGACCGGTTTGGACTGTTTGTACATGTTTGGAATCTGTGATCCTGTCTCCCACCACATTTTTGTTTTTGTTAAATACCTTCGGCTTCTCCATAGGTTTAGCATTTTTATTATCCTTAGATTGTGACTTAAGAGTTCCTTTAGCAATAAGGGCTTTCTCTATTTGAACACCCTTTTCAATGACCTCCTCAAAAGTGTGAACACAATGCATTTGAAGGTGGAAAGCAATGTCTAGATTTAGGTTGGGCACAAAGATACTTACCAGTTATTTTTCAGGAAAAGCGCAAGGGAAGCGATCTGGCTATCCCTCTCCACCATTGTAGGAAGCTGGTGAAAGTCTCATTAGGGTGTTGTTTGGTGCCACATAAATCTGCCATGGTGATATCACTTTCTATGTTATATGAGAAGTGACGCACAAACCTCTCTACCAATTCTGGCCAGGTAAAAATGGACCCACGAGGCAAACGAGTAAACCACTCCAAGGCTTGACCTCCTAGACTCTTGGGAAAGAGTTGTATGAGATAATTATCACTATAGGACACCTCTTGACATGCCATATAGAAATCTTTGACATGATCCCATGGATCTCCCTTTCCCCTATATTTGTCAAATTTTGGCATATCAAATTTCTTAGGGAAAGGTTGAAGTGTCATAGCTTTGTCAAAAGGATAGGGACATAGTTCTTCATATTGATACTTTCTAATGCTCCCTACATTGCTCTCTTGAAGGCTTGTGAGTGTTTCTTTCATAGATTGTACTTCTTGTGTGAGCAATTGTTCCTTAGTAGGAGAAGCTGGGATATATACACGATGATAATCTGTATTGTCTTCTCCGTGATTTTCTCTATGGAGTTCACTAATTTCGACCTTAGGCCTTGATTTTTGGACATTCTTGCCTGCTTCCTTTTGTACATGAGAGGTTAGCAAGGCTAATTGTTGGCTAAGGCTACTAATTTGTTGTTGAATGGTGATCTCTTCTCCCAAAGGTTCCTCTTCTTCCTCATATTGTGGAGGTTCTTCAACTTTCTCATGTCCTGACCTGATTTTACGTGGCACTTTGATAAAGGGTATTCTATGTCCCACTACATTATCTTTTCTTGTGTTGGAGGTAGAAGCATGTCCGTGTGTTAAAATTTCCTCCATGTTAATAAGAGGATGCTCCTCCTCATTAGCATTATTTGTAGGTGGGATTGTTTCATTTGTAGTGGGCATTTTGGCCCCCAATTCTACAACCCATGCTAGCACCCTATCCTTGTTTCTAAAAAGGAACTCATCTAATAAGGTGGGGTCAAAGTCAAATTCCACATGTGGGGACTCCAATTCATTACCACTATGATCGACCATGTCTTCTATCTCTTTTTCTATGGAAAATAGAGGCCCTAGATCATGTCCAATAAAAGGGTTTGACCCTTGTCTGTTTGAGGCTTCCCAAGCTTGCGCTTGTTGTTCCTCGTATGTTTGTTTCTTGAGTCCTAATCATGTTTTGGGAGCCATGATTTGTGATAGTTTCACTAAGGTAATTTGTAAATGTGTTCAAAACTTTGTGACCACACGTAAGTGAAATGCAAGATGATTTTTCAAGAATATGAATGAGTAACAATGTGAGAATACCAATGTGATAGAGTGATAAATCAATAATGACACAAATGTTTGGTATCTAAGCCTATCAAATGAAGTACTTCCTAGACTATGTTTCAAAAAGTAGTTTGGTGTCACAAGATAATTAACAAGATGTTCTCACTTATGCCAAGTTCAAGAAAATGAACAAGACATAAGTAAATACAAGAAGTTAATGTGACCTCCTAACAAGGTATACTAGAAGCGAGCTCAAATTCGATTAATACCTATATCCCAAAAAGTGCTAGTTACAATTTGTGAGTGACACAACAATGTCACCAAGATATGTTAACCAAAATTTGTGAGAAAGTAAGGTATTGATATCAAGATGATATTGATATAACATGCACAAGTGGTAACATGTAGCACTCTTCAAAATCAAGGTAATAATAGAGTCAAACTAAAAGCTTAAAGTATAACTAGGAATTGTTAAAATGTGTGTAGCGTAACCTTACAATATAGATATTTAGGTCAAGTTTACAAGAAACAAGACGTAAATACCAAAATTGTAGTGATATGATACAAACAAGGTAACCTTTCTAAGGAAGTTCAAGATGATGAACCACGCCTAACTACAATGATGATCTTGACATGGGTATCAAGATCACAAAGGCCACCAATGATATGAATACGCCTCTGCACACTTTAGATGTTTAACTTACCCAGCCGCAAACATGGATGGGCATAAATAGACAAAAAGTGGCAGAAACAATCGATTGGTAACATAGAGGTAGTCACCCTTCTTTTGATCAACAAAGTGTCAAAAGAATGTGAAGGAAGTAGATCAAAATGGGGATGAAAAATGTTGGCTTCACTTCGGTAGAGTTTCACCTCACCTTAAGGCAAGTGAAAAACTAAGCGAAAGTAACATGTCACACGTTTTGTGATGAAAATATGGCTCACAACTCAACATTGTTTTAGAATGGTCAAAGTGGGCTCTGGCCAAAGAGGTGGTTCTCTCGCCCTAGGTGTTACAATTTTGTCTTAAGTGAGCAAGATTTTCCCAAATTGTCCTAACTATCTTGGGAGTATCTCGGATTTACCTTACCCCCTTCAAGAAAAGTAGGAAACTAGTGCATCTACGTGTATTATCGCTGGGGTTGCCATACGGACAACCGATAATGCTATCTCACAAGAAATCACTAGTCAAGTAGGTAGTGTGGAGCACTTCCCATTTTTTCCACAAGGTTCCCTCTTGCATGGACTACTTTGGGGTTCCCTGAACTACCCCCTTTGTTGTAGCTTAATGTGTTATGCCAAAGGGGTTATGTTCCAGTTGAGTGGAGAGGGACGTACCCTTTTCTGAAACTTGCAATATAGTGTTTTGAATATGTTGTTCTTTTTATCTTGTTTAATTAGGTGTGGTTTGCTTGAACACCTTTTTGACAACCTGTATGACAACGGTATTAGTAGTTTTTGACTTCGTTTCGATTCCACCTTTTCTTTGACAAGCGTGTGTTTTGGTTCTGTATAACAAGTTTAGTAGTTTTCCATAAAAAGAGTAAACATCATTTCTGATTCTCAAGATCGTCCAAGGACACAAGAGAAGAGCATACGTGATGTTTCCCAAAATCCAAGAAGATATCAAATGGAAAAATACTTTAATTCAAACACACCAAGTTAACCCATTCCAATTCAAATATTCCTAACAATTTCAAAGCATCAAAAATACCTAAGAATCATTTCTGATTCCCAAGATTGCCCCAAGGGACACGAGGGAAGAGCATACGTGATCTTATTCTTATAAGCAAGCATGCAAAGTTTATCTAATCAAGTAAAAGCATGTAAAAACACCCTACAAAAATGAGTATTTAATTAGATAAAACCTGCAAGAAAGTTAGCACCTTAACACATTAATCTCAAGAAAACAAAAAGACACTTATGCCCCTATTTTGGCATCTATGCGTGGGTTAGGGAAGATGCACCACTCTATGTTTTTCCAACTTACAGTGCACTTGCACCACCCGAGAGGTTTGTGCAAAGACAAAAATACGTGTGTGCCACCACGGATAAAAATAGTGTTAAATTATGACAAAGCGCTTGCACTACCAGAAAATGTGTGCACCACCAGAAAAGCATGTACACCACCATAGATTAAAACAATATCAAATTCTAATAGAACGCTTGCACCACTAGAAATGTGTCTGCGCCACAAGAAAAGTGTGCGCACCTAGGTTAGGGTGTATGCATTGGTATGACAGGTTTTGTGTTGCAGTGAAGGTACAATATGAAATAGCATCTATGCCCAAATTAGTGCACCTGCAACCTGGTTAGGGTGTGTGTGCTAGGGTTAGTGTATGTGTGCTAGGGTTGACAAACAGAAATTCAGACTCGATAGAGTGCCTGCACCACCCGAGAGGCGTGTGCGCCAGGATAAGTGTGTATGTGCCCCTGTTTGTGTGCCTGCGCACCACTCCTGCAACCAAAGTATGGTGACAAACACAAAAAAGCTCACAATACTTCAAATTTTAACAAGTTAGCTTGAAATTAGCAACAACCCATAAAAATGATAGCTATAAGTGAGAATCTACACATATAATGTTAGCAAAAATCCCAAGAAATTGAACATTAATTACTATATGTGCATATCAAAGGGTTAGCCAAAAAACAATAGAATTCAAGCTAAAAATGCTAAGGGACAAAGGGTCCCACCGGGCATGCCAAATGTGTGCATGGTTTTGTTCAACTAAGTTAAGGAAATTAAAACTAACACCTAGTAGTCTTAATTAACAAAGCTAAATCAAAATCTAAACACCATCAAGATAAGAGCTAAACAAGGTTAGACAATAACACTATTTCATTAGAACTTTAAAGCATAAATCAAACTAATCATGCTAATTGTCAAAAACCTCTACTCTTTTGATTGACAAAAAAATCAAATGGACCTATGTAGGCTCCATGGCAATCAAATTTGGTGAAGGAAGGAGGCTTAGCTCTTCAATGGTGAATTCTTCAAGAGTGACAAAGAAGCTTATAGTCTATTTGCTATGTGCTTTGCTTTTATCTTCTCAAAGAATTTAGGTGTAAGTGTAAAGGTAGGAGGAGGGTTCTTTATATAGCCCAATGGATAAAGGAATCATTACATCCCTTTGCATGTGGATAATAGGGATATTGAGTTAGTTGTGGATAAGGGGGTTTAGATAGGATTGAGTTAACTTTAGGAGGGTTTGTTTGTCCTTTAGTGACTCATGTGGATAAAGGGGGCCTTTTAATTAATCAAGATGATTTAATTAATAAATGTGTAATCTTATAAAATATTTTAGAGGAATATTAGTATGATTTTAGAGTATAGAAGGGGATTAAATCAATTGAATATTGATTTATTGGTTAAATGAAAGGGGAAGCTAATTAATTAATAATAATTAATTAGTTCTAGATAGAAGAGGGGATTAATTAATGGAAGGTCGTTAATTAGGATATTTTTGTATAGATGACTTAATTAATTAGCGTAGTGTAATTAATTAACGACAATAGGAGAGAAGGTGAGTGCTTTTGATGGTATGTCGCCAATTTTCAGGAAGGGAGATAATTAACGCAATTTAAGTATTTAAATTGCTTGGGCATAATTATGGGTGTCTACATTTACCCCTCTTTGGGGTGGCATAAGTGACGTCACTTCAAAGATAGTAGATGAATGAAATTATGAAGGGCTAGAAGAAAAATTAGCATGAGGAGAGGTGAAATTGTGCTAATTATCTCCTTCTTGTGAATTGGTGACATATCGCTGAAAGCGTTCACCTTCTCTCCTATTATCGTTAATTAATTACACTACACTAATTAATTAAGTTGTCTATCAAAAATTATCCTAATTAATGACCTTCCATTAATTAAACCCCTCTTCTATCTAGAAGTAATTAATTATTATTAATTAATTAGCTTCCCCTTTCATTTAACCAATAAATCAATATTCAATTGATTTAATCCCCTTCTATAGTCTAAATCATGTTAATATTCCTCTAAAAGATTTTATAAGCTTACACATATATTAATTAAATCATCTTGATTAATTAAAAGCCCCCCTTTATCTACATGAGTCACTAAAGGACAAACAAACCCTCCTAAAGTTAACTCAACCCTATCTAAACTCCCCTTATCCACAACTAACTCAACATCCCTGTTATCCTACATACAAAGGGATGTAGTGATTCCTTTATGCATTGTGCTATATAAAGATCCCTACTCCTACCTTTACACTTCACCTAAATTATTTGAGAAGATAAAAGCAAAGCACATAGCAAATAGACTATAAGCTTTCTTTGTTACTCTTGAAGAATTCATCATTGAAGAGCTAAGCCTCCTTCCTTCACCAAATTTGATTGCCATGGAGCCTACATAGGTCCATTTGATTTTGTTTTCAATCAAAAGAGTAGAGGTTTTTGACAATTAGCATGATTAGTTTGATTTATGCTTTAAATTTCTAATGCAATAGTGTTATTGTCTAACCTTGTTTAGCTCTTATCTTGATGGTGTTTAGATTTTGATTTAGCTTTGTTAATTAAGAATACTAGGTGTTAGTTTTAATTTCCTTAACTTAGTTGAACAAAACCATGCACACATTTGGCATGCCTGGTGGGACCATTTGTTCCTTAGCATTTTTAGTTTAAATTCTATTGTTTTTTGGCTAACCATTTGATATGCACATATAGTAATTAATGTTCAATTTCTTGGGATTTTTGCTAACATTATATGTTTGAATTCTCACTTATAGCTATCATTTTTATGGGTTGTGGCTAATTTCAAGCTAACTTGTTAAAATGCATGCAATGGAAAGTTGCAAAATCTATGGAATGAGGCTAAATAACTTCAAATCTTTTCTAACTCATCCATGCACCATGATATAAGAGATAAACAAGATTTAATCCTATACATGCATCATAACTTTGACAAAAACATAAAAAATAGCATATATACTATTCTCTACTCTTTAGATTACTTAATTAAGAAATTGAACCTAATAAGATCAACTTAGCAATTAAAGGGGTGATTAGTTGTTTATGGTTTTAAGCTTTCAAGAATGGAGTCTCACCATTAATGGATTCAAGGCCAATGGTTCTCTCCATATTAATCAAAACTTGGATTATGGATGCAAGTGGAGGTTATTAGCTCAAGATCAATGAAGGGAGTAAGCTTAAGATCAAATGTCTTATTAGCTTAAAGCTAATACAAATGGAATCCCAAAACTAGGTGTTCTTAGTGTTAATAAGATATCCTAGGTGTGAAGGTGTAAGTTGAATGGGTAGGCTTATCCTTGTATTTATAGTTTTCCAAATAGAATAATTTGAACTTTAGGTGCATGTGGGACTAAAGCTCAAAAATAAATTTTAGATTAGATTAGGATAAACATGTTTTATGATTAGTTAAGCTTGGTTTAGGCTAGTTAACTAGGGTTTAGGCTAGTTAAAATTTGATTATCAAGTGATTAGAGACTCATTGAGAGTTGGGAGGGGTCTGGATAACCAATTGTGGCCGATAGATAGCCTACAAAGCCAATAAAAGTGGTCTAAAGAGAACTAGGGAGGTTTTGAATGGTCAAAAGGAGGAATGTTTAGCTAATAAGAGATATTTTAGCCAAACAAGTCTATTATAGGAGGAGTACGACAAAGAAGGTGTCATGAAATGGGCATCCAAGAATGGAGCGAAGAAGGGGTTATTAATGAAGTGTCGTCAATTAGTTGAATTGGATGAAATGCTAAGTGTAAGCATATTTTAGGTGTCTACATTTGCCCCTCTTTGAGGTGGCATAAGTGACGTCACTTTAAAGAAAGTGGATGAGCATAGACAAGTAGAAAATTTTGAAGGGATAGAAGAAAAAATGAGTAGAATGGAGGATTCCCCCTCGATTTTCAATGGGGTGATAGAAGAACTCGATTGACGATTGAAAAGATGACACAAAGAGAACATAAGAAATAATAGTGTCGAGAAGAAGAAAGGGGATATAGAAAAAAGGAGTAGAAGGAAGAGGGAATGAGATAACATCCATCCAATGCCTTTTAAACAAATTTAGTTTTCATCATATTGCTAAGGATCTTCATCATCGGTATTTATTAAAAATAATGAACAAAAGTGTAGTATGACATGAAAATCCATATACAAACAAATTTCCATTGCTAAAAACACCAACTCCATGCAACATACAATATTCAATGCAATACAAGAAAGTAAAATATGCCTAACTCTATGCAACATACATAATGCAATGTAATACGAGAAAGTAAAATATGCCCGACTCCGTGCAAGATACATACATAATGCATGCAATACGAGAAAGTAAACAAGCTAACCTAATGATAAACAAGATTCAATATTTTTGTTATCAAGATTTATTTTCAACCTTTGTATGAATTAATGACAAAGGTTGTGATGGTTCCCAAGCAAGGATACATCGAGGAGAATAATGGATGACACTTTGGTCCTATGAAAAACAATGTGCACTAAGAAACAGATACCACGCAACTCGTTGTGCCCAAAGCAGATGAAGTAAGCAACTTAGATTTTGTTGATGGAGGTAGATCAAGATGATCGCGAGTCGCGCACATGAACAGTGAAAACCAAAGAGGGATTTTAGGTGATTTATATTATTTTTATGTTTCTTGAAACATATTTGTTTTTTTATATTTTTCTAACATATTTGAATGTTTTTATTTTGAAATTTTTCTGAAGCTATGTACAGGAAGACGAGGAAGCTTGGATGCCCCCAGCGATAGATGGGATGTACAAGGGCATAAGGCCATGTGCGTGTAAGAAAGGTGAAGATGCGAAAATTCCCAAAGAATTAGGTGGGAGTATTCAAAGGCAAACACTTCACAGGTAGAAGCGGGACCCAAGGCCATTATGGATAGGTTCAACATGATGATGAACGTAAACCAATGAAGTGCTGGGAATAAGTAAGGATGCCCCCAATGTAAGTTGGCCTAAAAGGACATGATAGAAAGGAAGGAGAATATTTTTTTGTGAAAGGGGACAAAGGTGTCTAAAAACATGGCAAAAATTAATCTTATACACATGGATGTTTTGAACCGGTAGAAGAACGATGTGAATGATATGAATGTATCTTAGAAGCCTCACGATGAAGAAGTGTGAGACAAGATACGAGAATAAAGTAAGAGTTTGAACAAGGTCCAAAAAAAGACACTTGGTAACATACTAATCTTGCTTACTCATATAGATCTAATGTGTGCACGTGGAATTTAATTACCTCTTAAAGGGAAGATTTAATAGACAACAAGTGAAGACACCCTAGCCAATGTGTAGGAATGATTTATTTTGATAGGTGATAGGTGATTTGTGAATGAAAGGTGGAAGGATATCTGTACATTGCTCCGCTGCCAACTAGATATCCATAGCCCCGATGGAGATGTATTTGATTCTAATCACAAAATTGCTATATCCATAGCCCCGATAGAGATTATTGGAAATACCCCAAGAGAGAGTAGTATATCAACTAGATTTGTCTTTATAGCTTTTAGCTTTTAGCTTTTGATTTTTTGATTGATTTTGATTCTTTTTCTTTCTAAACAATTGTTTCATCTCTCTAGTTTGACAAGGGGTTAAGAACCACATATGGCTTAATGGAAGGAGGTGGAAGTGATTGCGATGATGAGATTGGCTAGTGTCAACAAATATGTCCAAAATTTCTTCGCAACAATTTTATTAGATGTTGAATGTGATAGGATCTCTAAGAGGTCAGTCGTTCTTTAATTTACCAAGGTGATGAAAAAATAGGTTCAAATGGATACCATAGAGATAAATGTCACAAAATGTGTGCGAATAGGCTAACCAAAATATCACCAAAGGGATGAAAATGGAAGATTCCTTACATAGGAATGATAAGAAAGGGAAGAAAGAACATCCATGTGTATGCAATACCTGATTGCAATGTTTGATCTTTGTACCTTTGATTTTTCATGTGTTTTCTCAATGTTTTTGTATTTTTGAATTGTTTTTTAATTTTTAGCTTTTTATAGTTTTTGGAAAGTTTGGACTAAAAACGTCACTCCATGTGATAGGATCCAACAATGATGTTTGTGACTTCCTTGATAAGGGAGACTAGGTGTGTTTGTTTATCAAGAGTCATGTTATCTCCAATCTCAATGATAGAGGTGAGCTTGTACTCAAAAAATGATTGTGATCTATCCTAAAACATGGATTTTGTATGCGGGAGCTTGAGTTCCCTATCCAAATGTTTATGCACTTTGTGCCATACTTGATGGTTACGTAGATGTGCATTCTTGAATTGCGCTTGATTTACAATTTTGATATTGTTCGAGTTGCTAGGAGCTTTGGATCTCTTGGAAGTTTTGAACTGAGCTTGATAATGAACCTATTTGGGTTTCTTATAAGCTAACGCATGACTTGTCTAATCTCGAGAAGGAGAAGAAAGAGAACGTTGATGTTTAGAACTGATGTGAGAAATGACCGTGAGCTTGCCACAACCATTGATAGAAGAAATATGTGATGGATGAAAAGGATATGGTCCAATAATTGAAGAGGATGGGCTACGAGGAGGTGAGCCACTAATAGAAGATGACAAAGGGCTACCAGGATATGACCCTAAGATGGAAGAATCGGGCTATGAGGACATGGCCCAAGAATAGAAGAAGATGACGAAGGGTTCTAGGGTGTGGCCCAAGTATAGATGAGGAGGGACTACCGGGAGGGGTCCCATAGATATAAGAGGATGAAGGGATACTAGGACGTGGCCCAAGAATAGAAGGTAATAGGCTACCAAGAGGTGACCCACAAGTAGAAAATGGAGGACTACCTGGGGTGGCTCCAGATGTGACACCTAAAATATGCTTACACTTAACATTTCCTCCAATTCAGTCAATTAATGATACTACGTTAATTCCCCATTCTTCGCTCCATTCTTAGATGCCCATTTATGACACCTTCTTGGTCGTATTCCTCCTATAAATCATCTAATTTGGTTAATATCTCTCTTATTAGCTAAACATTCCTCCTTTTGACCATTCAGAATCTCCCTAGTTCTCTCTAGACCACTTCTATTGGCTTCCTAGGCTATCTATCAATCACAATTGGTTATCCAGACCCCTCCTAACTCTCAATGAGTCTCTAATCACTTGCTAATTGTGTTTAACTAGCATAAACCCTAGTTAACTAGCTTAAACCAGGTTTAACTAAGCCTAAAGCATGTTTATCCTAATCTAATCTAAAAGAGCTTTAGTCCCACATGCACCCAAATTCCAAATTCTTCCAAACCAAAAACTATAAATACAAGGCTAAGCCTACCCATTCAGACTTACAACTTTACTCTCAAACACTTTGAAAAGGAATGAGAAACCATTTATGATAGATTTAAGATATAGAACATTTGGATCTTGGCCATAATCCATTGTTAAGAGCTCCTCCATCTTGCATCCATCCATTCCAAATATAGTTAGTAAGGGAAGATCTAAATCTTAGCCATGTGGCCAACTTGGAAAGATCTCTTCACTATGTTTGGGAGTAAACAACACATAATTTGATTGCTTAGGATCTAAACTAGGTTAAATTTTAATAATCTTTCATAGAGTAGAGAGTAGTATACATGTTAGTTTTTGATTTTTTTGTCAAATTTATAATACTTTTATGTTAGTTTATCTTATTTAGCTCTAATTTGATGGTGCATGGTTGAGTTAGCAAAGCTTTGAGGTTCTTTAGCCTCACTCCATAGCTTTTGCAACTTTCCATTGCATACATTTGGCACGGTGGGACACTTATGTCCATCCTCCATTAATGGAGGTCCTTTGAGTTCTTCAAAGTCATTTTTCAAGTTTTTTAGTTTAAATCACTTGTTATTTCCTCTTTCTTTTTAAACATTGGATAAATGACCTTCATTTACATACATTTTGTGGGTTTGATATAGAAATAGGATGCTTTGACTAACTACTAACCTGTTTGCTCTTGAAAATTTTAAAATCCATGTTTTTTAGGTTTTTCATAGGGCACACATAGGCATTGTGAAGGGGCATGTATCCATTGAACCAGGTGCATACCCATCATATTGGGCGCGTCTGCATTGTTTTTCTGTGTTTTTCTATGTTTCTGGGTGCAAAAACACCGATGCACATGCATACCCATTGAAATAGGTGTGTACCATGTCATTAAGGTGCATATGCGTTGCCGTTCTATGTTTTTTTGTGTTTATGGGTGCAAAAATACCTACACCTACATGTACCCATTGAAACAGGTGCGTCCGTCATACTAGGTGTGTCTGTGTTGGACTGCATTCACCACCAATCTTTTGAAGGCCATAACTTTTTCTCCCAAGCTCGAAACGACTCCATTTTTGTTGCGTTGGAAAGGTATTGAAGAGAAATACACAATGAAATCATAAAATTAGGATTTGGACTTACAAAAATTATGGTTTGCATTATTAGGTAAATAGTCATGTTCTAGCGTATCTTATAGTCCAAAAAATTATTTTCTTGGACATTCTAACACTTTGAAAGGTTTTGTGACACTAATCGTTTGTTTTCAGGGTCATTTTGGTCTTTTTCGACTAAATTAGTTAATTGTTTTTCATTCCTTAGCTTGAATTAGGATTTTTAAAAGGTGTGTATGCTCTCTCCTTGTGCTTTCCAAAGTGATCTTGGAGATCAAAAACACTTGCACAAATTCTATTTTTTATGTTAAAAACACTTACTTTTAAAAGATAAAGTAACATTTTTATATGCTTTTAGTAGGATTTCCTCTTTGCGTATGCTCTTCCTTTGTGCCTTTAGGTGATCTTAGGAATCAAAAGCAAGTGTGATTTCTCTTTTACCTCAATCGGCAAACCAGAAAACTACTAACCAGCTTGTTGTCTACAGGACCTAACGTTGGTCAAAGAAAGGTGTTAAGAATGAAGCAAAAACTTCTAAAACATGTGTGCCTACATATTTCCAAATGGTGTGCCAATTTTGAAACCACATTAAGATTAAAAAGATGAAAAACACACCATACTCAACACACTGTATTGCAAGTTTTGAAAAAGGGTAAGTCCTCTCTCGCTTAACTGGAACATAACCCCTTTGGCATAACGCCTTAATTTATAACAATGGGGGTGGTTTCAGGAACCCCAAAGTAGTCCACCACTGAGTAACCTCGTGGACGAAATGGGAAGCACCTCGCTTACCCACTTGACTAGTATGCCTTGTGAGTTAGAGTTGTAAGTTGTCCATATCATGACCTTAGTAAAAGTACATGATGGATGCATTCATTTCCCACTGTACTTGAAGGGGGACAAAGCCAAGATACTCCCAAACTAGTCATTGCGACTTTTTGGGTAAATCGCGCTCGCTCTTAGACAACCTTGTAACACCTAGTTGAGAGAACTTATTAAGGAAACCATTTTGTCTGGAGGCCAACTTTACTAGTCCATGCGTGTCATTTTACCATCACAAAGTGATAACTTGTTTGGATTTAGCATCATGTTTTTCAAACATCAGTAACGAACTCATCCCAAGTTTGATCTGAGTGTCTTTCATCATGAATCTAGACAAGTGTATTACTTAGCTTAGCTTCCTTCTCATTTTTTAAATGAGGCGAAGCTCTGCCCAAAGTGAAACTAAGTCTATTTTCACATATTCTTGATCTACACCCATGCATTCATACTTTCCACGTTGGAAGTCGAACAGAGGCATACTTTATGTGTCGTGTCAGAGATAGTGCTAGCTACTTTTTTGTACGTTTACACTCATCCATGTTTGTGGCTGGGGTGTTAAACAACTAAAGTGAGCAGGTACATTTTCACATCTTTGGCAATCCTACGATCTTGACTTCAGGATCTTCATCATTGTTACGGGTCAGTTTTGTCATTCTGTCTCTCCCCTAGTTTGTTGACTTTTTCTTGCATTCTGGTCATTCAGTATTGGTATTTACATTGTGTCTCCCATTCTTTGGGTACGTAGTATAAATCCCTCTATTACATGGTTACATTGCTTGCATTATCGCAGACTTCTTGTTATACCTTCTACTTGATTTTAGTTTAGATGTCATATGGGTCTCTTGATGAGTGTTGATACTGCGTTATATATATTTCCATAATGTTGTCTTGATATTGACACCTTGCTTACTTGGTTGAGATATCGGGATAGCATTGTTACGATATATCTAGTTACGGAATCCACTTTTCAAAACACTTAGCTTTCATCGATACTCGAGTTAGTACTAGGTATACCTTGTGTGGAGGTCATGTTTGGCTCCTTGTTGTTACTTATACCTTGTTCATTTTGAACTTGACATAAGTATTGACATTGTGTGGATCATCTTTGCATTGGGCTATCCTTTTTCTCACACATTTTAAATAGGAGTATTTCCTTATTGATTGGATTTGTGTTTCACACTTGCGTGATTGTTCCTTGTGATTATTCATTCAGAAAACTTGTTTTCTAGGACAATCCTTTTTGATCTCATCAATATTTCGTCATCATGATGTCTATTTTCCTTAGACCTTCTTCGAAAAATCACACACGCATCTCCATACATACTGAATGTCTAGTTGGCTGCCATTGTGCTGCCCAAATTGGCATGGGGCCTTATTCACTTTGAAGAAGTTTGATTGCACTATCTAGGTATAGAAATTTGTGCTTAAATGACCCCAACCATGACTAACTATCACATGGTTCCTCACGCTTACGATAATGTGAAACCTAGGTTTAGGCATTCACATCAAAAGATTCCCATTACGACTAAGCCTCGTTTGGTTCTTCACGCTAGAATTCCCATCTGGATACCCTATTCCCCACCTTCAACTCATATTCAGTGGTATGGTTTGGATGCTTCTAATCCAAATTATTATTCAAGTTCCCCCCACTCTTCTTCTGATTCAGATCCAAACTACCATTTGGATTCCCACTCTTCTTCTGAAGATTCAGATCCCAACTATTGTTCGGATACCCCTAGATCAAATCCTGAATCATGCTCCTCCCTTTATTCATAGGACCTTTATTCCAACTCACCTCAATGATGTCTTCCTCCTTTGAAGACTTGTGTGACTCCAAGTTCCATCGATCAAACATCTAATTCAGTTCTTGAGTCATGGTCCTCCCTTTCTTCATAGGACCTCCTTCATCAGTCATCTCAATGACCTCTTCCTCCATCGAAGAGTTCCACAACTCAAGTTACATCCAATCACTCATCCAATTCGACTCCTACGTAACAACTTAACAGATGGCTATGTGATCCTACATTCCAACCTACATTACGTCATCTTCTAGAAAAATGACCTAGGTCCAAATCTAACTCATCCATTCATGAGGTGATTGCCTCCAAGACTACTTCCTCTCTTGAGTCATCTTCTTCTGTCAATCAATCTTCCCCACTTAGCAGATCCATTTCTTCTATTCAACCCCCCATGGTCGAAGAACAACAACCTCTACTGATTGATTTATCTCAGGATAAAGGACCAATTAGACTACATGAAGATATCCCTTTAGAGGATTGTAAACAAGGTTTCTTTCTTGAACTCGATATGCTCGCATATGGGGAGGAAGAGTTTGATTCCTTTTATCAGAACATAGAGGAAGAGCCTAAGGTCATGGAACTTGATTCTTCTTCTGTTATTCCATCTTCACCTTCCTCTAAACATGATGAGATGTTGGGGTCTAGCATTGATCCATGGCCTATCTTCTCATTACCCAATCATTCCTTATCTATCATCATTCCTCAATCAAAATCTTGCCTTGGCTCACCTCCTAGTAGCCCATCATCTTCTTCTATCTTGGGGCCACGTCCTAGTAGCCCTCCATTTTCTACTTGTGGGTCACCTCCTGGTAGCCCATTACCTTCTATTCTTGGGCCATGTCCTAGTAGCCCTTCATCTTATTCTATCTATGGGACACCTCCGAGTATCCCCTACTCATTGATACTTGGGCCACACCCTAGTAGTCCCTCACCCTCATCTTCTATTCTTGGACCATGTCCTCATAGCCCAACTTCTTCCATCTTAGGGCCATATCCTAGCAGCCCTTCATCATCTTCTATCGGTGGCTCACCTCCTAGTAGCCCATCCTCTTCAATTCTTGGACCGTATCCTTTTCATCTATCACATATTTCTTCTATCAATGTTTGTGGAAAGCCCACTACCATTTCTATCGTTCCTTTCATCAATCATAAACATTCTCTTTCTTCTCCTTCTCGGGATCAGACAAGTCATGCGTCAACTTATAAAAACCCAAACTAGGTTCATTATCAAGCTCAAGTCAAAACTTTCAAGAGCTCAAGCTCCCAACAAAGTAAATGATCTTAAGGTTAAAAATCAAACATGATTCAAGAATGCACATCAACGTAACCATCAAGTATGGCGCAAAGTGCATAAACCTCTAGATAGGGAACTCCAACTCCCACATACGAAATCCATGTTTCAGGATAAATCGTAGTCTTTTGTTGAGTATGAGCTCACCACAATCATCGACATCAGAGATAACATGACTCTTGATAAACAATCACACTTAGTCTCCCTTATTAAGGAACTCGCAGACATCGTTGTTGGATCTTACCACACGAGTGACTTATTTGGTCCCACCTTTCCAAAAACTATCAAAAATCTAAAAATCAAAACAATGTAAAAATACAAAAACATGAGAAAACATTTCATAGAAAAATCAAAGGTACAAAGATCAAACATTGCAATCAGGTATTACGTACACATGGATGTTTATTTCTTCCCTTTCTTTCTCTTCTTCTGCAAGTCTTCCTATAATTTTCATCCCTTTAGTGATATTTTGGTTAGCCTATTTGCACGCATTTTGTGACATTTATCTCTATGGTATTCATTTGAACCTAGTCTTTTATCACCTCGGTAAATTAAAGAATGACTAACCTCATGGAGATCCTATCACATTCAACATCTAATAAACTTGTTGTGAAGAACTTTTGGATATATTTGTTGACACTAGCCAATGTCATCATCATAATCACTTCCACCTCCTTCCATCAAGCCATTTGTGGTTCTTAACCCCTTGTCAAACAAGAGAGCTGAAATAAGTTTTCAGAAAGCAAAAGAATCAAAATCAATCAAAATTCAAAAGCTAAAAGCTACAAAGAAAAATAAAATTGATATATAACTCTCTCTTGGGGTATTTCCAATAATCTCTATTGGGGCTATGGATGCCTGACTGGCAAGTAGAGAAATGTTGCGATTAGAATCAAATGCATCTCTGTCGAGGCTATGGATGTCCTGGCTGGCAGCGGAGCAATGTACGACTATCCTTCCACCCTCCATTCACAAATCACCTTTCAAAATCAAACATTCCTACATGTTGGCTAGGGTGTCTTCACTTGTTATCTATTAAATCTTCCCTTCAAGAGGTAATATAATTCCATGTTCACACACTAGATCTCTATGAGTATGCAGGATTAGTATGTTACCAAGTGTATTTTTTGGACCTTGTTCAAACTCTTACTCTAGTCTGTATCTCGTCTCACGATTTGTGCCTTTGGCTAATCACTTGTTTCATCACAAGGCTTCTCAGCTACATTCATGTCTTTCACATCATTCTTCTGCTTCGTTCAGGACATCCATGTGTATAATATTTCCTTTTTTGCCATGTTTTCAAACACCTTTCTCCCCTTTCAAAAAAAAATCTAATCTTCTCCTTCCTTTCTATCATGTGCTTTTAGGCCATCTTACGCTAGGGGCATCCTTGCTTCCTCTTAACACTTCATTGGTTTACATTCATCATCATGTTGAACCTATCCATAATGGCCTTGGGTTCCACTTCTATCCGTGAAGAGTTTTCCTTTGAATACTCCCACCTAGTTGTTGGGGCATTTTCACATCTTCACCTTTCTCGCATGCGCATGGCCTTTTCCCTTGTACATCCTTTCTATCACTGGGGCATCCACACTTCTTTGTCTTCCTATACATAGTTTTAGAAAACTTTAAAAATCATAAAAAAACATTCAAATATGTTAGAAAATCACAAAAACATTCAAATATGTTTCAAGAAACATCAAAAACAATATAAATCAGCTTACAAAATGTCACTCTTTGGTTCTCACACTGTTCATGTGCACGACTGCGAGATCATATGGATCTACCTCCATCAACAAAAGCTAGGCTATTTACTTTTCATCTCGTACTCGGGAACAACGAGTTGCACTCGGCATCTTGTTTCATAGTGCACATTACTTTTCCATTGGACTGAAGTGTCCTCCATCATTCCCCCTCGCATGTATCTTTTCTTGGGGAACCATCATTAACCCTTGTCTTTAATTTGAATAGGTTGAATCTGAAGCTCGATTAAAAAAAAAAAAACATTGCATTATGTTTCTCTGTTAGGTTAGTTTGTTTACTTTCTCGTATTGCATTGCATTATGTATGTTACATGGAGTTAGGCATCTTTTAATTTCTCGTATTGCATTGCATTTTGTATGTTGCATGGAGTTAGTGTTTTTTTTAGCAATGGACATTTGTTCGTATATGGCTTTTCATGTCATACTACACTTTTGTTCATTCTTTTTAATAAGGACCAATGATGAAGATCTCTAGCAATATGATGAAAAATAAAGTTGTTTAAAAGGCATTGGATGGATGTTAGCTCATTCCCCCTTTCTCATACTCCTTTTCTTCTATATCCCCTTTCTTTCTTCTTCATCACACTATTCTTTCTTCTGTTCTCTTTCTGTCATCTTTTCGATCATCAATCGAGTTCTTCTATCACCCCATCAACAATCGAGGGGGCATCCTCCATTCTACTCATTTTTCTTCTATCCCTTCAAAAATTTCTACTTGTTTATGCTTGTCTACTTTCTTTGAAGTGATGTCGCTTACGCCACCTCAAAGAGGGGCAAATGTAGACACCTAAAATATGCTTACACTTAGCATTTCCTCCAATTCAGTCAATTAATGATACTATGTTAATTCCCCATTCTTCGCTCCATTCTCGGATGCCCATTTACGACACCTTCTTGGTCGTATTCCTCCTATAAATCATCTAATTTGGTTAATATCTCTCTTATTAGCTAAACATTCCTCCTTTTGACCATTTAGAATCTCCCTAGTTCTCTCTAGACCACTTCTATTGGCTTCCTAGGCTATCTATCAGTCACAATTGGTTATCCAGACCCCTCCTAACTCTCAATGAGTCTCTAATCACTTGCTAATAGAGTTTAACTAGCCTAAACCCTAGTTAACTAGCTTAAACCAAGCTTAACTAAGCCTAAAGCATGTTTATCCTAATCTAATCTAAAATATCTTTAGTCCCACATACACTACATAGAAAGGGGAATTTCATTCTATTAAATCCACACATACTACTACATTTCTACATTCTAACTACAACCCACTATCAAATGTAACTTGCATAAGGACATCCTAGGGTGTCATGCTTACACACATAAGAACTAAATGGATTTCGAGATGTAGTGTTGTGCTTGGTCATTAGTTTACTCTCGGGGTGACCATCGTGTTCAATCTAAATCCACATTCTATATTTTCTTTTTACGTTTGATGTGGTTTGTGGGCTTGTGTAGGTTACATGTATCATCGGTGGTCATAGTGTGAACATCGATGATCAACAAAGACCAACCTGTGAAACCCTAGCGACATAGTAGAAACCAGATTATGAGCTCCTGCATACCCACCAATGCCCAAATCTGGTCATCAATGCCCAGTGCCCTTGTCCAACATTATTATCAGGTTCCAGATGTTAGAGTGAGAATTTATGATTCTATTTTTAGTATTTTCATCATTTTTACCTTCCTAGATCAATTTTTGTTCATTCGAAAATTAGTTAAGTTTCTCTATCTCTCCTTCTTGCTTAGGGTTTTATACCTTACGTCTTAGTTTTCTTGTGTCATCACTATATTTTAGTATTTTTATATCATTTATTTCAATATTTACTTTGCAATACTTAGATTAATTAATTTAATTTAAAATAAATCAATAAGTCATTTTTTTATATTTTAAAGTACCACCAAGATATATTTGCTCAAAGACGGTGTCATTTTTTCCATGTCACATGACATTGCAATGCCTTAGTTGATTTTCATCTCATCACAACCAACTCAAAAATTGTCCTTATAAGAAAATGGAAACTAAAAAGGGAACCTCAAGAAAAAAATCAAGTGCAAAGCCCCCGGTACTAGCATGCAAAAATTACATCTTATTTTGGGAAATAATATATGAAATCCCATTCTTCTCCAACATGCCCAACACTATCAAGGGATAATGATTGAATTCAAAATGAAACTCAAAATGATTTCATTGATGATTTGATGATTGACACTGTCAATGACGATGACAATGAAATTCCTCCCCTTGAAGACATCTCATTGAATGAAGTTGAAATTGCATCACTAGATGATTTACATTTCTACTCTAGTACTAGGACATCATCACCTACCCAATTGAATGTTGGAGGTGAAACTTCTATACGTCAAAAATTTAAATTCCATGATGATAAATAATCAAGGGACACCTATTTATGGAAGAAAGAGAAATTTAAGAAAATGGGACTTGGGAACGAGTTTCAGGTTGGAGTGGGTTTTTAAGTTTCAATTTATTGAACATGTTAAAAATTAAAATAAAGATGAACCTCCCAAAGAATGAAAATTTACAATCCGTAGTTTGAAATTGGTTAGGGACAAGATAGTGCAACTTAGATTGGATAATATTGAGAGGCACGTAGGAAAGATTTATGAAAAACTTTGTAGATGGATTTGTGAAGAAAGTTTCCATATGGAGTTGTGAAGATTGTTTACATATTAGGTATGAAAAATAATTTGAGTAACACAACAGAAATGAAATAATAGTTGTAGATAATGGAGGTACAATTACATCTCAATTTAACAAGGTCATTCAAAATAGTCTTTTAGGTAAAACACTTCACCACCTAATGCTTTTCATATTACGAAAAGAGGTCATTCTATAACATATTTCATTGAGTATAATAATATGATGTCTTTTCTTGGTGTCCCACACTTTCCTCATTCTCATTGGTCTAAAAGTAGTGGTTGGGATTGGAAAAAATACGTAGTTATGGTTGAGAAAGAATACTTGAAAGAGAAACTTAAGTCCTGCATGATACATGTTTTTATATATTAATGAGGTTACAATAATATATAATAATTCTTGGGTCTATATGAATGTTTATACTATTAAGAGTCATGTGATACAACCTCACTTACTTTTTATTCACAAGATGAGAGAGAAATCCAATGTTGAAAACCTTTGTGAATTGGTAATAAGAAGTTTGAAGGAGATCGATGGCATGGATGATTCTACAATTGCAAAAAAATCGTATGTGTTGGGGTAGATGGGGAATCTATAATGTAAGGTCATCATAATGGTATATGTGTAAGAATCTAAACATCTCATTTCCCATATATGATTTCCATTCATTATATGGCTCATAGAATGAATCTAGCATACAAAATAGTCAACAAATTTAAAACTTGTAGAAAAATTTGAAGAACTTGTTTGAGAGGTGCATGCTTATTTCTTTCGTAGTCCTAAAAGGTTAATATAATTTTGAATCTTTGTGGAAGGACTGAAAAATGGGCATAACCTATTAAAGGATGTTGACACTAGGTGGATCTCATTATAACAAATGATTCATATGGTGTACGTTGAGTATCAATCCTTATTGGGAGTAATGTGACATAATCACATGAAAGTGGACAAGGCTCAAGATATGATACAAAGACATTTTAATGATATAGAGACATTGTTAATGTTGTGTGGTATCCTTCCCATGTTGTATGAAATGCATCATTTAATTAAAATTCCCAAGAAATAACTATATATATTTCTTATTTTTCTAGTTTGAGGAAACATATGTTTTCTAGTAATAGAATATTTGTTTCTCCACAAGACTGATTTTCGGGTCCAAATTTTGTGCTACGCCCTTAACCTATTACTTATATTAGGATATGAGTAGCCAACTTGTGGCTTACCATATCATTTTATCATATCATTTATACTTTATCGTGCTTAATAGGTCGGCCTTGGTGATGGCCATAGCATATAAATATATATAGGGGATTGTAGGTAGTAGTTCATGATCATTTGAGCATTTGAGTCTTATTATATGGTTTGGAGGTTTCCCCCTCGAAGTGGCGAAGCTATTATAAATGCATATTGAGATCATTATTCTGAAATATTGTGTTATTTTTTGTTCTATTGCTACTCATAATCTAAATTATACTAGTAATTTCAATACAAGTGGTATCATAGCTATGATCTGGGCCAAAAATAGGGCAAAAACCCTAATTTTTTGTTTCCGCAATATATTTCGAACTAGAGATAGATGGTGAGAGATATGTTTACAGAGTTGTGAAAATTTCAAGTATGATTCCTTGAAAATTTTAGAATTTTTTATTTATTTCGCACAAGTTATTACAAATTTAGGTTTTTTCATAAAATTTCTCCCTAAAGTGAAAATTGTGGAATTTTTTCAAGTTCTTTACATTTGTGAAAATCTCTCAAAAAAATAGTATTAGTATCTTCTCTTTTTTTTCCTATTCGGCCAAATTTTTATCAAAACCCTAAACCCTAAGGTTTGATATCATGACGGGGCCTTCCACAAGAGCAAAAAAGAATCGGTTAATCCGTAAAACCCCAGATAAAGATGGGATAGTGATTGAAGATATGGAATTAGAAGGGGTAAATACAAATTCCTCAGCACTAGGGTTTACCTCAGTTGATCATAAGGTGATCCAACTTGAGTATGAGCTGTGAAATGTACAATCTGAGATGGCCTCTAAAGGAGACATAACCCAAATCAATCACCGGTTGGATGATATCATGCAACATGTAAAGGGTAAACAGATGGCCCAAATCTATCCCATATCAACCAAGGAGGATCTTCATCTCAAAATCATGGACAAAATAAACATTTTGGATCACTTTTCTAGCCCAATCAGAATCCAAATTATTCGCAACCACAAAACATGATGTCGAAAGTGGATATGCACAAATTTGATGGTAAAGATCCTCTAAATTGGATAAATCAAATGGATAACTTCTTTAAGCTACATAAAACACCATCAGACAAAAGGTGACATCAAAGCATCCCTATATCTTGAACTGCACCAATTCATTTGGTATCGATGGTTGTGTGCTCAGAGGCAGAAGAATGGTCTCGGTGTCACTTGGATAGTTTTTACCGAGGAGTTGCAATTGCACTATATTTCTAGTGTTTCATAGAACTACTTTAGTCAATTAGCAAAGTTACGAAAAATAGGATCAGCCAAAGATTATGTGCATCAATTCCAAAACCTATCCTTAAGGGAAGAGAATATACCGAGTAAGAGAATCAATGACCTATTTCTTGGGGGTCTTAAGGACCACATCGAGCATGAGGTACATATGTTTAATCAATGCAAGCTTTCTGATTCTATTATCATGGCATGTCGAGTAGAGGAAAAATTTCTTTGTAGTAGGAGGCCACCTTTCATTAACACCAGAGACCGTAATATCTCTTCCCCTTCATTTTCTAGGCCAATTAGACTAACTCCTCAAAAAATGGAAGAAAAGAGAGCAAAAGGATTATGTTTTAACTATGATAGAAAATATGGACCGGGACACAAATGTGCTGAGAAGAAGTTGTTCTATATTGATGGAGGTAATGAGGATGATGAGGATGCTGAAATTATAGGAGAGGCTAAGGAACCAATAGAAGATGAAGTAGAGGATCACCAACCTATAATTTATTGCCATGCATTATCAGGTATTAGTACTCCTCAAACACTCAAGATTATTTGCTATCTCAAAAAACAAAAGGTGATAGTGTTGATTGACTTGGGGATTACTCATAACTTCATAAATACAAAGTTAGCTACCCGCCTCAATTGTTTTATTTACCCACTCCAGTAAATGTAAGTTATGATTGAGGATGGTGGGACAATCAAGTGCTTAGGAAAGTGCCATAGTATCAAGCTTTCTATGGGATACTACATGTTAGACTCACCTATGTTTACTATTTCTATGGGAGGGGAGATATTGTTTTGGGTGTTTAATGGCTCACAAACATAGGTACTATAGAGATGAATTTCCAAGAATTTTTCATGCGATTTCATTCAGATGGAAGGACAATATAATTGAATGGGATGGTAGCTAAGTCTCTATATATTATTAGATCTCATTATATGCATAAGGTTCTCGGAAAAGGAGTAGATGGATTTATAGAAAATTTATTTTCCATAAAAGTGCAACATATAGAGTCTTCAATTCCACCCCATCTTCAAAATATTGTTGATGCTCACTCATCTGTTTTTGATGCAATTCCAAAGGGACTACCACCAGTTAGGGATCATGATCATGCCATTCAGTTGATTCTAGGGAGCCAAACACCTAACATCAGACCATACAGATACCCATATTCCCAGAAAAGTGAGATTGAGAAAATGGTTCAGGAAATGTTGAAGGCATGTATCATCAGGCCTAGCAGAGTGCATATTCTTCACCAGTGGTCATGGTATGTAAGAAGGATGAAACATGGAGGATGTGTCTAGATTACTAAGAACTCAACAAGTACACCATCAAAGATAAGTTTCCTATTCCAGTAATTGATGATTTACTTGATGAATTACATGGTGCTATTTATTTCACAAAATTAGATCTTTGTTTGGGGTACCATCAAATTAGAATAAAAGAGGAAGATGTTCATAAAATGGATTTCAGGACTCATGAGGGCCATTATGAGTTTTTGGTAATGCCTTTTGGTCTTACAAATGCACCTTTAACCTTTCAAAGCTTGATGAACACTATTTTTAGGCCATTTTTAAGGAAATTTGTATTAGTTTTCTTTGATGACATATTGATTTATCAGTAAGACATGGGAAGAACACTTACAACATGTAAATAAAGTGTTGGAAGTTTTGGAGAAACATACTCTCTATGCAAATCCATCCAAATGTTCTTATGGTGTATAAGAGGTAGAGTACTTGGATCACATTATATCCCATAAAGGTGTCAAAGTTGATCCTCATAAGATCAAAGCTATGGTGGAATGGCCAAGGCCCAAAACTCTCAAAAATATTTGTGGGTTCCTAGGACTAATAGGGTACTACAGAATATTTTTGTGGGGATATGGTAGAATAGCAACCCCACTCATTGCATTGCTAAAGAAGGATGCCTTCCATTGGACAGACTTAGCCACTAAATCCTTTGAGCAGCTGAAGGAAGCCTTGTGTAGCACCCCAGTTTTGGCTACTCCCAACTTCTCAAAAACCTTCATTGTTGAATGTGATGCTTCAAGATCAGGATTGGGAGAAATTATAATGCAAGAAGGAAGACCAATTACATTTGAGAGTCACCAATTCAAAGGAAAATATTTGCTCAAACCTGTCTATGAGAAAGAAATGATGGCTATTCTTCATGCGGTCAAGCAATGGAGGCCCTATCTCATGGGTAGACACTTCAAGGTAAAAATTGATCATGATAGTCTCAAATAATTTTTGGAGCAAAGGTTATCATCTAAGGAACAACAAAAGTGGGTAATAAAATGTTGGGTTATGATTTTGAAATCATATAAAAAAGGGTAAAGAAAATGTAGTAGTTGATGCGTTGTCTAGAAGGGATACATCCACAGATGCCTTACTATGTGGAATGTCCATGTTGACAGCCGATTGGGTGGATGAAGCAAGATTGGAATGGGATCAAGACAAGGATACACAATCTCTAATATATAATATCAAGAAAGGATCTATGAAATCTAACAAATTAGAGTGGAAAGGTAATGCCCTATGGTACAAGGACATGTTATACTTGAGTAAAGATTTTGAGTTGAAGCATAAGATTCTTGCAGAGATACATGCCTCACCTGTTGGAGGACACTCTGGGTTTTTTAAGACATATCATAGAATAAAAAGAGACTTATTTTGGGAAGGACTAAAGGGGGATGTACAAAATTTTATATCAGAGTGTTTAGTGTGCCAACAGAACAAAGGGGAAACAATTAAGACACCAGGTTTGTTGTAACCCTTACCAATTCCTAGCCAGAGATGGGAGGAGGTCTCCATGGATTTCATCACCGGATTGCCTTGTTCAGAGGGTAAGAATATTATTTTCATGATTTTGGATAGGCTCACAAAATATGCCCATTTTTTTCCCCATCACATCCATTTGCAGTTGAAAGCTAGTACATGCAACTATTTTTTTGGAGACAGTTCAAAGGCTACATGAAACCCCAAATATAATTGTAAGTGATCGTGATCCTATTTTCACAAGTAATTTTTGGACGGAAATATTTTCATGTTTGGGTACTCAACTAGCTCACAGTTCATCTTATCATCCTCAAATTGATGGGAAAACGGAAGTGGTCAAAAAATGCTTAGAGGGGTATCCACGTTGTTTTTATATCGAGATAAGCGGAAAGGTGGATTAAATTACTACCACTTGTAGAATGGTAATATAACACATATTTTCATACCTCTTCTCAAATGACCCCATTTTTAGCATTATATGTTTACCATCCACCTTCTATCACTTCCTCCTTGAGGGTGTAAACTAAGGTCAGATATGTTGAGGAACACATTCAACATCAACAATAGGTTTTGGCTAGTTTGAAGGAGAATTTAGCATTAGCACAAAACATGATGAAACAACAAGCAAATCAACACCATACTTGAAAGAAATTTTGAAATTGGTGACTATTTTTTTATACATCCCCAACTTTACAAACAAATGTCCCTAAAGCAACATAAAAAGGAAAACAAACTTGCTCCTAAATATTATGGCCCTTATCAAGTTCTACAGAAAATTGGCAGTGTTACTTATAAACTAGAGTTTCCTCCATATTCACACATACACCCAGTATTCCATGTTTCATGCCTGAATAAGGTTATTGGATAGAAATTTGAAGCCTAGACAGAGTTTTACCAGAACTTGACAAGGAAGGAAGAATCATTTTAGAGCTAGAGAAGATTCTCAGTAAACACGTACTAAGAGGCTGAGAACCAGAGACATTAAGGAATATTTGATCAAGTGGAAGAATCTGAGCATAGAATATGCAACCTGAGAGGATGAAGGTTTTTTGAAGCAACATCCAGGATTATTCAATGTTGAGGACAATGTTGTTTTGAAGGGGAAGGGCATGTTATACCCTTAGCCTATTGCTTGTATTAGGATATGAGTAGCCGACTTGTGGCTTATGATATCATTTTATTATATCATTTATACTTTATCATGTGCTTAATAGGTTGGCCTTGGTGATGGCCATAGCATATGAATAGTATATATAGGGGATTTTAGGTAGTAGTTCATGATCATTTGAGCATTTGAGTCTTATTATATGGTTTGGAGGTTTCCCCCTTGAAGTGGCGAAGCTATTATAATTGCATATTGAGATCATTATTCTGAAATATTGTGTTATTTGGTGTTCTATTGCTGCTCATAATCTGAATTATACTAGTAATTTCATTACAGTTTGATAGTGGGAATAATTTGATAAAGATTAGAAATCCAAGTATCTTTAAGAGGTTCAAATTTGTCGGAGATGTATGTGATTTTATATGTGGATATGAGATACCAATACATTTATTTCAAATAGTATTTGATAAGGTTGAGAAGGTAAATGCCATGTCTAACATGGTTTTTACCTTTGGTTGTCTTGATTTAGTTCAAGGGGTAACAACCAAGCTTGACCTCGATATGGTGGGGTTTCTAGGGTACCTGTAATGTTGATTATGTTTTTATTGTGCACCGTGTGAAGTAATGGATCGAGCTTATTTTCCTATAAAAACTTACAAAGATCACATTTAAACAAAATAATGTTATTGCTTATAAAGATGGCTTAAGATTTTATTGATTTTTGTGATCGTGCTACAAGATATCAAGATAGAAGTGTCACTATCACTTATTTAAATTAAGTACATATATAGCTAACATTAGTCATGGTTTAAAACCATAAATCAAAATCCTAGTTTGTGTAAAGATTCTCAGTCACATTAGAGGCTACAGAATCAGTTATTTCTTCTTCCCCTATAGTGGTGTCAGTATCTAGAACGGAAATATAATCCTCCACAAAGAAATTAGAGGATTATTGGGGGTGTTGAAGAGATGAGTGAGGGGAGCATTGGTTCTTGAGATACTGATATGGTTATGGTCTTTAGTTACAAGTGTTGTGTTGTGGTTGTTTGACAAGTCCAAGCCTATCTCGTAAGCGTGCTCATATTGTGTGAGGTCTGCATGAAGCCTTATAGCTTCATTGTACACATCTCATAATGATTCATTGGCCTCTCATATGTGCTAATTTATTGCGAATATGTCCTCCAGATGGTGAAAGGGCGTGTTTTGAATTGCGTAGAGCTCAAGATCATGGAGGAGCTCGTATTGCTCCTAGTAGAGCGGGTGTCAAATGACCAGAAAGGCACCAATATCAGCTGCAGGATAATTAGAGCCTCCTAATGCCATATGAAGACATCATGCTAGAAAAATATTAGTAGATAACAAGAAAAATCTTTGCATTTTGGTTAGAGTGAAAAAAAAGAGTGAAAAATCCTAAGAAAATAGGAATCGCTAGCGATTTAGGGAAATTAGTGATTGGGGTAATCGCTAGCGATTACTGTGAAACTTGACTATTTTTCTAAACAAAGTCAAAATCAATTATTTAGCTATCAATTTTATCAAAAAAACAGAGACCTAGCAATGTGTAATTGATCCAAAAATAGAAACGTACCTGACTTTGGTTTTTAAAATGAACAAAAATGAAAGATTTACCTTACAAGATGTTGGTGTGATAGAAGAAATGGAAGTATATGGTTGGAGAGGAAAATGAGCAATTTTTGACGAATTTGACGTCCCTCAGACAACGTGGTGTTGATGTAGAATGATTTAATTCCTGATGAGATGAAAACGTGACAAAGTGTAATCAAAACTTGTGAATTCATTCTTCTTCCTCCTAAAAGGAGGTGTAAATGCTTGTATTTATAGATTGTCGATGATCGGGAAAATCACCAACGATTATGGAAGATCTTTAATTTAGCTGAGAAACAAGCATTTTTTTCTTCTATTTCAAGCGAGATAAATTTTAGGTTATTAAAGAGGTGGCATGGGCAAATTTGGTTAGGATATGAGGAGTTAGTCTTTTTAGTAGGTTTAATTAGTTAGTGTTTTTGGAATGTTTAGTTAATTAGGAGTAAGTTAGCATTTATGGAAGGTGTAGTTAATAAGTTAGTGTATTTGGAAGGTGTGGCTTATTAGGACTAAGTTAGTGTGTAATTAATTAGGAGTAAGTTAGTGTGTAGTTAATTAGGAAGGTGGTTTAGGTGGTTAATGAGGTGTAAAGGGGGGGATTATTTAATTAAATTAATTAAATAATTTAGATGTGAGGGGTGTGTGATTAATTAATAATGGAGGGATCATTTTAATTAATTAAAGTAATGTCATAAATGTGGTGTTTTTTACCATAAGTGTGTTGAGCCGAGGGATGTAAATTTTGGTGTCTACATTTGCCCCTTTTTGTCTGGTAATTTTTGACAATTCACTAGACAAAAATGATAAAAAAGGATTGTGTTGGTATGGGTGAATCTATTGTAGCGCAATACAATGAACACCATTGTGCTTTTGTATTATGAAAAAGGGCTTGCCCCAATCGGAGAGGGTGCAAAGAAAGATGCTGGTGAATCAATTGTCAGGGTGGCCAAAGGGCTCGATGCACTGAGACGTATGATCCTTACTAGGTAAAATGTTGAGTGGGAAAACCAAGTGATGGGGGCCAAAGGGCTCATCTCCCATAGATGTATGGCAAGTCCTGATGTTGTGTTTGTGTTGTTTTTTCAAGGGATCCTGAGGGCTAGGACCCTTTTAGGAGCATGGCACACTTGTGCGGAGGGTAAAATGTTGTGTTTTTTTAGCAATATAGACATGGAAGTCCAAAATAGGAAATCATCAATGATTAGGGAAATCACTAGTGATTGAGGTTGTGGAAAATTTGGGGGTATAAATACCCAAATGGATTTTTTTATTGTCACTTTGCACTGTATAACGACAATGACCTTGTCAGAATGGGAAAAAACATGTTTTTCGAGTAAACAATTGTCAAATGGTCTCCTCCAGCTGTAAACGAAAGACGGTCCTCGCTGAGGTAAGCTCTAATCATTTTTAGATTTAGTTTTTCATCAATTTTAGGGATTTTTATGGTTTTAGATGAATTTATATGCGTTTAGGGATGTATCGAGGTGTGCGCAAATGCCCTAGGAAAATTTTACAAAAATCACTAGTGATTCCTTCAATCACTAGTGATTAAGGTGAATCACTAGTAATTCACTTGCAATTTAAATGTTTTGTGTTTTGAATGAGAAAATGTGGTTTTTGATCAATGTGTTTAACTTTATTGGATGTGTAAGATATGTTTTTCTTTATGAGGATATTTTATGGTTGCAAGTGATCATTTTTCAGAAATTTTACATCATTATTAATGTTTGCTTTTGTGTTTGTGTTTTGCAGGTGGACGCTCAGTTGACTATCCAAGATCGCATCCCCTTGATGTTAGATGAGGTTAGAGAGGATTTTTCTGATGATGAATGGGATCATTTGGAGGCTATGGGATTTGGTGGGATGAGATTTTACAAGTGGATTCATAGGTGTCAACTTGATACTTGCATTGCTAGAGTGATGGAATCCTTCCACCAACACATTTTGGCTGCCTACAAGGGGAGATGACCATCACCACCTGGAGGATGTTCATCACATTACCAAACTTCTAATTAGGGGGAGCCTATTTACTATATTTCAGATGTAGAAAGAGGGGATAATATACAGTGATTGTACATAGATGAAGCTCAGGGTGTGATATATTCCTCGAGATATTTTGATTATCAGGCCTTGTATGATTCTGAGAGAGATAAGGGTTCCCACGGATGACTATGATGATGTTGGGCATCTCATGTTTCACACTACCAGATTTAGGAGGTGGGAGATTCCCATGGATGATGACGGGGGTAGTTGCGGAGATGATGAAGCATTGCACAGTCTTTGAGTGGGATCCTACCTTATTAGTGCAAACATACAAAGATTTGTGGCCTTAGATAACCCACAAGCATTATGGGATATATGTTGGCTTCTTACTGCAATGTTGGGCCCATGAGAACATTACCATTGCTTCACCCATTTGGATTGCCTAGTGTTATAGATGTGAGGCACCCAAACTTCATGAGATGGAGTGTGAGACTTGACAGAGCAAGGAAGGCCAAGGGGACTTCCTATTATAAAGACTTGATATCTAGATTACAAGTTGGGGATGTGATTTGGTGGTTATATGTGGATTTTCATGATTGGCCAAAGTTTTCTAGATATTTATTGTACTTACAGCAAGACACCTGGGTCTAAGGTTGCAGAGCCAGAGAGGATGAGTTGGTACACTTTATTCGGGTGATGAGAAAGTTTGGGTTGGTTCAGGATATACCTGAGGATCTGGTTCTGTATAGATGAGAGGATGGTTACCAATACCCCACACAGAAGTTGTGATAGTGTCGACACCTATTTTTTGAATAGCTAGGCATGATGGGTTTAGGGACGAGGATGGTCATGTGGTACCAATCGATGATGTGGGGTCACCCCATATTTTTTATGCTTGGTGGTCTCATTCATTGAGGAGTTTTGAGAGGATGAGGTAAATAGAAAGGGCAACCCAATTAATTAGATGAGTGTGGGCTCGATCAGAGGGAGGAATATATGAGGAGGGTGGTGGGGCTAATGAGGAGAGAGTTTCGAGCCAGATGTTGTTATAGCTCCAGATATTGCTACAGTGATGGCCGAGAAGGCCGTAGTGGAGGTAGAGAGAGATGTCACTCAAAGAGAGTGGGATGACTTAGTGGGAGTGTGAGACACTCTTATTGGAGAGAGGATGGCTTGATCGTAGAGTGTGATGGGCTCTATGAACAACTTATACAAGTCTCTTCTGATAGGGACTGGTATAAAAGTCAGAGAGATAATTCTCAGAAGACCTTGGGGATCACAGGGCCTTCTATTTCTAGCATAAAGTTATTGGCATTGGTTAGACAAAGAGGGACATCTGCAGGCCCTTCTAGTATGATTGCAATGTCCCATTATGAGGTTGTGAGAGTGGAGAGAGACTATTATGTAGATTTTATCATGATGAACTACCTTGATGCCACTTTGTATTTTGATCATATAGCCACCCAAGGGGTGGTACAACAACAACTAGGCCCGGTGACAATGTGCAACGAGTGTGAGGAACCCATCATAGAGACCACCGAGAGGGGATGATGGTGTAGGAGGATCCGGTGGTGCTATATCAGGAGGCACTCCCGATCCTAGTTTGATGGACTTTACCATTTGATTGTAGGCTCATAGAAGCCCTTTTTCTATGTTTGACATTATGTTGATTGTATGGACAGAGGACTTTGATATATATATATATATATATATATATATATATATATGATTTTCAGTTCTTGCATTGATTAGGCTCAGAGAATCCCCTGATGTGATATGGTTATTTGATTTTGTATATGATGATGATCATGATTTTTTTGATTGTTATGGTGTTTATGGTATTCTTTTTATGCATATGTTGTATGGAATATGTGTTGGATATGATGATGTTTTATATTTTTTTATTATGAGTCTTGATGTGTGATTATCTTTTTAGGAGATGTGACCTAACCTCAATGTATCAGTTTTAAAATGTGATTCAAACAAAATGAAGTAAAAGTGGAAAGAATGCCCCATTGAATAACATATGTGTAATGGGTTTTTATAATGCTTGCACTTGTAACCTTTCAAAATGTTAAATGAGACTATCAAATGGACAGTTCATACTGATCATGGTGGATTTTGGAAAATGCATGTGTTTGTGGGGAAGAAAGGTTCTCCTTTTTTAAAAATTTAGAAGGAATCAATGCCCCAGATCTTTATAAGAAGAAAAATGATCAGTGCGGGAAGTTTTCTATGGGAAATTTGATTGATGTGGGAAGCTTTCCAGGATGTTTTTTTATTTTGATATGTTTGTAGAGGCTGATCAAAATGGGAATCCTTTTTCATATGTAGCCATCCTTTGAGGGTATGGTCTATATTTTATATTTTAGATTAAACAACCATCCTTCGAGGGATCAATCCATAACTTTAAAATGGTAGCTATCCTTCAAGGGATCAATCTACTTTTCTTTTTAACAATATAACATTTGAATAGTTGTCCTTCGAGGGATCAGTCTATTTATTTTTGATATTGACATGAAGCATCCGTATGAGTTTTTGACTTTGTTTTGAGCTGAGGAAAGACCCTATTAAATTGTTTTGTTAAGGAGGGGATAAATGTGTAGGTGGAATTCATCCATATGCCCATGTATTTAGAAAGAAGAGAAATGGATTGGTTTAGTAAAATGGAAGGTTGTTATTTTGATAAGATCTTTAAAATTATTGTTATGATAATCAATCATTTAACAATAGAAAGGTCGCAAGTGCAAAGCATTTAGAGGTTCCTGCTCAGGTTCCCCATCAAGAGAAGTGAGACGATACACTCCTAACCCATATTTGTGAGTAATAACGTAGGGGCCAATCCAATTAGGGGTGAACTTACCACATTTACTTCACTCTAATTTAGTCACATTTTGATTTTCCTTAAGTACTAGGTCACCGATCTTGAAGTCACGTTCTTTGACATGCTTGTTGTATGCTCTACTAATGTGTTGTTGATAAACTTGGTGATGTTCGAGGGCTGCTAGATGCTTTTCATCCAATAATTCTAGTTGTGTAAGATGATCCCGGTGGTATTCTTTTAGCGGGAATGAAATATTTTAAGGATACATGGAGTGATGATATTTGGATTTCTAGGGGTACGATGGCTTCAAAGCCATAAATGAGTGAATAGGGTGTAGCACTCGTAGGTGTACGGATACTAGTTTGATAAGCCCAAAGGGCAAACAAGATTTGAATGTGCCAATTCCTACCTACGTCATTTACGGTTTTCATGAGGATTTTATTAAGTGTTTTATTAGAGGCCTTAGCTTTCCCATTTTCTTAAGGATAATATGGTGATGAGAATCTTAGCTTGATGTTAAATGTATCATAGATTTTTTAACCTCCTTATTTTTGAAGGATTTACCATTGTCTGTGATAAGCTTATGTGGAATGCCAAAATGACATATGATGTTTTGATATATAAATTTAACAATGGGTCCTAACTTTTTTGAGGTCAAAGGAATAGCTTCAACCCATTTAGTAAAGTATTCAGTTGTAGTAATGATTTAATAGTGTTGTTGAGATTATTTTGGATTAATTTCACTAGTGAGATCTAACCCCCATTGAGAGAAAGGCCATGATTCTTGTTTGGGTTACAATGCTTGACTGGGGATGTGGATGAGATCAAAGTGAAGTTGACACTTAATGCACCTTTTCACTTACGTGCTACAGTCTTTGGTGATAGTGGGGAATAGGTATCTTAGTCGTATGATACACTTAGTGATGGCATTACCACTGAAATGGCCTCCACAAATGCCATCATGGACCTCTTTGATTGCATTGGTTGATTCATGTGATTTGAGGAAACATAATAATACACCATCAAAACTACGTTTATAAAGGATGCCTCCTATGAAAATGAAGCGAGTGACACATTGAAGGAAGGATCTTTTAGTGCCTTGTGACAAATTTGGTGGAAGTTTAAATTTAGTGAGATAGTCAAACATTTGAGTATACCACAGATCTAATGGATTTTTGTCAATGATGTTTATGGAAGGTAGCTCATTTTGATGTGAAGGATGGTCTAATCGTTGAATGAATACAAACATCTTAGTTTTATCCTTTGATTTTTCCATTTTAAAGGGGACAAGGGACCCTAAAGAAGCCATAGTGTCTACAAACCTATTAGAATATCAAAAATGGCTTGAATGGTGTAATGATTAAATGCGCAAGGAGAAAGTCAACAATGGCCTTGTATTTTTGAAGGACCTCATTTTTACATTGGTACTCTCCTTTGACCTGACTGACAATAAGTTGTGAATCCCCATAGATTTCTAGATCATGAACACCTAGGAGAATAGTAGTAGTTAAACCCATGATTAAGGCCTCATATTCTGCCATATTATTGGTACACTCAAAATTGAGCTTGAATGATAATGGGATGGGAATGTTCCAGGGTGGTATGATGATGACACCGGCCCCTCCACCTTCTTGACATTTAGCACCATCAAAGAAGAGGGTCATTTTAATGGGGATGAATTTTGATTCATAATCATTGGATTTGTTAATGTTATTGATAGATTCATCAGGAAAGTACTCATGGGGTGGTTGATCATCCGGAAGAGGTGCCTCAACGAGTTGATTAGAAATGGCCTGACCTTTGATAGAATTTTTGTAGTATGATTTCAAGATCAAATTCAGTCATAAGAATTAACCATCTAGTTATGTAGTCATTGTGATAGGGTTTAGCATGCATGGCTTTAAGTGGATTAAAACTGGTGACAACATATGTTTTTGATTGAGGAGATAGTGTTGGAGTTTGGAAGTATCAGAAGTACAACACACAACACAATTTTTTAGCTTTAGAGTAGCATGTTTCATATTCATGGAGGGTGTGACTAATGTAGTACATGACATGTTCATGACCTTGATTATCACGGTGAGTAATCATGGCTCCTAGGGCATGCTCCGAGGTGGAGATGTAGAGATAAAATTATTCCCATTCATGAGGTGGCGTTAGTACAGGTGGTGATAATAGATATTGTTTGATTTTGTCAAAGGATTTATGGTAGTTAGGATCCCAATAAAACACTATGTCTTTGTAGAGTAGATGGTGAAATGGTTGACAAGTGGTCGAAATGTGATATTAAATACTATATGGACTATTTTTTTTCCTTGCAAACTACACGTTTGTTTGAGATTAGAGGGTGGAGGCATTTCAATGATTACTCGACCTTTGCAAGATCAACTTCAATTCCATGAAGAGATATGATAAATCCTAAAATAAATGATGAGGACACCAAAAACACATTTTTTGCAGGATTCAAGTGGAGATAGAACTGAATGAGACGAGAAAATATTGATTCAAGGACATTGAGATGATCCTTCCATGATTTAGATTTCCCAAGGAGATTGTCAACGTAATCTTCAACAATTTTATGAATGAGATCATGGAAAATGTACATCATAGTGCATTGGTATATTACCCTGGTGATTTTGAGACCGAAAGGCATAACGTGGTAAAGAAAAGGTTCCCAAGGGGTTATAAAGGTTTTTATGTTGATCTTCAAGGGTGATAAGGATTTGATTATAACCAGAAAATCCATCCATAAGGGAAAGCATTTTGTGGCCGGTTGTTAGGTCTACAAGTTGATCTATATTTGGTAGAGGGAAATCATCTTTTGGAAAAGCAAGATTGAGATCCCTAAAGTCTATGTAGATACAAATTTTTCCTAAAGTTTTAGTTACTAGTATGATGTTAGAGACCCATTTTGGATAGTCAATGGGTATGATGAAGTCGGCGGATAGAAGGCACTGTAATTCTTCTTTGACAAGGAGATCCATACGTGGGTGCATCTTATGAAGCTTTTGGTTGACCGGTTTAGCATTAGGATATTTGACAATGGTGGGATCGACCATGGGCATATCACTATAAGAGCAGGTGAAGGCTTGACTATAATTTGTTAGGAATGTGGTAAAATCACTCAATTATTGTGGATCAAGGGATTGGATGGCCCATATTATGTGAGGGTCATGTGGTATTCCTAAGTTAATATTGAGTGTGGATTCATTAAGAAGAGTAGGTGTTTTTGTGGTAGGGATTTTTGAAGGTAATGATCTTCAACTCCCATATGAGATAGGATGTCTTGGTCATCCTAACATTGAAGGATGTCTATGGTTGGCGAGTCTTCTTCAACCATTCCTGGGTGAACAAGTGGTAGAGATTTAGTGGAGTGGTTGGATTGATATGTGAGTGGTCCCAATGATATGGCATTGATTAAAAAAATTAGGTGGAATAGGTATGACATCATCTGTGTTTATGGAACCTTGAGGGTTTATGGGTGGTGATTCTGGTTCGGAAATAATTATGGAGGTAGTTGGTTTAGAGGTATTGGCTTCACATGCTACAGGAAGGGGGTTCTTATAACCTAGACCAATTTTCTCATGTGGTTTAAGGGAACGTAGAACCGGCTGATCATGGATCCCTTGTTCATAACACCCGAGACCAAATCCTTTCCATGCACAACAATGGAGATACATATGAGTAAATTTTGGATTATCAAGAGATTTGAAGTCCATTGTGAAAGGCATGGTGTGATGTGGATTGATAATGTGAGATGGTGGATGGTCACGTCCTCCATAGACAAGATTGGTTTTAAGATAAGCGAGACCATAAGAGATAATATATCCTATGTTAGGGTTGTACATGGGTTATTTATCGGGACAACCATATGTTTTTGGTGAAGGGATAAAGTTGAGCATGAGGAGGCAATATTCCCCAAGCATGAGGAACTTCACGGATTTTCCAAGAGAAGAATCTTCCAATAATGTGGAAGAGGGGATAGAAGTGCTAGTAGATGCTTGATCAGATGATTCAGGCATGGATGTAGGTACAAGAACATCATTTGGGAGATACATCATATAGTATTCAACAAACATATTCAAATCAGTAGGGAAAATGAGCATCTGACCTTCATGTTCATACTTGAGACAATGATGAAGGGTGGAAGGAACATGCAATGCATGGTCCATATCCAGGGCTTCCTAGTAACATGTTATACATTGAAACTCTCCTTCTATAATGTAGAAGATTTTGGGTAGAGTTTTAACACCAACCTTGAGCAGAAGTATAACCGTGCCTATGGTAGGTGTGATAGTGTCATTGAAAGAGTGTAATAGAACCAAAGTTTGAGCGATAACAATGTTGGGAAGTTTGAGTTTATCAAAGGAAAGGGATGATATGATGTTGATGGTGACACCACTATCAATCATAACCCTTTTGATGGATGTGTCATTGATTTATGTAGTGATGAAAAGTGGTAGGTCATGATCCTTTGGTCTAAGAGAGGTAATTTTGGATGGTTCAAATGAGATAGCAAGTATATGCTTTTAGGGCACCTACAAAATTTGTGAAAGGGGTTGGATCATCTATTGGGACAGTGATGGATTAGAGGGCCTCTAACATGGCCTATTTTTGAGTTGGTGAAGTCTACACAAGTTCATAAAGTGACATCCTAATGGGGGATTAGTGTAGTTGTTTAATAGTTAATTTCTGCAACGTGGTGAGTGGAGACGTAGCCACTTGTATTAAGACTCTACCTTTGGATGACGTTGTTTGATTAAGATCCAATGAAATGGAAACCCTAGGTTTATAATATGGTTTCAATAGTTCTGGAGGTGAAGGTATGGAAAAAAGTCTCTATCTTTCTTAGATCCAGATGGTTCTTTGTTATAGTCTTATGTGTGTGTGGTGACATGGAAAATATTGATTTAGTGGTTAGATGCTTCAGAGGTAGACTCCTCTGAATTTATTGAGGTTGATGTCGATGTTGCATGAGAAGGAAAGAAGATTGAACTACCAATCTTTAAAAAAATTGATGAAAGGCTCTGATCCTCTATTGTAATAAAAAAAGTAGAAAAGTCATACCAGGTGAGATTCCACCCATGGTGACTTAACGGCTTGGGAGGGGGTAATGTAATGAGAATTTCTTGAAATAGGTTATCCAAAATGGTGGCATAACATCCTTTAGGTCTGAATGTAGCTAGGCATTCATTTTCTTAGGGAAAGGTACAACGAGTTGTTTGACAATAGTTTTCTTACTTGGCGGGTGCAAAGGTCTTTTAGTTGTTGCACTAAGTGGATGCGGTGGCTGTGAAGGATATTTAGGTTGTATAGGAGATAGAGGGTGAGGATTAGATGTGGATTCCCACTATGGGGTAACAAATTTAAAATATGGACTCACGGTGGGGGTATGATGTATTGGTTTTACCCTCTGTAATGATAGGGTGATTAACCGGTATGGTAAAAGAAGATTTATGCAAAGGATCCAGTCCGGGGGAGATAAGGATGGTTTTTAGGATCTTGAGTAATGCTTGATTTGGGTAGTCTCATAGGTCTTAGGTCTGACATGACAAGAGGATTTCTAAAATTAGGTATGTCTCTTGGATGGAATGAAGGACAGAAAGGAGGACCACAGAAATGATAAGTTTCATCATAATAAGGACTCTTAAAGAATTGAACGACTCCTTGTTTATTAGGTCCTCTTAATACTTTAGATGAAAATGCTGTATTCATTGAAATAAATGCTAGTGAAAGAGAATAAGTTTTGATGGTTTGGTCTAAATTATTTAGGGATTTCATATTGTTTACTTTCATATATTGGGGGCGGACATGTCTTATGGTTGGCTTGGGTGGGGATGGTTGTTCTAAGAATGTTTCAAGTAGTATCATAGTTATATCTACAAATTTAGGTGTAGGCACTAATGTAGTCATGTCAGAGGGCAAGGGTATGGACTTGGTAACAATGTCGAATGAGGATACGGGTATGTCTTTAGTAGCAAACGGTGATTTGACAATTTCAAGATTCTCTTATTCTTTCTTAGACTCTATGGGTGTAGGTGACAGAGACATAGGGAGACTTTTAGCAACGTGTTCAATAGGGGAGGTTTCTATGTTGACAGTTTCAAGCTCACTAAGTGCTGGTGTTGATTCTATAGATTTGTTTTGTTGGGTGATGAAGTGGTTAGAGGGACAGGCTCAATTTTAGTTATCGTATTAATGGTATGAACAACATTTTTTTGCAGTTTTTTAGAGGAAGAGGGGTGATTTGGAAAAGGTTGTTTGAATATGTCGAGGCCTTGGTTTGGGGGTGTGTTTAGATTATTTAAGTGAAGGTCACCCTTGTCGATCAAGTCTTGAAGCACATTGTGGAATGTGTGACACCTTTCAATGTCATGACCATTGACCCTGTGGAACTTGCAAAAGTCATTATCTCGATACCATATGGGTTTTGAAACTAATATGTCGATGGGTCAAATGGGTGGAAGTGATATTAGATTAGATGTGAGCAATTTATCAAAAACTACACCATAAGTTTCAGCTATGGGTGTATAGTTGTGTTGTTGATGAAAGCGTTTGGTGGTTGGCTTTTCCTTAGGAGTGGAATTTACCATAACAAGTATTGGTGGCTGATTTAGAATTATCTGAGTTGAATGGTGGCTTAGATGGGAAATCCATTTTTGGTTTCTTAGGATGAATTTTTACCCATCCATCTTCTAGGGCTCACAATTCTAACTTACGAGCCATGGTAAAAGCCTCATCAAAATTTTGGAATGACTAGATTTGTAGAGTAGACGAAATGTGTTTGGCACATGCATGACATAAAATTTTGATTAACTATGGTTGTGGTAGTGTAAAGGATAGTTGATTAGTAGTGTCCCTCTAATGGGCTACAAAATCAGTGATGGATTCATCTTCAAATTGTCTAATGGTATACAAATCATTAATAGTGATTTTACAGGATACGTTTATGGAGAAATGGTCTAAGAACAATTGTGCAAGTTGTGTGAAAGAGAATAGTGAGTTTTGTGGGATGTTTTTGTACCATTATAAAGCATGACCGACAAGGGACATAGGAAATTTCCTCAACATGAGGTCCGATCATGAGCTATTAGATAGCATGTGTGGTGAAAGGTGTGGATGTGTTGTTGGGTATCTTCTTTGCTATAAAATTAGTAAGTTTTGGAAGCTCCCAGTGAGGTGGATATGGATTTTGCGGTAGACAAGGGTGATTGGTATCTTTACAAATTTGTTTGTAAGTGATTACATTCTTGGATGTTGATGAAGTGGATTCTAGGCTAGAGATACGGCTCAGAAGAGCTAGAAGAGGATTGGCTTGCGTTGATTGTTGTAGGGATGAGCTATGCTAATACAAAGACTGATTGGATTGTGAGTATATTGGATACCATTATAGAATGTTTTGTTGGTAGGGGGTGTTCTATTAGGAGATGCTATGTTGGTATGGGAGATTATGTTGATAGGAGTTGTTTCTACTAAGGAATGGTATGATGATTTTTTTTTTTTGATATTCATACTATTGAGATATATGTTATTGATTTTTTTGGGAATTTTTTTATGATGAAGTATATTGTGTTGTGGAATGTTATGATGGGATGATGATCCTTGCTACAAAGCGATAGGTTGTGAGGATTGAATATATTGGTATTGCAATGGCATCGATACATGCGTAAGAGGTTGTGAATATATGGGTGCTTGTTGAAAAGACATTGCCAAAGCAACAAAAGATGGTACCTATTGTGGAACAGTTTTTTGTTGGATACTGTGTAGTGGGAATTTCTGTTGAGGTACAGACTGGGGTGCAGAGATCAATGGTTGTGAAGGTTGTGGTATGTATTGTGAAACATGATATGTACTAGCAATGGTACTAGTATTAATTAGTGGTGTTTTGTGCGGAGTATTAACTTGTTGGAAAGACATAACCATTGAAGGGGTGACAGAACTCAAAGGAGGTGTTGGGATGTACGAGGCGACTGGAGGAGTAGATAATGAAGTAGTGACATTATTTAAAGGCGGTGTGGATCCTACAAAAGGACCTGATGAAGAGATGTGTTTTGAGAAGAGGTGTTTTGTGACGAGATCATGTGAAGGTTATAGGTGGGAGCTAACGAAACCTCAGATGTCTCTAGTTGCTGATGGAAAATTGTTCGTTCAAAGTTTCAAATGGATTTGTAGAGGTGAGAGATGCTTGAGGTTGACTACTATTTTATGTTTCAGATGGAATCGAGGTGGATGGATATTACTATTCGACAACATGGTCTTGATTTTTATCAATAAGGCACGTAATGGCAGAAGATGGATTTTAGTTGTGTCAGACGGATGGAGGCGTGAACGGTTACATCCGAACGTTTCATGCAAATGCGGCTAGATAAGAATTAAGGGAAATGGAATTTGATTCTACCACTTCCTCAAAGATGGGGTCTACCTTATTGTAGAAAGGGATTTTAGATGTTTGAACTGGAAGAAAGATAATATTCCTCTTCTTGAGATCCGAGGGGAGGTAGAATTTGACTATTATACCGATGTGGGGAATACAAGAGTTTTTGTTCTATTGTATTGCTATAATTGGCCCCTAATTCATGCCAAGTTTGTTGAGGGTCTGAAAAGGGGTTAGATGTGTTTGTTTGATAGTATGGGATTTGTTGTGTAGGAGTAAAAGGTTCGCTGAAGTGTAGAATGTAGGCACGGTGGACATGTTTTTCCAGGTATTTGATTATGGGCTTGTTGTCTGGTAAGTACCATAATAAGAAAACACACAAAAAACACCCAAAAGAAAGGAAAACAAGTGGATGTGTTATTTTACAAACAACAAGAAAGAATAATCAGAGAGTGATTTTATAGTTATCTTGATTAGTTACATAAAAAATGAAATGTGTAAGATGGCGAATAGGGGTCCTAGGAAGTGGTCATCTAGGGATGGTTTCAAGTGTGTTTAAGGGTGGATTCCTCGATATACCCGAAGGTACGTGAGGCCCAAATTTGTACTACTACCGGTACAAGCGTGGTATTGGGGCCTACCCCTTACTTCACAGTCCCACTGTGATAAGGAGTCAGTCTTTGAGCCAATATATACCAATAAATAGGAGATTATACTCAGCCAGAACACCAAGTCAACTTCCTTGTTGGGTGATGAAATCCCAATCAGTTTCACCTGGGTGGGAGATTTTTAAATACATTTTAGATTTTGATAGTGATTTGGTTGTGTGTGAGGGAGAATAAGTGAATGCAACAATTTTTCCTCCCTAATTAAACTATGTGAAGCAAAAAGGATGTGATTGTTTTATTTTTAAGGTCCCAAAATGAAGTGTTGATTTCGATGAAAAAAACAACCAAGAATGCAAAATGGAAATTTAAAGAGATGGCTTTAAAACTTACCATGAAAGTGCTCCTTATTTATTTTAATTTTAATTTTTTTGGCAATTATCAAAATGTTCACTTAGCAAATCTAGAAGGTACAACTTCCAGAGAAAAAGAGCCTACAATTTGATTAGAAGAAGCAGGAAACAGAGAGAAAGATTTTACAGATTGATGATAATATGTTAAGAAAACAACATAGGGAAATCATAGGTAATTGAGCAATTGCTTGCGATTGGAAGCCAATGAAAATAATAATCAAAATGATGATAGAAATGATGAAATTAAATAGGGATTAGGGTCCCACTGGGCATGCTAGAATGTCTAGCATGGTTTTTACCTTTGGTTGTCTTGATTTGGTTCAAGGGGTAACAACCTGAGCTTGACCTCGATATGGCGGGGTTTCTAGGGTACCCAATGTTGATTATGTTTTTATTGCACACCATGTGAAGTAATGGATCAGAGCTTCTTTTCCTATAAAAAAACTTACAAAGATCACATTTAAACAAAATAATGTTATTTCTCAGAAAGATGGCTTAAGATTTTATTGACTTTTTTTATCATGCTACAAGATATTAAGATAGAAATGTCACTATCACTTATTTAAATTAAATACATATATAGCTAACATTAGTCATGGTTTAAAACCATAAATCAGACTCTTGGTCTGTGTAAAGGTTCTTAGTCACATTAGAGGCTACAAAATCAGTTATTTCTTCTTCCCCTATAGTGGTGTCAGTATCTAGAATGGAAATATAATTCTCCGTAATTAAGTCAGAGGATTCTTCTGGGGTGTCAAAGAGATGAGCAAGGGGATCACTGGTGCTTGAGATACTGATATGGTTGTGGTCTTGATTCAGGGTATTGTGATATGGTCCTCTGACAAGTCCAAGCATGTCTCGTAAGCATGCTCGTATTGTACAAGAGTCTACATGAAGCCTTATAGCTTCATTATACGCGTCCTAGAATTCTTGAGTGACCTCCCGTATGCACTTAGTTTTTATAAATATGTCCTCTGGATGATAAAAGAGCACATTCTAAATTGCGCAGAGCTCAAGATTGTAGAGGAGCTCATATTGCTCGAGTAGAGAGAGCAAGTGTAGAATGACTAGAAATGCAATGATATTAGTTGCAGGATAATTAGATCCTCCTAATGCCATCTAAAGACATCATGCTAGAAAAAATATTAGTAGATAACAAGAAAAATATTTGCATTTTGGTTAGAGTGAAAAATAGTGAAAAATCCTAAGAAAACAAGAATCGCTAGTGATTGATTCAGGAAATCATAGGTGATTGGGGTAATTACTAGTGATTACTGTGAAACTTGACTATTTTTCTAAACATAGTCAAAATCAATGATTTAGCTATCAATTTTATCAAAAATAGAGAACTAGCAATGTGTAATTGATCCAAAAATAGAAATGTACTTGACTTTGGTTTTCAAAATGAACAAAAATGAAAGATTTACCTTACAGGATGTTGATGTGATAGAGGAAATGGAAGTAGATGGTTGGAGAGGAAAATGAGCAATTTGTTGACAGTTTTTTTGTCCCTCGAGACAACGTGGTGTTGATTTGTGTTGATGTAGAATGCTTGAATGCCTGATGAGATGAAAACGTGATAGAGTGTACCTATGAAACTTGTGAATTCGTTCCTCTTCCTCCGAAAGGAGGTGTAAATGCTTGTATTTACAGATTATCAACAATTCGAAAAAAATTCGGTGATTGCGGAAGATCTTTAGTTTAGTTGAGAAACAAGCATTTTTCTTCTATTTCGAGTGAGATAACTTTGAGGTTGTTAAAGAGGTGGCGGGGAAAATTTTGGTTAGGATAGGAGGAGTTAGTCTTTTTAGCAGGTTTAATTAGTTAGTGTTTTTGGAATGTTTAGTTAATTAGGAGTAAGTTAGTGTGTAGTTAATTAGGAAGGTGGTTTAGGTGGTTAATGAGGTGTCGTAGTGAGGTGTAAAGGGGGATTATTTAATTAAATAATTTAGATGTGAGGGGTGTGTGATTAATTAATTAACAGGGATCATTTTAATTAATTAAAGTAATGTCATAAATGTGGTGTTTTTTACCGTAAGTGCGTTGAGCCGAGGGATGTAAATTTTGGTGTCTACAGTCACATTGATGCTCTTTGATAACATTGTATCATCAAAAAGGGTAAGATTAAAATAAATTGCAACTTCCTTATTAGAATAGATCAGGGAAAGTTTTATTAGGGATGATTTACTTAAATTAATGGCTTTAGTAAATCCCACCTATTGGAATAATGCCCAAAATTAAATATCTTTGTAGGAAGACTACCAAACAAGATTGATTACATTGTTCAACATTTTTGTAAGCCTGTTGATATCAATGGAATGAATATTCCAGGTATTTTAAGCAAGGAAAATTTGATTTATCAATCCCATGAATTTTCCTCTAAAATGATTGAACAATTCAAATGTTTGGATAATCCCTTAGAGTGTGGAGAAATAACCTAGCTATGGAAAAAATTGGGTTCAATACTATTTTACAGAAACCTTGGTGAGTTTTTTTCATTGGATGATCTATTTCAAAGAATTATTTTGGGTTCAGTTGAAGATGAGAAAGTTTTCAACACCTTGACCTTTATAGAATGAAAATTATGAAACAAGTTTGACAAAAAATTAGAAAATTGTTTGAGAATTTACACATCACGGTGTGAAGTGAATAACTTTCCTTGTGATATGGATTTGGAAATATGGAAAATGATCGATGAAAGGAGAGGGAATTATAATAATGCCATAAATATAGCAAATGACCTTATTGGAGATGAGAATGGATCTATTGCACTAGTTGACTATCAACCAAGTCAAAGAACTAGTCAAGAAAATGATAGAGATGATCCACCATCAATACATTGGAAGATTCCATTTGTGGATATGTGATATAGATGTTCATATAATATATTCAAATAATTAGTACATTGTTATGATAATATATTTTTCCTTATTTGTATTTTTCAAAAATCATAGTATAAGTATTTAATCAATTTGTAGTCTTCGAATGAAAACTTGAAATACATTGATTTGTAGTCTTCACAATAGAAATACATTGTTTAAAAAAACTTATGTTTCTCATACACCTACAAAGCATTAACATAAAATGTTTGTCAGTTGTCTTGTGAACCACTATGTATTGAAATTAAAAATTATACTATTCCTCATATAATTTGCTTGATACATGCCCTGTATGAAACAAATGGAACAATTTTCAAAATTAAATTCTTGTTGATTACATCATCCTCTGCAATATGTTACACTCTTCATTTGTTAGAATTATAATTTTTAGTAAGTCAAAAAAATTGACATGTACCTTTTTAGAAATTCATAATTGAGAGTGGAACTTTCCTTTATTGTTATATGCAAACTTACTCATAATGTTATCAATGGTTTAATGAAGCCAAAAATGTTTTTATCATCTACCTTTTCATGAATTCGGTTCTTCTCTTGCATAATTTTTACTTCCCTCAATTTTCAATGATGCCTCACTATTCATCACCTACCTCTCCCCACTTTCAAAAATTTTCATTATTCATGCACTATTCACCTACCTAATTTCTCATTATTCTTAAGAGAAATTAATTAGGTCCCTTCACTAATCACATCCCAAGACCTTATAAATACTCCTTTTACCTTCCATCTAACACACAATTCATAAGTGTAACTCTGTTATACCCTTTTTACCCTTTGATTTCTCTTTAATCCCTTTGTACGCAAATCCATCATCTCTATATTGTAAATCAACACAACATGTTTGTACTAGTATTTCACAAAAGATCATAATTTGGGAATAAACATCCAAAGCATCCATGGGAAAATACACTTGAAAATCCACTTAATTTCATTTATAATGTGTTTATTTAATTTTTCTTTATATTTCTAACTTTTATTATACACATTATGGCACACCCAATGGGATATGCCCTTCATCCATTAACATTTTATCTATTTTGCAAGTTATCTTAACTTATTTTACTGAGGATAACACTATTAGGAGTAAAACACAACTTAATTCATCATTAGAATAGTTTGAAATAATGTAATAATTTAAATTAATTCATTTTTATTACTTTAACTGAAGTAGTTAGGTGCTAGCTTTCATTGGTTGTCTATATGATAATCATTAATCCTCGTGTTTGTGGGATGAAGTTCTATTCTAGAATTGTTTGTTCTGGATGATTTTCGGCATTACTATTTAGCGGAAGTTAGGGGCAATATGATATTTCTACATATTGCTTATTTTAGTTGATTTGATCCATGTTTCATGGAATCGATATGGTTGTATAATGTCTATAAACATTACATCCTCCTTCATTCTTTGTAATGATTAATTTTTGAGCTTAATAAATTTGTCATGATCTTCCTATTTTTGGTATAATATTTGGTATCAAATAATTGTTATGATCCTAGGATGGTAGTTAGAAGTTGCACAGGATATTTCAAGGAGAGCATAGTGAAAAGGGTAATATGGAGCCATAGTATCCCCCTACCTCTTCACAGCCCCTATCCCTAAATCCACACCCGTGGTATAAGCTTCTTGAGAAAAGAGAGGATGAATTTATTTTTAGAAGAAATTTGGAATTTTTTTGGTTTTAGTCTCATATTGGGTAAGGAGGATGCACCTAGGACCTTTGCCTCTTATACCAGGCTTGATTTTAGTAAAACTATTCCTTTTTTAAATTTGTGTTTCCCCTCTATTAGGGGTTTTCTAGCTAAATCTAGCAAATCATTTATTCTTAACTTAAATTAGAAATCTACCAAATTTATCAGGATTGTCATCAAATATTGGGGGAAGTCATGTTTTCAATTTTAAAGGAGCAGAGTCATTTAGAGCCATTTTTAGCTTGTGAAAGAGTCATTTGGAGGCATTTATATATGCCATAAGACTTACAAAACACTCGAGAAAATTCCCTTGAAAATATCTCAAAATCTATCTTTGAAGGAATTTGGAGATGTCACATCCTTAGAAAGACCTTTCTCATCCTTGTAGTGAACTTTCCCATCCTTAGAAAGACCTTTCTCATCCTTGTAGTGACCTTTCCCATCCTTAGAAAGACCTATCCTATCCTTGAAAATAAATTTTCTGATTCGAGACGGTTTGGAGGCATTTGGCGATTGTGAGTGGAATAAATCTCTACCATGCATTTTTGGAAAGAACTTTCCCATCCTTGTATTGATGTGTGCTCTTCCACATCGGTGTTTGGATTTTTTTAAGATTTGGTAGGGATTCGAGGCTTTAATGATGGAGACATCCTATGTAACTATCCAACCATGCATGAAAACAACCACATCAATCCATATGAACTTGCAAGTACCTAAGACACGCAAAATACTTTGGAAAAGTGGATATGAGGGATAATGAAAGGTTTTTGTGGTAAGGCTGATATGGAAAATGAGTAGGATGTGATTATATTAGTTAACAATTGATTAATTAGATATTAATCACTAATGATATTTTATGGGATGGGATGAATAAATTTATTTATTGACATGGTGATAGAATTAGGGTGTCAAAAAATACCTTAATACAATCTTGTTGAGCATAAGAAGATTGATAAACGATGATGTGATGTATCAAATATTATCTCAAAACACACCTATAAATCAGGGTCATGATTAGTTATTACAATGTTTTATAGATGATGACATCATCCACAGTAGATAGGGTCATCCATGAAGAAATACAACTAGATAGAATCAATCGTGGTTGATGCCATCATATCTAGGTTATAAAATATCATGGGGTCCTAGGAAAGTATTGATAGGTGGAGGAATAAATTTTTTATCTAATAGAGCTATCTACGTTAAGTAGATATGTAGGTGATCCCATTAGGATAGTAAGGTGATGTCATAAGAGGTCACAAAAGGATGACTGGGATATGTAAAGACTAACATTTATAAGGTATCAAGGACTACACATTAAAACTATGTCACATGTACCATAATAATTTCCAACCATGTCTACTCTAGGTAATTCATCATAAGACATCAATTTTGGGGGTTTATGCACTAATGGTTCTTGCACAAAGAAAAGTTAAAAAGAATAAAAAATAAGGTGTATACATTGTGTTATTCTACATGATTGGTGTGTATTCATTTTCGTATGTTCCTACTTCATGATTCACATATTTGAGATGTTTTCTCCATGCTTAATTAGATATGTTACATGTTTATACTATGCTTAGCTTGGAATATGTTAGTGTGTCTTTATATGGTGCCATAATTTGTATCATGCATGGATCTTTTTATTACTTGCATATGTTTCCATGGTTCATACCATGAATATATTTTGGGGAAAGGAATCATGTTTGTTCCTTACAATAATATAAAATTGCTAATGCATTTCCCATGTAGGATCATATCAATCTATGTGTTATATTTTTATACCTTATACACATATGGTCATACCACCTAAATATTATTTGATTTCTTATACCTCATACATATGGGTCATGCCACTTATTTTATTTCATCATTAATATTTTACCCAAAAGGGGTATATTATACTCATGCTTACTTCTAATTTATTTCATTATCTCGTGCATGAGGAAATTTTTGGTATTAAATCATTGCACCTAAGATGATAATGTGATATGTTAGACATTAGTGATGTTGCATCTTATATTACACATGATGGATGTAATCCTTTCTTTTTGAGATATGTTTTTCACATGTTCATCCCATGTATCTAAACAGGGGCATATATTCACCCATTCTAGATCTATAATTCACAACACATTACACTTTATACTATTCCACTCTCATAGACAGGAGCAATCACATGGATTTTTCTAAGACATACCCAATGCATGACATTATTTCCTCTCAAAGTACATATTCAAGAAATTTCTTAACATTCAAAAATATTTATATTACATCATATTTTTGTAGTTAAAATTGTACTTAAATGCATGCAAGATATAATACAAGTTCCAAGCCTCGATTTACTCAATATTTTTAGCAAAATCAAGTGTATTACTTTATATTCTTCATTTTTATATTTTAAAAATTTATTGGTTATTGATTATTTAGATATTTGTACATATACACATGATCTTAACATGTTTGGAAGGGGAAATGTTTCTATATCCAAGGCAAAATGTGCATTATGCTAGTTCTAGAACCTTCATAGACATGTATGGTATAAATCAAGTGATAAACATCATTTTTACTTCCAACAAATTATTATTTTGATATATTAACTTTGAGAACCCATTGTTTTCAAGAAAATTGATGAGGATTCTTTGTATTCATATGTTTTATTTACTTTCATATGTTTGAACACACATATATTAAAATGGGAAATTATCTATGCATTGAAAAATGGTCACATGACATTATCTAGTGTTAAAATATATTCATGGTTTTCTTAACATTAAAAAAATTGAGAAATATGAGGGTTCTTGTTCATGATTTAACAAATATAGAAATATAAGTGTTAAATTCTAATTAAATAACAATGCAGCTATAGACAATTAAAGTACAAATTTGATCCAAGTGTTGGCTCCCAAAAATGCACCCCCTAAAGGGGAGAGGAGGCTCCAAGGTGGAGAGCTAGGGTGATGGGGAGACCCATGGGGATTCGTTGTTTTATAGCTGGGGGTGAGGTATCCCTTTGGTTGCATTACCACCCTTCCTGAAGGAAGGTGATGGGGAGGCACCCGAACAGAGGGTGTGGTTGTGGTCCCTCCTGCTTTTGACTATTCCCAAGTCAAGGTGAGAGGACCTAGGGGTGTAGTTGTGAAAGTATAGGAGTCAAGGCACGGAGTTGCATTGGTACTCTAGAAACACCAAGTAAGGAAAATTGGGGTCAGGTGCAGCCACCGAATGTAACGTTCACTCGATGGAGTGGTCATGAAACACTACAAACACCGAGAACCTAATGCAAACACCGAAGGTAAAATAAAATTTTGAACCAAAATTCCATATCCCAAAAGAGATGATCAAGTTAATAACATGGGACTTCGATTTGGAGTCAATAACAATACAATTGTGTTGAGTTTATAATGTGTTCTTGGGGTAGGTCAGTTTGATATTATCAAAGTACTCCTAAGCCCACCAAATGGATCATGGTTTTTATTACATAGTTATATCAATTTTAAATAGAGGTGAGGGGAGATCCTACAACGAGGAAAAGAAAAAGAAAGGGGAAAGAACCAGAGGGAAAAATTATGAAAAACACAAGAAACAAAATATTAATCAAAGTCTATTTGCACCTCAATGTGGATACAAGTGAAGAGAGTTGGTGAATCCAATGAACAATTACATGTGAGGAAAGCTATGGGAAAATCAATCTTTAAACTCCTTAAAACCCATCTCAGTACACCTAACGCAAGATTGTAGTATGCGAGATCATGCTCTAATGGCCTAGATCAAGGGTCCCCAAGATATTACCAATCATACCCCCAAATTCTACCCAATCTGCAAGGAAATTTTATAGCTCTAAGAATTAAAGTTCTTCAAGTGCCCCTAGAAAACATCATATGCTTACACCTTCCCTAGACGAGATCTGAGAGAGCACAGATACATTCATATTATGAATACAATCACAACCCATTAATAATTTTAATGTAGAAGACACTTCATTCCCACCCAACATCACTTTGAGACCAAGAAAGAAAATAAAATATCATGATTCTAGATATATTCATCAGAGACAACCATTAACTATAGGAAAATATGAGGGAAACATATATTAATGCTCTCAAACTTTGTTAATGAATGTACAATATGCAATCATCTTAACACAAATTCCTGCTAACTAGTTTACATAGAGAAAACCTTCATCACTATAAGCTCATGTTCCATGGTTCGCTATGCCAGTGTGAAGTTCCACTTTGAAACTCTCCTTTCCCCTAGGAATTCCTGCTAATTTTTTTCTCCTCCTCCCTTTGGTTTTATCCCTCTTAATAATCTTCTCACCACCTCTATATAAAATCATCTTATCCTTTTAGGGTTTCAAAGCATATTCCTCCATTATCTAGACTAATTGTCACTATTTTTTAATTGCCTTCAACCACCATGAAAACATAAAATCTTATCATCAAATGGTCACCTGTTGCACCAAATGCCATTGTATCATATGTACATCATTTGATAACATAGGTGGATATTTTCTGGTCATATCACATTTAACATTAAAATTTTCCACATGTCTAAAATCACAATGTGGCCAGAAAATTTAATGTGATGAGACATTCTTGAATTTTTGCAGGTAGTTATTTATTCTCCAATGACACGCTCCTCATAAACACTATTATTTTCATTTACATTTCACACGCACAAGTAAGTTGAAAATTTATATGGTATTAATAACAAAATGATTTTTTTTTCCATGTGAATGCCACTACCATGCCTATTTAAGTGGCCCATTAATTCCTTCCCTTCATCACCTATCCAACTTAGATTTTTGTAATTTTTAGAGCCACCTTCCTTTTTATTTCAAAACTCCTAGTAATGGCTTCATATTTTCTGAGTGTAAATCCCTCAGGGGAGGAACTGGTCCATATGGGCTAGTTTTTTCAGCTCTCGGTGGCCTAACTAGGCCCTAATTTGCCACAAGTTTTAGCATTTCATATGCTAGGGATAACCTCAAGATTGTCTACATCAACCTGTCATGGTTTTCTCCTTTATAAATTGTTTGGTCGAAATGTGTCCCTCCTTTTCCATCTTTCAAACCCTACACTTTTACTTGGTGCATCTAGAGTTATAGTTAAAATATGAGGCCTTGAGAAATCACTGGTCTCATCACTGCCCTCATGTTCATGATAATCATTGGCATATGATGAAGGCCTACTAGAATCCCTCCTTTTCGGGGACAAAACTACATTTTTCTTCTCAACACCCATGGAACAATGATAAAGACCCATCTTGGGTGGTCACACTAGCGGATTGGAGGCGTGGGTATCTACTTTGGATTCTACCATGGAAGAGCTCCAAGCCGTAGTTGGGTTACATATGGTATCTTCTCATCAGGTTCATTCCCTTCATAGTACTTTACTTTTGGTGGAGTCACATCTGCTCCCGAGGTTCACCTAACAAAGTTCGGCCTTCCAAATCAAATTACCGAAATGGACTTGCTTTGCCCAAATATGAAAACACACTGAGTAGAGGAGGGAATTGGTGGAAATTCTGAATGGGCTGAGGATGAGAAGTATTGTGCTGCATGAAAAGGGGATGTCCAAGGGTTTTGTAGGGGCTATTCAATTTGTGTTTGGTGCTAAGGCCCATGAATACTTCATTAGGTGTCGAGACCAGCTTCTAAGGGGTGTTCCCTGCATGCATGATGGGATGGAGACTTGAACCTACTACCACCATAAAAATGCACTAACAATATGTATTTAGTTATATTTTTTTCAAGAAATATTATATAGAAAGGGTTGGGGCCCCATAAATAGAATCCCCATTTTTTACTATAAACAATGCCTTGAAATTTCCTTTTTGCATGTGTGACTATCATTCATTCATACATCCTCTTGCACTTTTTGTTTTCTCTTTTTTCAATAAGAACACCTTCAAAGAAGATATTTTAATTACCATTTCATGTTTTAATATATCGTATTTAATTGCATATGTCATGGGAAGGAAAGAAATTCATAACCATTATGCTCATTCCTTTATAAGTTGTGCACCATCAAGCCCCTTTTCTTTATCAATTCCACATGAACAATTCGGGTCCTGGGAAAACTATTTTCACAAACAGTTCGAGCCCTCGAATTGTACTTTATTCAAAATGACTAGCCAAAGGCATCATCTTGGGAGAAATGAAAGGATTGTTCCTCAAACATCTTTAGAGATATCAAGCTTCTAGGATCTAAGGTAAAATACAGTTATTACCCTTACATTCTTACCGAGCATACCCAAAATCCCAGTTTCACATTACCAAATTAGCTTATGAAATTAGTTCTATACTTGATCCATCTTGTTAGAAAAAACTACTTAATAATCCAAATATATCAAAAAAACATGGAAAATTTATTTGGGTACCAACATTGGATCCTACTCGGGGATGGAATCCCCTATAAGTGTCCAAAGAACACCAAAATTAGAACATTAGTCACTATCCATTGGGAAATATAGTCAATAGATAATTTCCAAAACTGTAAGTCACGAATAAGAGAGCAATAAAAAACAAACAAAACCAACAGAAAAACAAAGAAAACCACTATACATTATACAAGTGATCCATCGAGGGTTCAAGGACCCAACAAAACTCATCATAGTCCACCAAGGTCCCATTAAATATGCCTATGTCTAATCCATAAACATAAGTTACCATACCATCCCTTAAAATTAATTATCAAGACCCCTTCAACTGAAACACCAATTAATAACCGATGGTCATCATCTAAGAACCCTCATTTAAATTATGCAAGCCTACTTTTCATTCCAAGGATGCCTTGGTCATACATATCTACCTTTCCACAGCACACCACAAATTTCATCAAATCAATAATCTACATGTGTTCCCCAAGATTTTTAATGAACTTCTCCTTCTCCAAAGTGGACAAGTCTCTAGCCATCCAACTTTTCTTAAAACCGACATATATGTGAATATAATGATCAATACACACACCCCTATTTCCATATCTTCGATAGAAGAAAATATACTTATATCTATCACACATGTCCCAACAGGTGGGGGGTGGTAATAAACCTTTAGATACCTCATTATCAACATTCTTTGTGATTGAAATCAAATTTCTAACCTCATGACCTTTATTAACTAATATCATATCATTGTTGTGCAAGTAGTTCTCCCTTTTAATCAAGGTCATGAAAACATCCTCATAACAATGTGCAAGAAATTCAACTTATCATCACTCATATCCTTTGGCTGACCTTTTGGTGATTCATGTAGTAGTCTAAGATGTCTCTCATGTTTTACTATTGTATCAAACAACATGCATCTTTCTTCCATCGAGGGGACAACTCCATTATATTTGGAAATCATTCCATTCATTATTAGGACAATATCACAATCAAAATAAATGCCACTTACATCTGAAACAAATGCATCTAGATTTCTAGTTAACTCCCTACATACCCCAAAGAGAATATCCCAAAACTCACCAGCTATATAGGAAAGTATGAGGTCAGTAGAAGACATCATACCATACTTTTTCAAGGATCCATGTAATAGATCCTTTTCTTCATTTCTAATTCTTTTGTTGTCTAAGTCAAGCACATTGTCTCCAACACAAGGAATATGGGGCATAAAACACTCATCACACCAGACACAAGCACAATCAATTTGATCACCCTAATTAATACAACCATTTGTCAACATCTCAATAATGAGCACTAGCCTGCCATATTGTTTTCTTGATTCCTAAAACCCATGAACCTTCTTCCTACATCTAGATATAGGGAATTTTCATCATATTCATGAAAGAGGAAAGTCGGATCATCACTGAAATGCTCGGAAAATAAGGTTACCATTTTTTCCATGAATGAATAGAGATTTGAGGTAAAGAATTAAACCATTCCCTAGCATCTTCTTGCAGTGTTTGCACAAATAACCTCATAAAAACATCTTCATATTCCACCTGATACTCATGCATTATCTTTTCAAACCTAAAAAGATGTTGTTCCACATAATCATATCCATATCCCTGAAATATGGGTATTCTAGACCTGATCCCAACTAGGATCTAATGAGGGTACCCATATATCTACTCAAAACCCAAAGCGCTAAATAAATTTGGCCCGAAAGGAACCTTAGAAAGAAAAAAAAACCATCATTGTTCTCACATGTACCCATGAGACACTTCATAAGGAATTGATTTCTTACAAGTATTTTCTTCTATCAGATGCAAAGCCTAGATGACAATAAAAGGTAGGCACAATACATGGTTAAAAAATACATGGATTACAACATGAAAATCCATTGACCTACTATAATCAGGAGAACAATGGAGTTTCCACCGAGAGAAAATCTCTGGAAAAATGAATCACATGATATTATAGCAATATATCACAAATCAACACATATTTCTAGATATTATGACAAATAACTCAAGACCGTCATACCAAGAAACAAAATAAGTACTAGAACGTTTGGATCCTGGAAAATAGTACTAGAAAGGATGTTAGTTCGAAACTTGCACACCCCCTGGAGGGGAGAGGAGGCTCGAGGAAGAGAGGTAGGGAAACATGAGAGACCCACATATTTCATCATTTTGTAGCTCGGGGTGAGGTCTCCCTCTAGTCGCCCACCCACCCTTCCCAAAGGGAGGTGATGGGGAGGCACCTAGACAGAGGGTGTGGTTGTGGTCCTCTTGCTTTTGAATATGCCCAAGTTATGGTGAGAGGACCCAGGGTGTGGTGTGTGAAATTATGGAGGTTAACACATGGATTCATATCGGTACTCCTTAAACACCAAGTAAGGAAAATTAGGGCTAGGTGTAGCTACTAAATGTAACATTCACTCGATGGAGTGGTCACAAAATTCTACAAACACCCAATAACCCGATGCGGGCATGGAGGGAAAATAAAATTCTGACCCAAATTTCCATACCTAAAAGCAATGATTAATTCAACAACATAGGACTTTGAGTTGGACAAAAGAACAATATAGTTGTGTTGAGTTTATAATGTGTTCTTTGGGTGGGTTAGTTTGATATTATCAAAGTACTCCTAAGCCCTCCAAATGGATCATGGTTTTTATTACATAGTTATATCAATTTTAAATGGAGGTGAGGGGAGATCCTATAATGAGGAAAAGAAAAAGAAGGGGGAAGAGCCAAGAGGGAAAATGATGAAAAACATGAGAAACAAAAGCTTAATCGAAAGGTCTCTGTCGCACATCAATGTGGATGTAAGGCGAAGAAACTTGGTGAATCCAATGAATAATTGTATGCGAGGAAAGCTCTGGGAAAATCAATCTTTAAACTCCTTACAATCCAGCTCAGTACACCTAATGCAAGATTGCAGTATGTGAGATCATGCTCCAATGGCCTAGATCAAGGGACCCCCAAGATATTACCAATCATACCCCTAAATTCTACCAAGTTTGCAAGGAAATTTTATAAGTATAAGAAGTAAAATTTTCAAGTACCCCCCAGAGAAAACCATCATATTCTTACACCTTCCTAGATGAGATCTAGAGAGAGTGTAGGATACATTCATAGTATGAATATAGTCATGACCCACAAATAATTTTAACACAAAAAACACTTCATTCCTAACCAACATCACTTTGAGACCAAGAAAGAAAAGAAAATATCATGATTCTAGATACATTCATTAGACACAACCATTAAACATAGGAAAAGATAAGGGAAACATGTATTAATTCTCTCAAAGTTTGTTAATGACTATACAATATGCAATCATCTTAACACAAATTCCTACTAACTAGTTTACATAGAGAAAACCTTCATCATGACAAGTTCTCATTCCATGGTTAGCTATGCCACTATGAACTCCCACTGAAATTCTCTTTTCCCCTGCCAATAATTCCCCACCAATTTTTTCTCCTCATCCCTTTGGTCTTATCCCTCTTAATAATATTCTCACCACATCTATATAAAATCATCTTATCCTTTTAGGGTTTCAAATCATATTCCTCCATTATCCAGACTAATTGTCGTTATTTTTTAACTACCTTCAACCACCATGAAAACATAAACTATTATCATCAAATGGCCACCCATTGTGCCAAATGCCATTGTATCATATGTATGTCATTTGATGACATAGGCAGATATTTTCTAGGTCATATCACATTTAACATTAAAATTTTCCACATGTGTAAAATCATGATGTGGCATAAAATTTAATGTGATGAGACATTCTTGAATTTTGTGGGTAGTTAATTCTTCTCTCGGTGACACTCCTCATAAACAATATTATTTTCATTTACATTTCACACACACTAGGAAATTGAAAATTGATATGGTATTAATAAAAAAATTATTTTTCTTGCCATGTCAATGCCACCACCATGCCTATTTAAGTAGCCCATCAATTCCTTCCCTTCGTCACCTATCTAGCTTATATTTTCTGTAATTATTTAGATCCACCTTCCTTTTAATTTCAAAACTCCTAATAATGGCTTCCTCAATTCTAAGCACAAATCCCTTGGGGAGGAACTGTCCATATGGGCTAGTTTTTTCAACACTTAGGGCCTAATGAAGCGCTAATATTCTAGGTTTTCATCATTCCATATGCTAGGACAACCCTCAAGATTGTCTACATCAACCTACCCCGGTTTTCTCCTTTGTAAATATTCTAGCTGAAATGTGTCCCTCCTTTTTCATATTTCAAACCCTACACTTTTACTTGGTGCATCAAGAGTTCTAGTTAAAATCTAAGGCTTTGAGAAATCACTAGTCTCATCATTGCCCTCATGTTCATGATAATCATTGGCATATGATGAAGGCCTACTACACTCCCTCCCTTCTGGGGATAATGCTCCAATTTTCTTCTCAACACCCATGGAACAATGATGAAGACTTGTTGTCATGTGGTCATGCTAAAGCAGATTGGAGGTGCGGGTATCTACTTTGGAGTCTACTATGGAAAAGGTCCAATCCGTAGTTGGGCTTCATATGGTCACTTTCTTAGAAGGTTCATTCCCTTCCTAGTACTTCATTGGTGGAGTCACGCCTACTCCCGAGGTTCACCTAACTAGAGGTCAGCCTTCCAAATCAAATTACCGAAGTGGACTTGTTTTTCCCAAATGGGAAAACACACCTGAGTGGAGGAGGGAATTGGTGGACATTCTAAATGGGATGAGGATGATCAGTATTACATTGTGTGAAAAGGGGATATCTAAGGTTTTGGCAGGTGTTATTCAATTTGTGTTTGGTGGCGAGGCCCATGAATACTTCATCAGGTGCCATGAACAACTTTTGAAGGGCGTTCCTTGCATGCCTAATGGGATGGAGACTTGAACCTACGATACCATACAAATGCACTAAACATATATATATATATATATATATATATATATGTATTTATATTATTTTGTTCGAGCAATATTATATAGCGAAGGGTTGGGGCCCCATAAATATAATCCCCATTTTTACTGTAAACAATGCCTCAAACTTTCCTTTTGTGCATGTGTGACTATCATTCATTCATACATCCTCTTGCACTTTGTTTTTTCTCTTTTTGTCAATAAGAACACCTTCAAAGAAGATATTTTAATTACCATTTCATGTTTTAATATATTGCACTTAACTACATATGTCATGGGAAGGAAATAAATTCATAACCATTCTTCTCATTCCTTTATAAGTTGTGCACCATCAAGCCCCTTTTCTTTATCAATTCCACATGAATAGTTCGAGTGCTGGGAAAACTATTTGCACAAATGGACCAGCCCCCAAATTTTCCTTTATTTATAATTACCAGCCAAAGGTGTCATCTCGGGAGATGGGGAAGGATTTTCCCTCAAACATCTTTGGAGATATCAAGCTTCCGGGCTCCGAGGTAAAATATAGTTATTACCCTTGCGTTCTTACTAAGCATACCTGAAATCCCAGTTTCACATTACCAAATCAGCTTATGAAATTATCCCCATACTAATCCATCTTGTTAAAAAAATCTACTTAATAATCCAAATATAGCCAAAAACTAGGCGAGACTTATTTGGGTACCAACACCAAGAAATTAAGGTAGAAAATATGAAACCCTAGTTGTAAATGAAGGGACAAAATACTTAGCCGATTCACATTGACATCTTTGAAGTTATTCCAAGTAAGAAAACTAATGGGACCAAAGGGAGGATTTTCACAATTGAGCCCAAAATATTGTGGGAATGTTGTAAATGTCGGGAATAGGGCACCTATGTAGGGTCAAGGGCACCTGGGGCACTACAGACCTCATCCGGGAGCATGTGACTTCTCATAACCTCATAAACTCAATTTCTGAGGGTCACAATATGTTCACTGGATATCGCCTTTATTCACCTCTATGTTTTTGTACTTTGTTGTTAATTGCCTAAAACCTACAAGAAGAAAGAGCACCTGTAAAACCCAAAAACACATCAAATATTACAAAGAAAAATATGTAAATGGGGAGTTGGAATGACCCCAGTGGTCACCTAACTGAGTGAACTTATGAATGTGGTGTTACACTACACTCCATGTAGTTTTTGTGTGTGTGTGGAATCATTCCCTTGATAGAGAGAAATAGCTAGATGTAGAAAATGTAGATAGATGTGTGCATGGAAAAATTAACTTCCCCTCCTATGAAGTGTATGTAGAAGAATGTAGTCCCTTGTCTTTTGTGTGGATGATAAATGGATGCTTTGATGCTCTTGTAATACTCTTGGATGCAACCTTAGGTGATGATAGATAATGCTTAGTGTTTGGTCCTTTATTATGGTCACATAACTTTGTATTTATAGGATTTACTTATTTGAATTTTGTAAATAACCACTAAAAGTCTGACCTATAAGAAATAAATATGCCCAATGGCTAGAAAATACCTAAAAGATGTGAGAAATATACAAAGAGGTCGGGGTTCCCGAGAGGGGACGGGGTGCTTTGGGCATTGGCATCCTAGTTGGGCACTTATGTCCAAACTTAGAAAAAATAAAGTATAAAAGTTCATATTGAGAAGTAGGGTGTATAATACCAAGAATGAAACCAAAAAGTGAGAAAAGAGGCTAAAAATAGTGGTCAACTAGTACTTTTCTTGTTTAGGAATCATATGAATAGTGGTATGTGATCAAGACCTAGAAATGTATGCAAAGTGCAAGATTTAGTGTCTAAATTTTCCCCAATTTATGTTTTTGAGAGAATGTTTGATAACATAAAGTATATAAGAGATGTGTACTTGATAGCCATGTATATCAACGGTGAAAAGTGTGTGAAGAGAGATAAGGAAAAAGCATGGAGTGACAAAAAGTGAAGCATAGAAGCTAGATAAGAGGAAGTGAAAATGATGATGATGCTCGGGGTTAAAGCATATGTGTAGATGTTGCATTGTAAATTTTTTTGATGTGTGATGATGTTTGATGATTTTACTATTGCTTCCCATAAGGACGGACCTATAAAAGAGTAGAACAAATGAGTAGTCAAATATGTGTATAGGAAAGATTCGATCTAAACGAGTAAAAGGTGTGTAAAATATGAAAAGGAACATGTACACTTGATCCATGATGAGTGAAGAGTGTAGAAATGATCTTGAAAATGTCATAGATGAGCATGTTTTTAGGTGATATCACTTCAAGAATGATTTTTCAGGCAATATCATGCTAGTTGCGCCAACTACGAGTTTTTCGGGTGATCTCATGCCAAGTGCGGAAGAAGTGTAGAGAGAAAGGTCTAGTGTTATTCTCCAACCTTTGACTATTTCCCAAAGTATAAACACCATTGCATATGGTGTGTGTAAATCTGATCCAGTTCGATCCAATGCAAAAATAGAAAAGAAGGTGTAATGCATGCATGTCGAGTGCTTAAAGATTGTGTCTATCCTATAAAAGACATTGTGTAAAGTGTTTTAAATTCTAAAAAAATGAGAAAAATTGTGTAACTACCCCTGGTCATAGGTTCCTAGGAAGATTTAGGGGTTCCCATGCGCTATTGTCTAGTGCTGGGCGCTAGTTTATGTGGTGTGTTGAATACCTAATTTGAGTTCTGGGACATTTCGTGATTGAAGACCTGTGTTGTACTAGTCCTGAATTATGTTGAACTGTGACTATAAATTGTTGTGTAGGGTGACTGATTCACCCATTGATGCCCCCTAATTTGGGGTGCATGCGATGTCACAAGGAGAATATGGCCCAAAGAAGGATCGACCAATACCCTACAAGGGAAAGGTAATGTGCTTGGTAGAGACTAAGGCACACACAAGAAAAGTGGCTAGGAAAAAAGTGTTAGTGTAAACAAGATAAATATGCATATAGAAAACAATGTGTAATATAGAAAGCAATAAGATAATGTAGACCGAGAAAATTGATTTTCAAACATGGGACATCACTCATGATGTTGCAAGACAATTGAGGCTGCAATGGTAAAAATCATACAAGCAATCGAGAGAACAAGAAATACATAAGGAAAATCCCACAAACAATGTCAAAAATGACAAGAAAAATAAAATACAACCATGGTAAAAAATATTTCCTACAAAGAAAATAATGCACAAGAAGCACCCTTTAGCATGTTATAAAGATAAAATGTATGTCAAATCATGTATAATCCTATAAAGTAGTGTGCTAGTATGAAATAATAAATAGTATAAATCAAAACAATAGCACATGTGATGAGTAGGAAAGTGGATGCCACTAGGAACCATTACGGGACTAGTAAGAGGTATTGTTCCAAACATATGTTCTATGTGTAAGGATCTGTGTAAAATATACATTCACAACTAGAAAGAAAGTGAACACACATGTGTATATAAAGTAATGAAATACAAAATATACATCAAGCATATGTATAAAGTGGACATGTAAACATAAGTAAGCAAGAGTAAATATGACCAAGATATACAAAGTATGTTAAGGATGAGATGGAATAGAATTCGGTGTGAGTGTGATAGGATAAACATTCCCCCAAGTGAGTGTGAATGAGTATGCATGTGATGAGTTGCATTTATACATTCCCCTCAAAGAGTCAATAATGAACCATAGAACAAGAGTGCGTCATCGGGAAATGGTTTGAATTATGCGCTAGAAAGATATGGTTGATAAAGTGTATAGCATAGAGAGTGAGTGAGTGTGGTGAGGTTAATATCAGATTTGATACCCTCAAAATTCAAGTGTGAACATTATCACGAGAGTGCATTATAGGGTAATGAGCGCAGGTGTGTCGAGTAGATGCAAGAAAGATGTATCATGAATGTGTATAGTGTGCGGTGCATATGATGTGTGATAGAAGTTGCAAGAAAGATATGTCATTAATGCGCAATGTGTGTAGTGTGTGAGGTTCATGTAAATGGTATACCCTCAACAGTCAAGTGTGAACCACAACATGAGATTTCCTCATTAGGTAATGAAAATACAAATGTATCCAGATGTTTAAGACATGTGTGAAATCCTAGATGCGGTGTAGAGTGAACAAGTAGAAGTATGAGACACTTGAAAATGTGAGAAGGAGGGGGAATAAGCACGATGCCCCCAAGTGTATGATGGTAAGTGTGATCTAGTAATATCATCTAAGAGATCATCATTTTCATGGTTATAGCCGAATGGAGATGCATTAGATACCTGATAATCAATAGTATGTTGTTGATCAAGTAAAGAGCCATTGTAGCATATATTGTACATGTCCATTGTGTATTCTTCATCGGTGAAAGGTGTTGGTGGGCATCCATGTGCATACCAATGAGTGAGATTATGTGAATAGCTGAGAAAGGAATCATTTTAGATAGAAACACGACCGAAGGGCATAGGAAATATGATATTAGTATGACTAGGGTCTAAAGTTACCCCAATATAATCAAGCCAAGATTGCCCAAGTGTCAGTGGAGAAGTGTGAGGAGCGTGTGCAAAGAATACTATTAGATAGAAGACATGAAGACCATAGGAAGCCATAATACTGATATATCCATGATAGAGATGGGGTAAATGAGGTGGCGGTAAGATATCATCGAGTGTAAAACCAAGTTGATTCAAGCCATCATGTGTGCAAACAATGTCAAAGAAAGTAGGATCAAATGGAATATTATGCTAATAAGAGTTATTCATGAAAAGTGTGCATGTGAAAGGAGGAAGTGTAGATATAGATTTCCCTTAAGATTGTGAAGAAGGTGAAATGATGTCCAGAGTATGGAAAGACCCCGATAAAGTACCATAGCATTAGTAAAAGGAGGGGTTTTTTTGAATTGATATTCACGGGTATGATAGCAAAAAAGTATAATTAAAATATGAAGCATCTACCTCAATAGGAGTGAAATTAATATTACATAATTTACCATCAATGATCTCAATGGTATCGACCTCATCATCAAAATCATCAATGTTGGCATTGTCATGCTGGATAGAAGTATCAAGAATGTTGGTAGGAGGTGTACTAGATGCATGTGTGAGAGGAGCCTCAACAAGTGGAGCAGTAATGCTCATTGGAGCAAACACATTGGTGAAATTATAGCAGTAGTATGAGTGGAAATAGGTGGAATGCTTAGAGTTATGGAATAAGGCTATGAATAACTAGATTGGTTGATATCATATGTGTCAATAATGCTATATAGAATAAGATGCAATGGAGGAATGACATAGCGGTGATGGGGTATATGTGGTAGAACTTGAATGGATCAGGGTCTACAATAATGTTATGTTCATATCCATCATGTAATAATTTGATGCATTGATGAATAGTGGATGGGACCACGTGCATTTCATGAATCCAAGGTCTACCAGAAAAATATTGAACTGAAACGAGGCACCTATAACGAAGAATTCAATAGGGACATTTTTAGGCCAAACTTATATAGGTAATTGTATAGTTCCTAAGCATGTCCGAGTAGTTGAATCATACCCACAAATGAGAATGGAATTATTAGAAATTATATTACTTGTAATTCCAATTTTATTTAAGAAGGAATGAGCACATAAATTAGCAGAAAATCCATTGTCAATGAGCACACATTTGATACAAATAGTGCCAATGATAGTAGTGATAAGTAGAGGCACACATGGATTGTCAATAATAGATGGTGATATGTCATCATCACTAAATGATATATCACATGGTATATTTTTGAGGGACTGAATGAGGTTTGTGAAGGCCACCAAAGAATTATTTCTTACAAGCTAGAAAACTGATGGGACCGAAAAGAGTATTGTAGCAACCGAGCCCAAGAAATTATGTGAATGCTACAAATTTCGGGACTAGGGTACGTATGTAAGGTCAAGGGCACTGGGAACCTGCAGACCCCCTTTGGGTGCCTGTGACTATTTAGAACCTCATAAACACAATTTCACGGTGGTCACAAGATATTCTCTCGGATGTCTCCTATATGTTGTTATACTTCAATATTAATCATCGAAACCTGCAAGAATAAATAGTACCTACAAAACCACAAAACACATAAATCCTAAAAATAAAAAGATGCAAATGAGGAGTTGGATTGACCCTAGTGGTCACCTAGCTGAGTGAACTTCTGATCTAGGCAATGCAATACATTTCATATTCCTTGGAGTTTTGTGTGTGTGTGTGTAGAATCATGCTCTAGGTGGCTCTTTTTCAAGTTGCACTTGATAGCGAGCTATAGCTAGATGTAGAAAATGTAGATAGATGTGTGCATGGAAAAATGAACTTCCCTCGGGTATGAAGTGTATGCATAAGAATACAATCTATTTTCCCTTGTGTGGATGCTAAACAGATGCTTTGATACTCTTATAATACTCTTGGATGAAACCTTAGGTGATGATAGATAATGCTTAGTGCTTGGTCCTTTATTATGGTCACATAGCTTTGTATTTATATTATTCCCTTTTTTGAATTTCAGAATTAACCACTAAAATTCCAACCCATAAGAAATAAATATTCCCAATGGCTAGAAAAGACCCAAAATATGTGATAAAGATACAAAGAGTTCGGGGGCACCCAGAGGGGATGGGGACACCTAGTCGTTGGCATCTTGGTGGGGGTTGGTGTCCAGACTCTTAAAAATTGAACTATTGAAGGTCGAGACTAGGTAGTAGGGTGTGTAATACCAAGAAGGAAACCATAAAGCAAGAAAAATGCTAAATACAATGGTCAATTATTACTTTTCTCTCTTATGAATCATATGAATAGTGGTATGTGATCAGGACCTATAAATCTACCCAAAGTGTGTGATCTAGTGTCTATAGTTGATTTCCATCATTATAATAATTTCCTTTAATTTTCATCCTTTAGCTTATCACCATATTTTTAAAATTATTTTCTCCTATGCTCATCTCCCCTTATTTTATAGATCACACATGTAGCCAAAGTTTAAGTTAAATGTAATTACATTTACTCCTTATACTCATTGTAGGTTCTAGCTATAGGATGTTGACAAAGGTTTACATAAAGTTTTTTTGTTGTTCAGAAGGAAGACTACCTCCTTAATTATTCTAACTTGTATGGCCAAAATTTGGGTCAGATGAATTTTCATAATGTTTAGTTTAAATTCAAATGTTACCTATAAATAACATGTATTGTAGTTAATTTAAATAAATGAGAAATTTTAGGGAGAATTTATTTGTTTGTTTGTTTAATGTGTAAATTGGAGGTTATGAAAGACTCCCTCCCTTCTAAAAGTTGAATAATATTCAATTAAGCTCTTCAAGGTAAGGAAAAAGTGAGAAATGATGGATAAAGCACCCAAAAAGTTGTTCTAGCATCGGTCAAGTAAATAGTTTACCATGAGACACCATACACAAACACCAAAGAACCATATGCTAAGGTCCAACAATATTTAAAGACAAAATAATGGAGGTATGATCCTACCCTAGAATAACCCATTGAAACATGAATCAAACAACCATGAGTCAAAATATACAATCATTGATTGGTTATTGATTTAACAAAAATTGATTTTTTTAAACCCTAATTACAGTGTCACATATGATAATAAATGCTAAAATACATATTTGACACAAGTAATAATCTAATAAAATATGAAACCCTAAGTGTAAAAAAGAGAGGAGTGGACTTAGCTTATTTGCACTTGATCCAAGACTGATGCAAACTAGGAGAACTATTGAATGTGCCCACTATTGGAGAGGGCGCTTGGGCACTAACAACCTCTATGGGCACATGTGACTATGAAAATTATCGAACTTGACCTTTAATGTGTCGCACAAGTGTTACAAATATTTTTGTGTTGATCATTTGTGTGTCATAATATGATTGTCGAGGTACCTTTAACCTACAAAATAAATATTCACCTATAAAATCAATAATACCACATCAAATCCAAAAAATAAAGATGCAATATGGGGATTCGGACTGACCCTAATGGTCACCCAACATAGTGAGCTTACATCGAGCAACCTTGGACTACATCTCAGACTCCATGTAGTTTTTTTTTAGTGTGTGAAAGAATGGTGCCCTAGGATGCCCTTGTGCAAGATACACCGGATAAGCGGGATTTATTTGTTAAAAGATGCAAATGTGGGTATGAAATAGAATAGGATTCCCCTTCCAATGTAGTGTATATATAAAATACAATCCCTTGTCCCTTAAATGGATGCTAGATGGATGCCTTTGAGTTCCTTAGATACCTTTGGATGCAAACTTAGGTGATAGTAATTATGCTTAGAGCTTGTTCCTTTATTTTGAACACATATCTATGTATTTATATGATTTCCTTGTTTGAATTTTGTAATTGAAAACTGGAAGGTGACCCATAATTAGAAAACATTCCCAAAAGACAAAAGAGGCCCAAAAGAAGTGAGTAAGGTGGAAAGAGGTTAGGAGCACCCATAGGGGATGAGGGAACCTAGGTGCTAGCATCTTGGTTGGGTGCTGGTGTCTAAATTCATAGAAGATAAATAATAAATTTTTACTATGATGAGGGGTATGAAAGAAAGAAAGAAAGATAAAAGGCTAAATACAGTCGTCAATTACTATTTTTCTTTCTTATGAATCATATGAATACTAGTATATATTTAGGACCTATAAATGTACCCAAGTGCATGATTTTGTGTCTACATTTGCCCCCACTTTATGTTATTGAGTGAATACTTGATAACATAAAGTAGATAAGAAATACCTACCTTTTTTTCCTATAGATTTTTATGGCAATAGTATGTCGAATGCAGACAAGTGAAGCGTGGAATGAATGCAAAATGAAGCATGGAAACTAGGAAAGGAAAGTGAACCTAGGGGTGTATGCATATGCATTATAATATGTTGTGCATGTTTTTGTGTTTTTGGTTACTTGCTTCTTGTAAAGACAGACCTAAAAAGAAGAGAAAGAATGTAGTCAAATTCGTGTATATGAAAAATTTGATCCAAGTATGCAAAAGTGTGTAAAAGTATGTAAAAGTGGTAGTAAGGAAAGTGTGCACATGATATGAAAGAGTGTAAAGGGATAGAAAATTTATTGATCATGCTATGAAGAGTGATTTTTGTAGGGGGTCTCATGCCAAGAGTGATTTTTTGGGTGACCTCATGCCAAGAGTGAGTATTTTGGGCGATCTCACACCAAACATCTCTGCCCCGATTATACATCACTGTAGATGGTGTGATCCTTCTTTGTTCCTAATTCCCTAATTTTTTTTGAATGTATTGTTTGTTCTAATTAAAAATAGAGATAGAATGTATTTCTATTGTTGTAGGATTGTGTTTGTACTATGAAAACTACTACGTAAAATTCTACAAGCTGTGGTGATCTAAGAAACTGATTGTGTGTGCCCCTAAGAAATTAGCACCCATGGGAGGAAATAGGCACCCAAGTGCTCTTTTCCTAGCCCATTCGGTGGTGTCTATGTTTTTATGAGGAGCAAAGTCATATTCTAGTTCATTCTAAGATTGTATGACTACTACTGTTCACGTCTTGTGCGAGGCATGTACTATAGCTCTGAGATGTTGTATGGGGTGAATGATTCACCCAATGTATGTTCCCATTGTTTGGGGTTCATGTGATGTCGCTAGGAGTATGCAGCCCAAAGAGAAGACCTAATACAAACTGAATTGTATCCCTAAAGGGGGAGGGAATGTAGGTGGTAGCAACCAAGGCACATGCAAACAAAGTGGCTAGATAAAGGTGTTATTAGAAAAAATAGAAAGTATATCATAGAGAAACAATGTAACAATAAAATGTGCATATAAGATAGAACATGAAAAGCGTATTTCAAAAATGGGACATCACTCATAATGACAGAAGATAATTACGGTTGAAGTGGCCAAAATCATACAAACAAAGTGATCAAGCAAGGCATAGGGCATAGCCCACAAAAAATGGCATACAATAGTAAAAAATTTCAAACAAGTTGTATGTGATAAACCATGGTGGAAAATAGTCCTATAAAACAAATGTTACACATGAAGCACCCATTAGCATGTTAGAAAGATAAAAAGTAAGTCAATGCATGTATGTATCGATGGAATAAATAGTGCGCTAGTAATAATAGGAAGTAGTAAATAATAAAACAATAACACATCTAATGTGTGAGAAAGTAGATGCCCTCAAGAGCCTCAAAGTGAGACTAGTAAGAGGTACATTTCCAAACATCATTGTAGCATGTAAAGATCTCAGAAAATTCTGCATTCACAACTAGAGAACAAGTGAATGCACATGTGTATATAGAAAATATATTGACATACTAATTATCCATCTAGTATTGGAAACGAAGTGTACATGTAAGTATGCACAAGAAAGAATAAAAAACCAAGATATGTAGTATATTGTGTATGAATGTGATGGAATTCTATGTAATGTGAATGTGATAGGAGCAGCGTACCCAAAGCGGATGTAGATGTGTGTATGAGATGAGGTTCATTTATAAAATAAACCTTAACAATCAAGAATGAATCATAAAACAAGAGTGTGTCATCATGCAATAGTTTGAAAATGTGCCTTGGATGGAATATATCATGAAGCATGGAGCCTAAATTTTGCATGTGATGAGGTTCATTTCAGATTTAGACCCTCAATAGTCAAGCATGAATTGTTGAACTAGAGTGCATCATAGGGTAATGAGGATACAAGTTGTGTATCAAGATGTATAAGAGAGATATAGAGGTAAATCACGGAGCATAATGTGTATGTCTAGAGACTAGTAAGAAATAGTAATAATCGAAGGGGGAATAAAGCGCAATGCCCCACAAGTGTGTGAGGAATAGAATAATCAAGTAACATAATCTATGAGATCGACATTTTTTAGGGTCAAAGGCTAATGGAGCTAGATTAGAGACTTAATAAGAATATCGTGAGGTTGATCATGTAGAGAGATTGCACAACATAAATTATACATACCCATTGCATATTCTTCACCAACGAAAGGTGGTTGTGGAAAACCATGTGCATACCATTGAGTTAGATTTGGAGAATATCTCAAGGAGTCATTACAAATAGAAATATGGGAAAAAGGTATAGGAAATGTGATATCGGTGTGATTAGGATCCGAGTTCCACTAGCATAGTATAGTTAAGACTGCCCAAGTATGAATGGAGAAGCGCGAGAGTGTGTGTGCGGGGAATAATAATAAATGGAAGACATGAAGGCCATAAGCAACAATGATGATAAAATATCTGTGATAGAGGTGAGGAGAGTGAGGTGGAGGAAGGAGATCAAAAGTGTGAATCCTAACCGAGCCAAGCCATCATGTGTGCAAATAGTATCAGAGCAAGTGGAATCGAATGGAATGTGAGACCAATAAGAGTCATGTATGAAAAGAGTGCATGTGAAAGGAGGATGTCACAACACATGGTGATATTTGAGAGATGAAGAAGATTACATGATGTCCAATGCACAAATAGACCCTCAAAGAAAAAGCATGTCGGTGGTAGGGGCAGGATGTTCCATGAGTTGATAATCATCAGTGAGATATGTAGGAGGATTATGGGGATGACCGACATTGTGATATAGAAGTGGAGTAGGTAGAGCAATGAGTGGGTCTAGGTTACAATATTTGAATGGGTCGCGGTTAGAAATAATAATGTATACATGGCCATCATGTAGGAATTTAACACACCGATGAAATGTAGAAGATGCTATTTGCATAGATCATGGCCTACCAAGTAAGCAATTGTAGTGGAGTTTATCTTCGATGAAAAATAATATGGTAAGAACAATTTTAGGCCTAAGTGTGAGGGAAATGTGATAGTACCCATGCAAAATCACGTAGAAGAATCATATCTATGAATAGAAATGGATGAGGGACTGACATGAGATGAGGAAAGGAAAATATGTTGAATAAATGTGAGATTAAAAAGATTGAGCTTGGATCCATTATCAACTAGTACTCATCTAATTCATATATTATAGATATAAGCCTTGATATAAAGAGGAGGGTAATTGTAATAAACAGAAAGAGAGGTTGTTGTATTATATGGGAAAGTAATTTGTGTAGAAAATGTGGCTATAAACTACTAATATACATGATTTGGAAAAGTATTGGAATAAATGCAAGAATTGGCCAAGAAATATTTTATTTTTAGCCTTACAATCAGGATGATCCTACAATAATGCATAGATGGAGACATTCATGGTGAAAGGACCCTAAAATATTGAGGCAAGACAAGAAAAAAAGAGAAGATCCAAAAGTGTTTGAATGTGAGTTCATGAATGATTTTTAAAAAATCAATTTTTTAAAACCCTAATTGCAGAGTCACATATGATAATAAATGCTAAAATACAAATTTGACACAAGAAATAAGATAATAAAATATGAAACCCTAAGTGCAAGAGAAATAGAGGAGTGGACTTAGTTGATTTGTACTTGATCTGGGACTGATGCATACTGGGAGAACTGTTGAACATGAGGTGATATGTGTCGCAAATGCTCATGATAAATTACAAATTGTGATAATATGTTTGGATATAGGAACTCTTGGCTAGAAATGGGTACATGGGTGCTAAGGACCTCTACTAGACGATTGTGACTACAAAAATGGTCAAAACTTGATCTTCACTAGGTCACACATGTGTCACAAATATTTTGTGTGTCACAATATGATCACCAAGGTACCTATAACCTACAAATAAAAGATTCACATATAAAACCCACAATACCACATCAAATCCAAAAAGAAAGATGTAATATGGGGAGTAGGACTAACCCCGATGGTCACTCGATAAAGTGAGCTTACAACCGAGCACTGTAATACATCTTAGGCTCCTTGTAGTTCTTGTGAGTGTGTGAAAGAATGGTGCCCTAAGATTCCCTTGTGCAAGATGCAATAGATAGAATAGACTTCCCCTTCCTATACATAAAATATAGTCCCTTGTCCCTTGAATGAATTCTAGATGGATGCCTTTGATTGCCTTATATACCTTTAGATGCAATCTTAGGTGATACTAAGTATGCGTAGAGATTGGTCCTTTATTTTGAGCATATATCTATGTATTTATATGATTCCCTTATTTGAATTTCGTAATTGAAAACTAGAAGTCCGACCCATAAGTAGAAAAGATGCCCAAAATATAAAAGAGACCCAAAAGAAATGAGTAAGGTGAAAATAGGTTAGGGGCACCTAGAGGGGATGATGGAGCTTAGGCCCTAACGTCCTAGTAGCACTTTGGTGTCCAAAGTCATATAAGATATAAAAGTAAAGTTTTGACTAGCATGTGTGGTATGAAAGACCAAATAGAAAGCAAGAAACAAATACAAAAGGCCAAAGACAGACATCAATTACTAGTTTTCTTACTTAAGAATCATATGAATGCTAGTATGTATTTAGGACCTAGAAATGTACCCAAGTGTGTCATTTTTTTCTACAACTACAAGAAGTGTCTCAAAATCATATGAACATTGACAACCATGAGAAATATAGATAACAAATCTCAAGCTCCAAAACCACTGAAATTGTTGAAAACCCACCAAATAAAAAATAGAAGGTTGGAGGGCCCCACATGTATAATGTATATTCCCTAATCCTACATAGAGAATAAAAATTCCATTAAAGAATGAATAAGGGGGAAAAATGGCTGAAAATAAACCATGTGTATTTTTTAAAACCATATTATTATTGAGTATAATAAGTGATTTAAGTACACCAAGATGTAAAGGGTGCATACAAGGGGTTATTTTGATTAATTAACTTCCAATATTAATAATACAAGATTAGAAAAACACATTCATACTTACACCATATGTTACAAGCTAAAAATAAATAAGAGGATGATTACACTTAACTTATTATAGATTATTGTGGGAATTTATGGATGTGTAAATAACTAGAACTAGCAAATATGGACCATATAATTCCTTAACATTGGAACTCTAGCTTGAAACTAAGATAGTGTAGGACTATAAAACTCTACCATGACCATTTGTATGGTTTTACACCTACTGTATAATTTTAGACCTTCTTAGACGATGGTTTTGTAACTTTATAAGGTTATTTCTGCATGAAAATGTTTATCACTATCACACCTTAATTGTTTAGTTAGGACACAAATACTTCTAAACATAATGAGTAAGATTTAAAACCATAGAAATGGGTGGGAGATCCTACAAAAAAAACATTAGTTGGGTTGTGGGCACCCTTGTGCACCATCAACATGGAACCACTCCGAAGAGGACACAAACCATACATTGCTCGCTACCTAGCATGTGATATATGAATGAGTGTAGCATTGGTTTGGGAATAATTACCTCTTTGAAAATTCTTAAATTAAGTTTGGATATTACTAAAATACTTGTAGAAAGGATGTGTGAGTGCTTGCAAATGAGATAAACTAGTTTCTTTACTTGGTATGGTGCTTGTAATTGTAATGATTGCTACCCTAATGAATGTGCATAATATTTTGCAAGATTTAAGGAGCCTTAGGTTCCTTTTATGATTTTTTTAAGAGAGTATGTCAATGTAGTGCCATATGATTTCTAGTTTTCCAAATGAGAGAGTATATACTTTCCTTTTAGGGTTCGAAGGTAAATTATCGAAGAAATGTCAACCCAAAGTGAGTAAATGACCCAACAAATAATATGAAATCTGAAGGAAAAGATGGAGGATGTGTTGGTTCAAAACCATATAAGTAATCAAGGATAAGATAGAAACTCCTCACCAATCTAGATAGTTTTACAAAGGGATAATAAACATGAAAACTGAAGTTTGCATCTTATCAATTGGATTTTTATATGGATTTTATGCATTTGAATCTAAAAATTTATTGGCGTATTAGTGTGTATGAATAAACAAGATATACAAGAGGACTCTGGATATACTAAGTGGGAATAAAAAGAGTGTGTTTATCTTAGCAAGAGTGCATTATCAAAACTAGCAATGTCAAAGGGTAAATTTCCAAATTCGAGTGTCTACATTCCCCCTTTAAGTATGAAATGAAAATTACATGCTTAAAGGAAAAGAAAAGTCAGTGTGTAGAAACACTTTTTCTTTGCTTGGAGTTTGTTTTTTAATTGTCTCGTTTTTCTTGGTGTTGGCATGATCCATGATGAAAACCGTAACACAGAGTGTATTCAATTTCCATAATAGATAACTAAACTTAAACTCAAGTATAAAATATATTATGTAAAAATTGCGTTTGAATACACCATTTGTTTTACTGGTGGAGATTATCCCATGATTTTCATATACTTGGAGATTTGAATTGTTGAACTTGTTAAAGGATTGGGGTTTATAAGCCCCCAATTGTGCGGAGGAGAAATCAAAGTATTGGGTGCATATAACTCAAGATGGTGTTGAGGATTAGGTTCTACATTTGGATATTTATGAAGGTAAATATTATTTACAAGTTATTTATAATAGGTTATGGTTATACGTGAGTTGTTTTATTATTTAAACAACTCGGTGTAGACACTAAATTGGGTATATATACCCTTAATCACTGTGTGCACATATTTATTTAATTCATCCCCCTTATTTAATTAAATACCCATTTATCCCATCCATATTAATCTTTATTATAATTAATTAATTAATACCCATTATCTTGCCTTAGTGGAAATTATTTTTAGGATCCCTATGTTTTTTCTAACCTATCAGTATCTCCAACTCACCCATATCTCATCCCTAAATCATGCCAAAAACACAAAAAAGAAAGCCCATGGGGAAAATTTCCCGTAGTCGTGTGCAACCTAGCCTAGTCGTCGTTGACCATATAAAACGAAATCCTTCCTTTCCATAATAAATCATATGCATGTGAATTTTGGAGCTCTCTCATGACTTGTGAACCCTCTCTCATGCTTGAGAATTCCTACAATAGTTACTGAGACCTCCTTCGGACATGCTTGCATCACTCACGATCATCCTTTGTGAGATTTATCATTATCTTTGTGTTATTTATGCAATATTTATCATATTATCTTGGTTTTTCTTGTGTCTAACATTTTTAGGTTCAGATCAGCCTCGGTAACACTCAGAGCTTCTTTAACAACCTTCTTTTCCAACTTATTTGCTTACAGGTTTCCTTTCCCATCCATTTATCCTCAACCCTATCACACTCTGCTACTGATCGTTGTTGACTAACCCAAGTTATCGTTGACCAGGGTCTTGTTTTCCAAACATTCCATTCCGATCACTATTTTCTACCATTCTATTTTCCTTCATGTTCCATACATTCTTCTACGAGGTTTTTTCTAACATTCTGAGACCTCTTCGCTTCGGTTTGCATTCAATATTTTTAGGCCTACATATTCATCTTATTTTCCAGACATTCCCTTCCATGTTGTCATCGACCAGCCTCTCCATAGTCTAGGTATCCGTTGACCCAGACCAGGTAACATTCAATTTACAGTTATTATAATCTAATTGGATTTTAGATCAATCTTTGACAATTTTCAGATTCAGTAAATATTTTTGTTTCTGCATGCTTCTGTTATTCCATCCTTTACATTGCTTTTTATAAACAAACAGGGGTTGACATCCGTGAAAGGACTCTAAAACTTCTTAGAGATACTTTTTCATTTAATCCCCGCATATCCCATCTAATCATTTTTATTTTAGTGGTTCTTATTTACAGGTTATTAGTTGGTAGCAATGGGATCCATCATCTACTTTGCACCCATATCCATCACATCACATTCGAGGTAACATAAACCCTCTAACATTTCTTAGTTGCTAGTTTCTTTCATTTCTAGTTCATTCATTTGATCTGTGAGAAAATTTCTTGTACAACACTCACATGAATAGAAATCATTAGTAAAGTAGTTTCCTACTTTATAGGAATTTTTTTATATCTATTTTAATCATATTCCATCAATAATATGATGATGCATTATTATTATTCTTGATTAATATGGTCTAATATTCTACCAGGAACTACCAAAAACATCATTTGGCATCATAGCAACCTTTGTTCTATTCTTGTAATGGGACATTGAAATGTCAAGGGGACAATCTTTGTCTGGAGTTTTTCCCATTCTTTGGCATTCATTATTTGATAAAAAAAAATAGGTAATTTTGTAAGATTTTGTAGTTTTCTTTTAGTAATTGTGTGAAGAGGTTAGAATTTTGTTGATCTAGTATAGTATAAAAGAAGGTGTTGGAAAAGGTATGCATCCAAAATAAGAATCTCAGATCAACAATAGCTTTTAAAACCCATGTCTCTTCATTGAATTTAGTGTTGTGTTATCTTTTTGATGAATTTTTTTATTGGCGGGTAGTGTGTGAAAATCAATCTAATATTAACGTCTTAGAGGTGTGTGGAGAGAATAAATGCAAATATAATGATGAAAACAAGAAAGAATTGTGTGAGGCTTTGAGAGGGTAGTTATAAAACAATGATCTTAAAAATCCAAGCGGCAATCAGACCAAACTAAGGAGCATTGGAGTTCATGGACTAAGATCATATTTTCTACCCGCAAGCATACACAATTTTTCACCAAACCGACTATGAGATCTTAATGCATGGAGATTTATGGTAGTTTTATGATAAAGAGTGGTTTCAAGTATAATATGTGGTTTTTAAGAAATAGTGGTATTTTTTTATTTTTTCAAAGAAAATGCAAAAATTATTTAGTTTTTACATACAATTCTTTAAGTATATTTTATTAAGTTTATGTGTCATGAGTTTATGAGCCTAGTCTCTATTTAGTTATCATTAGCCTTTTTATCATCTTGGTATGTTTTCAAAGTGTCATTAATAGTATTATTATATTGTATAGTATGTTTTCAATCATTAGGTTTGTAATAATGTCCTTTGGCTATATAAAAAAATAGTTAACTTTCTCGAAAATTAAATTGTCATTCTCAATGTTGTTATGATGTAAGAGTCAAAGTTTGTATAATCATTATCAAAGGGAAGATTTTAAGTCGTAAAATATTATCTAATGAAAAGAGTAATTTCTTATAGTCTTGTCAATGCAAGATCATAGTTGTGACAATTGTCAAGTTATCAAAGTCGATAAGTTGTAAAAAAATAAAAAATTGCCTCACGAATGCACTTAAGGTTGAAACGACGTCTTGAAAAATAAGTGTTTCACATTATGGGGAAGAGAAGAATAAAAATAATGTGGAACCAAAGGTTCTTTGAGATCGCATTCTTCCAAGTTAGTAGCGTCAATCCGGAGGATGGAAGCAATGAAGGAAGGAGGTCATTCTATGACCTCTCATCGGTCATCAACGATGGGGGTAGTATTTTAATTTGGTGGCACTTTGTTATTATTTATGTTGTTTTCTCCGAGTGGTGTGTGTAAAAATAAAACAAGGTATTCATTCCCTACCAAAATTTGAAATAAGTAGCATGCACATTGTGGATGATGATAACAATTGTATAGAAGGGTAGCTAACTACGGTGATCCTCTAACTGTTAAGATAATCTATCGGTCATACTTCTTCATCGATTGGCTAGTGAAAGAGCATCCACTAGAAGTGAAAATGGGAATTGTTGAGTTCTTGTATGTAGGTGTATTAGTGGAATTTTTATCATTTGGTGATGGATTTAATGTGGTGAAGTGGGTGATCATGTGCATCAATATATATGCAGCAAGATCCAAATGGAAGTATGTATAGTTAAAAGTATGTAGAGACATACGATTATGTTTCTAGTTATTGAGATGTACTATCTCCCCATGTAAACACTAAAGGGGGGAATATTGAGGATTAGTATTTACATTTGGATATTTACCAAGAGGAAAATATTATTTATAGGTTGGTTATAATAGGATATGGTTATATGTGAGTTATTTTGTTGTCGAAACAACTCACATGAATAGAAATTATTAGTAAAATATTTTCCTATTCTATAGGAAATTATTTACCTATATATTATAATCATATTCCATCAATAATATGACGATGAATTATTATTATTATTATTATTCTTGATTAATATGGTCTAAGACCTTTACCATGATCTACCAAAAATATCACATGGGATAAAGAATAAGGAGAGAATAATAATGAGGTACCAAAGCACTCTGTGAAGGAATAAAGTTGTTTATCAAATTCATTTACCAAGTCTAATATCTTCCCCAGTAAATTTAAGAGGCAAGGAAAGGATTCCTACGAAGAACCCAACTAATTTGATACTTTTCATATCCCCATAGACCACACTAATTTAGATGGATCTAGGCCAAATTTTACAAATAAAGACACACATTAGACAAGAGAACAAGTCCCCCATACCCTACCTATTTGCCACACAATTGAATAGAATATGTAATGTACTAAAATTTATATGGATAAAGGAGGCTCATGCCCTCAAGATCTCTAAAAATTCAACTAAAACCAATCATCACGGTGAAGGAGTGAATTACTTCATGCCCCTTGTACCAATCTAAACTAATTCAAATGAATTTGAAATTGTGGAAAGTAATAGTTCCTGAAGGTGAAAATATGAACCTCCGAGAAATTTGGTGTAAATTCCCCTAGGAAAAACTATGTGAAATGGTTTGAATCATCCATACGATCCTCCGATCAAGCTATACATGTCCGACCCTATGCAATATTTTATGAATTTATATATTTGATCTTATTTTTAAGTATGTGTAACATGTATATACCTATGCATGAACCCATAATTATTCCCATCTCTATTGTAAGTGTAGAATATACCTAGATGAATGCCACCTCTTTTGAGGTGTGTGTTATAAATCATTCAAGCATGTGGCGTAAAATAATAAATGTGTAACTATATTAGATAAGCTTGATAATCTATGTACGAACACATAGAAGGTGTGTAATGGTGGCAATTGATGATGGTAGCCCAAACCTATAAAGGGGATTGACATGGTGGAAACCATGACATGCAATAAGATAAACAATATTAATAGCAATAGTGGTGCATATATAAGAAAAAAAAAAGTGTATAGATAGAGCAATAGTGAAATTAGAAACAAATGTATGTAAAGAATGTCACACAAAAGGGCATAGAGCCAAAAACATGGGACACCCATAGTGTCAAAAGATAGTCAAGGCCCTTAAGCCTACAATTAATGTCACGTAAGATAGGCATAGATCCATAAACATGGGACACCAATGATGTCACAAGATAAGTAAGGAACACATGACACAAGCAAGGAGAGAAACAAGTAATAATACACATAACTAGCCAACATGTATGACAAAAAAAAGTATCAAAATGTGATGAAAGAATGTGAGAAAAAAAAACGTGAAGCAAGAGGTTTCAATTTTGCACAAGACACGTGTTAGTCCTATTATTTCATAAAATAACAAGTATGTAATGTATGTAATCAAGCATACTAAGAAAGTAAAAGGGAACTATAATGTATGTATGTGCAATGTGGAAGTATGACCCCAAGATAATAATGTAAGGAACCATAGGAATGCATGTGTGTAAAGAGTTAAAAATATATGTTATCTATCAAAATCATGTGAGAAACAACATGTATAATGTAAAATTTGAACAACTCAAGCTAAGTGCACAAGTCCTGATTTTATATTTTTGTAAATATTTGAATGTTTTTGTATTTTTGTAACTATATTAGTGTTTCTGGATTTTGAAATTTCTAGCTATGTACAAAAAAATATGATAACACAATAGCTAGCCAAGAATAACCTCGTGAAGAGTAATAATAACCATTGGAGAGGATAGAAGCACCGACCTCAATTGTGCCAAAGAATGTGACTCAAGTGCATATGGTACCATAGTAGTAATTTGTGCTATAAAATACCTTAGATAATAATTAGGTGAATTATCTCTATAAATAGTGTGTGAAGTATAATATATGTGTGGAGGATACAATAATAAGTTCTCTTATAGACATACCATGTGCACTAGAATATCTATGAGAAACTATAGAGAGATCATGCACACTAGAACACCTAAGTGGTATCCTATGACAATGTATTCCACTATAGACAATGTGTGGAATCAAATTTCTATCAAGATACCTATGAGAGATAGTGTGTGTATCCAAATACCAATAAATAGACCTAATAGGGTTAGACCACTAGAGATAATGTGTAGAAATAAGATCCTGGGATGTGTTAGAATTTACAAGGACCGAGAGTGGGGGTGAATTAGTCTGTGGTTAAATATTTTTATTTTCTACTTCAAACAATGAATATTCATTCATATACATACACTCTTATAGACTACAATCAAGAATTTTTATCATCAATAGATATAGTTTGTCATGGAATGCATACAAGAAATGAATACAATATATGCTTAGAGCTTCTTCTTTACTAACATTCAAAACACAAGACTTGATACTTGATCAATATCAGTAAACTACAAGGTACAAATAAGATTAACATTCAACTCCACAGCTGCAAATTTTCTTTCTTTCATCAACCTAGTGTTACAAATACTTTATCATCTTCATACAACCACAACCAGCTACAAACCTGAAATTGTTTTAGGGATTTTGGGCTATGCCCGAGAGGTTTTACTTTTCAGAAAAATTTTCTTCAACAAAATATAATGGGGGTTTTCATAAACACTTTTCAAGATAAAACATCTCCCTTTTGTAGACATTTCAAAAAAAAATTCAACTTCTTTGACTTCACACATTCTTGATCTTGTCTCTTCATCTTCTAACACCAAGGCACATTCACAAATTCAAAGTCTACATTACTTCAATTAGTTTTTGGCCTAAAAAAATTCAACTAGTTATTTAAGTTCCACTTGATAACATCAAGAGGCAAGCCTTCATAATGAGAAAAAAAAGGTCTCTTCATCTCGCTGTACGAGCTAAGAGGATGTGATAGTTTTGAATTCAAGAGAGAAATTTTCAACTCCTCTTATCAAGCACATGAATGGTCTTTTCAATTTCTCAACTCAACTCCCCTTCAAGCTACAACTCTTCAACTTCTTGTTGAAACTCCATTCATTGGTTAAAAATTCAAGTATGTTTGGCTCCTTTGAACATCAAAATATTTCATGACATTTACTTTTGATATAGCATTTTCAATCCGGTTTGCCAATAGTCATAGTTCCCCTTTCTTGGATCAACATGAGACATGACTAAGCTCTTCTCCTTTGTGCATTCTTTACTCAGCCAAGATCTGAGTTTTGACCAAATTCATACAAGGATTGGATTCCATCATGTTTCCAAAAAAATTACAGACTTCAAAGATGAGAGATTGAGAAACAAATCTTGAACAAGAGACTAGACTATTATAGACATACATGTTCTTTTAGGACTAATAGTCGATACACACACAACCTTAAGCATGCAAGCATAAAAATAAGCTAGATCAAACTTTATCACGTCTTCAGGAGGTTCCTTAAGGCCTTGGTAGTTTCTTGACACCCAAAACCAACAAGGATTACAATCTTAATTTGATCACCAATCAAGAAATATAAGGAACAACTAACTTTCTCAATCAACCTGCATTATTCACAGTTTTGAGACACTCAGCCAAAAAATTCACTTACATTTGAGCTTAACTCCATTAAAATATGCCTTCATATTGTATGACACTACCCTTTTATCCTATATCAAACAAATCATTTGAATTAGGCATCAAACATTTCATGGAGGAATGATAAAAATTAATTTACAGATCGAGGACTAAATTGGAAACACACAGTCATTGATTTCTCCTTATACACCCATCCAATCGACTTTAAGATTTTTCAAACATTAGATACAACTTCCACAGATATCTCCTAGAGTTTTTGTGATTTTTGAATGGTTATTTTTCTCTATTTGACCAAAACACTTCTAAAAACCCTAGTTCAAGGTTAACACAACAAAGAAGGCCGGGATAATAGAAAATTGTACGTATGGCACAAAACCTCATGGAACTTGATGAAATCACCTTTAAAATAGTTCTACAATTCTCTTCAAATTATCTCCACGGTTAAATGTTCATAGATCCCCTTTGAATTTACCCAGTCATGAAGAAACCACAATTCCGGTGAAGCAAACAGAGTTTGGATCAGATTATTAGTTACAAATGAATTTGAAAATGGTTTTGACGTTGTGAAAGATGTTTGAGATTTTCCCTAACTTATAAAATCCTTCTGGTAACCCTACCATGAAGCTTGCAAATAAGAACAACATTGATCCACACTGGTGATTGAACAATGCATGACTCCAAGAACCACGTGAACAAGAAAATAAGCCCACAACTTCCTCATTTTCACCTTCCATTCATCACAAATCATCAAACACCTTGTAAATATCTTGTGAAGAGGTTTTAAGCCTCTTTTTGTAGTCATTTCACTATTGTTGGAGTCAAGTGCAAGATTATACTAGGAGTAACCATTTAAACTAAATCCAATATTGGCCTACTTCATACAACTCTATAGACATTGACCTTCAAACACAAAATGAGCCTTAAAGAATCATAAATACACTGATAATATATATTTAAGAGATCAATAAATAATTTTGAAGTCAGTTTCACCTCTTTTCTTCCATCGATTTAGGACACGAGTCTAGAGAGAGAAAAAATTGCCTCACTAAAATGCTCATAACTTTTCAACTACATATCCTTTTGAGAAAATTATGTTTTCACATGATTTATATGCCAATTTACTCAAAAAATAACTTCTATGATTTTTTGAAGGAGTCTCTGTAAATTTTTTTGACCCTTAAAAAGCCGGACTACTCAAAATGTACTTCTCAAAAATATTGTTTTAGTAAATATTGAATAACTCAAAAATTCCTTGACAGAATCTGATGAAACTTGACAAAGAGCATTGAAATACACCCATATACACCTTCCATATGGTGGCTAGCCCAGGTTTTCTTATATCATTTACATGAAAGACAACTTTGAGTTCCCAAGGGTAGTTTTGGCTAGAAGTACATTTTTCTCCAAATCCTATTTCTTGATATTTTGAGCCTTAGGAAGAGTTCATTTACCTATTATACACATACTCCAAGAATTTTAATGCTTCACTTTGCACCATAGATAATTACATGACTCACATGCATCTAGAAGGCATCAGTTGACCCAACATGGAATAACTTAACTTGACTAGACTAAGTGGACCTAGCAGACTTGTTTGACCTTCATACCACCTTTGATAAACTCAATTCAGCCTTAATCCACCTTTGTGAATACCCCTAGATCACATATCAAACATGCCTAGATCACCTAGCCAACATGTCAAGATCACCTATCTAACATGCCTAGATCACCTAATTAACTAACATCAATGAAGTTCACATCAATGACAACACAACTGATACACTGTTTCAACAAACTCCCCCTTTTTCATTAATGGCAACAACCTAGAAACATTGATGACTCACACACTCTCTGATTTCCCTCATTTTCATGTTTCTTGTCAAAATTCTCCCCCTTTTACATCTATGACAAAGGTATGCATTGACTTGACATGAAACAATGATAACTAAGGAAAATTCATAATAGACAAAAATCTCATACAATGACTTACTTGACCAAGAATCTCCCCCTTAGACTATATTTTCTTTACTTTGACTCATTTAGAATCGATGATCCTTAGGACATGTTCAAACATAAGAAAAACAACCCCCTTATTTTGACATTGAGAAGGTCTTCTTGGAGTATTGACACACTTTAGCTTGACTCATATTCTCATTCTTTTCTTTCTTTGAGATACCTTGTAGATTGAAGCACACTTCAACTCAACAATCTTCATCAAACTTTGTTTGAACCCTAGACTTCTTCTTGGCCTCAATGACCAACCATCATCATGACTAAGAATGTTGTTTTCTTGCACATTTGCATCTTTTCATTTGATCAAAAACCTTTAGATAGGGCTTTAAGAGATTTTATTCACTTTCTTGAGCAACCTTCACTGTTACCTCATCATAGACCCTTGCATAATGGTGTTTACATCAAGTGTTAAAACTCATATCCTTTTATCAGACATCCATGCAATCATCATCCTATAATAGAACTCTATAGTTTGCTATTTAGCTTACCATAGCTTATATGGATCCCTTGCAAACCTATAGCTTTCATTACCAATCATTACTAAGATGCCTTTCATACCCACTGTAATCATAGAAAATACCTACTCGCCTCAAAATACACCTCTTACTTGTAACTCACCGATATTACTACAAACCCTATTGTATATCACAAGTAAGTCATTCATATACATTCAATATTCTTTGTTGCATAGTATACTCAATGACACCTTTTCTAAACTATAAGCACACACTTGGTTGATCAAGATACATTTTTTTCACCAGATTTCATGACACATACTTGAGGATATTCTCAACAACTATCCAAGAAACTATGATGTAGAACCAAACTCCTAAACATACCAACATGTTTGAGTTTGAGCAGCAATGGAGTCATTGTCTTGTAGCATCTACATATTTTTTAGAATCTTTGTACATTGTTCTTATACTTGAGAGCTTCTTCTATGGAATAACTTACTTGAAGCACCATTACAATCTCTTATACTTCAGTCCTTAAGATCACTTATGTAGTTACTTCATGATATAGATTTTTGAAGCATCTCTAAACCCCTCCCGTGCATTATTGAAACTTCCTTGATCAATCTTGTAACATACCTTTGGATCTTGTGTTCATGATCACATGAGTGCATTGTCTCCAAATCACTTTGCACCCTCCGAATGGCACGGGAATTAATCACGACATTCGGTGTGATGGGGACACATGGGATCACCTCTCAATTCGTGGGACTTGGACTCAAGGTGAACCTCTGGAGAAGACCGGCTTCCTCTTCCTAAACTAAACACAACACTACTTCTAATGCAAGTAAAATAGCTAACTAGTCCTATGCTAACATTTCATGGGATTAGGGAAAGAGAATACAAGGAAATAAAAATTATTCTAGAAGTGGTGATGCACCAAGAAAAGGGGTATTTAACTTTTGGAAGGGTTAATGCAGGTATGATGATTGCACCATTAGCCACCTTCACCTATTGCAACTTGGAAAGGATATAAAATATCATAGACTAGAAGCACACGTTCCTCTGTTAAACCTTAAACACACACAATAGAGGGATCAACTTTGATGGGATACACAGATAATTTATCAAAGGGATAATCACAAGCACATGTCCAGTATTCACTTAAATAATAATAATAATGCAACTCTTGATCAACAGAAGGAAAATATTTTCTCACAACTGATGGGAAGTAATCACACTATTCTTTTCTCAATATGAAACATAGATAATCTGAAACAAAGGTAAATTAATCAAATAATGCTAAGGAATCACATTCACAAGGCATGTAATGATTAATCATTCAACACAATAAAACATATTTTTCAAGTGCAAGGAATAACTTTGAATATAACTAAAAGGTTTCAACAAAACTTTGGAAGCACTCTTCCAAGCTTGAGGAGCAACTTTCCTTCAAATATCTCAAAAATATGTATATCCAAATAATGGAGAGCACTCCACTATTTATAAGTTCCTAGGTTGAGCCATTACAGCTGGGCCTTTAACTAACCTTTTACTAAAAATAGTAATATCATTAATAAAAGGGAACAAGATCCCATAAAAATAGAAAATTTTGTTGCAGAGGGTTGACCAAGTCAACCCTATAACTTTGACTGCTTCCAAATCTTGAACTTTTCCTTTCATGGCTACTCAGCTTTGGCCTGGTTCACCCTCCTCTCCTTTCTCTACATATTTTTATTTCCCTTCTTCCCATATGGCCATTCGGTGTCTATATTCGAAGAAATGCTTAACAACACCCTGAGTTTCTTTATCTCCAGGGTCCACATGCATAGTGAATTACTACATCCGTTGTTTCGATCTCTTTCGTGATCTTGGCCGGCAACCTTCGAAGCTTACTTACGACTTTCTTTAGTCTCCCTATGAAGTTCTGACATAGAACTAGTCAATCAATGGAGTCACTATTGAAAGTCTTCATAACATCATCGTCCCACTTCACTAAATATTTGAAATTTTCTATAATCTGGTTCTCAGGAAGAGCATCGATATTCTCATTGAAAAACTTACAGTGGGCATTGTCAAACTCTTCAGATATATCATTGAGGGCATCCATAATTTCTACTCGCTTATCCTCCAATTTCTTAATTAGATTTTGTAGTACACGACACCGAATTCCATACATTTTGATATTCAAACAATTTTGAGATATCATCAATTACCTCTTCTTGTAGAAGTGAATCAGAATCTTCTCCTCTAATGTCATTCAACGTTTCCAAAGTTAAATTCAAGTTATTATTATCTTCGAAGATACATTCGTCCATTTTAGCAATGGTGGCTTTTACAATCAGTAAATCAATATAAATCTCCACCACTTTCTTAATCGGAGGATTGGCCTCCTACAAAATCCTTTCCATCCATCCATTCACTATTATTCCTTTCGGCCTAGCTTCTCGAGCTCATGGTAAGATATATCATCGATTGTAGATGAAATCGTCATGGACGTAGTAGTTGAGATGTCAGTTGATGGAGTGGGCTAAGTTAATCTACGTAGCAATGTAGTAAGCTATTTGAATTTGGCCTTAAGCTTGTCCTTGGTGGCCTTATCTTTGTCATATTTCTCCAAAAGGTCCCCAAGAGTAGTGTGTACATCCTGCTTGGCTCCTTCATGAGTATCCTTCCCCAATGAGAACTTCGAGATACGGTAATCTGTTGTTGTGATGGTTTCTTTAGTTTTCCCCTCAATAGGGGTAGCCACTTCTATCACACACTCCCGATGGATTAACTGTTAGACTTGATACGGTTCTCGGTATCTTGTCCCTGTTTTTTGGCACAAACTCCAATATCTTGGGATCTATCACATATCCTAGAGGAACCTTTTTCTTTTGCTTAGGAGTCTATCTAAATAGCCACTCTTGTATGGCTAGAGTGAGGAAGAAAAATTAGCGAGATCCGATACCAAGTACCGAGTTAAGGAAATATTTCTAGAAATGTCGGTGATATCCGAGAAGAGGTGGCAATGATGGAAGGTGTGGGAGTGATGAAATCCATAGGAATTGACAAGGTGATGTTGGGGTTGAGGTTGAAGAAAATAGGAGTGTCAAAGGTAGTGCGGAGGAAATGGGTGACCCAATATTTTCCCCAGTGATAAAACTAGAAGTGACGAAAATACTGGGCCATAGAAGGAGATGGGAAAGAGGAAATGGTGGTAGAAGTGGAGAGAACGATATTGGGAGTGATAATGGAGGAAGGGGAGATGGGATGGATCCGAATGACACTAGGGAATCACTTACTTCCACAACCTCGGATGGTAATCGTAGATGTTGTAACCACTGGGAGCAAGCAGACCTATAAAGAGATGAGCCACCAACCACAAATGAGATATTCTTTGGAACCATGGGAACCTTTTGAGTCGATCTCTTGCCTTTTGTAGGTGTTGGTTGGTTTACTGCTGATGTGGATCCTATATTTAAAGGTTTATTTTCCCCTTTGGGTGAGATTCCCAAAGTGGCCAACTTGATTGAATGTTCTTTTTAGAATGGGGGCTGCCCTTTCTTTGGTATTGCTGCTTTCTTCCACATACCAATCAACCTATGGCAGTGGTTGATTGGCAACATCATCATCCCTATACGATGCATCTAGGACCTCATCATTATCCTGTAAGTCCTTTGGCACATCAGCCAACCCAAACTGTCACACTTCATCAAGGGTTAATCTTTCATAATCCCTTTTCCGCATGATGAATTTGTCTCAACAATGGATCCATATATCTTCTAATTGGGGCATATGAGCACTATATTTTCCTGTCTCTTCAAAATTACCCCAATAGTCAAAGTTAGTTCATGGATGAAAGTTCCACAGAGTTACCTCATCCATTTCAGCATCCACGTTTCTTACCTTGTGGATAGATAGGAAAATATACCTACCAATTGTAACAAGGAAATGCATTTCTACCTTGTGACACTTGTTTTGGATTTTGTGGTAATCCAACAAGTTACCGAACCAATTCCAGAAGAACCCACTTGTCAGTGGGGCACCTTGGCAACTTGCTTGGGGTACCTATGAAACCTAGAATCCAAAGGTAAGTGAATGTGGGAAACTGAAGGTAGATTGCTCCCCATTCTCACACCTCTTGGAAAGCCTCATCGGAAATTCTTTGATTATATAGATCCTTTTGAAGCAATAGAGAACAACAAAGAAAGAAATAATCACCGATTCTTTGGAAGTTCTTCCTCCCCTCATCCAAAGTAAGTTAGGGATAACATTCATATATTTGGGATGTGCTGCGAACACCCCTGGTGTTTAATCTTGAGAAATCCCCCATGGCAATAGCTGCATATACTAGGAAAGATGTCATGTAGAAGGATTTAGTTTCTGCCACCTTGCCCAACTAGTAGCGAATGTTGCTACTGATATGTTCACCCCATCGGATAAACTCATCATTCTTCTTGATCATTTCTATGTACAAGAACATCCATTCTTGGAATTCCTTTGCAGAAGGAAGACTTGAAACTCTACTCAAGAGTATAATGAGGTCATTGACCTCCTGAATGAAATCTGATCGATGTATAGTCTTGGGCAACTTGGAAAAATTCTTAGTTAGGTAGGACTTCATCATGACCTTTGAGCATACTTCCTACTTTTTATCCCAGTGCTCAACTACTATTTCAGGTGAGATAGTGGCGTAATCTTGTACGTCTGGAAGTTTAAACAAGTCTTCAAAGAAATTTGGGTCTAGACGGATTACCACCTTATCGTCGCTATCTCTTATCAACATAGAGTCCTCGTCATAGTGAGTTGTTGCAACTAGGAAAAATTCTAGGCATTTCATAGATGCGGGAAAACCAGCAGCAAGAAGGGCAAGACCACTACCGAAGATGGCCTACATCCATGGATTTTTATTTGGGGCCTTTAATCTTTCCCAGAACTTGGGAAGATCAATCTTCCCAAGATCGGTGTCCCCAATATTTCCTAAATCAGAGGTTAAGCAGGATTGGAGAGAAACTCCAAGAAATGTGTACTTCATATTTTCTTTCCCCTTTGAAGTGGAGGCAAACATAAAAACCTATGTTTCGGGGGTTTGAATGTTACAGAAACCCAAAAATCCAAGAGCAAGAAAACTCTGAAAACCCGAACTGAAAAATTCTGAAAGGAAACACTAAAAGAAATCTCTAAAAAAATTCTGAATTTAGGGGTCCCGAAAGTTTGAAATTCCCGATTCTTTGAAAACTTGAAATCTGAATTCTATGAAAAACTCAAACTGAAATCTCTGAAAACCTGAAACTAAAATCTCTGAATTTTTTTCCGAAAGTCGGGAAGTCTCGAAAGAAATGTCTAAAGCGGCTAGACTCAGAACCATTGAAGTTCTCTGCCTTTGAATGAAGTAATAAGGAGCCAAACCACCACATTATCTTCTCGTAATATTGTGTCTTGTGTAGATGTTAACCACATCTAGTATGTGCTCCTAAGGCGATACATTAGTCTCCCAGTGAAAAAAGCTAAACATTTCAAGGCGGCTTCACGGTATGGCGTATCTTTGTGCTAATAGCAAGGGACTACCGGTATTGAGCAGAGGACAAGTATTGGCTACCATGACATTCACAAACTGATTATATCTTGGCAGGGAAATATCCTTCAGGAGGAGTTGAATTTCCTCTACGGGGTAAAGCTACGGTGATGGTACTAAAATGTTTATTCCCCTTCTTCTTGGGGATACAAAGAAATACCCGTATGATGATGATTATCTTGCCTTGAAGAAGCTCTTGTGTGAATCCTTCACATGAGTTAATGTATTGAACTGTGAAATCCAGAGAGATGGAGTCACCAGGTACCTTGTGTCAATAAAATGAGAAGAGAGGTACCAACTCTCTCCGTCCCACCAGTGTGCCAAAACTGTTGTCTCCAAATCACTGCACCCTCTTAATGGCTCGGGAATTAATCACAACATTCAAAGTGTGATGGGAACACATGGGATCACCTCTCAAGCTATGAGACTTAGACTCGAGGTAAACCTCTAGAGAAGCCCATATTCCTCCTCCTAAACTAAACACAACACTACTTCTAATGCAATAAAAATAGCTACCTAGTCCTATGCTAACATTTCATGGGATTAGGGAAAGATAATACAAGGAAATAAAAATTATTCTAGAAGAGGTGATGCACCAATAAAAGGGGTATTTAACTTTTGGAAGGGTTAATGTGGGTATAATGATTGCACCATTAGCCACCTTCACCTATTGCAACTTGGAAAGGATATAAAATATCATAGACTAGAAAAACATGTTCCTCTGCTAAACCTTAAACACACACAATAGAGGGATCAACTTTGATGGGATACATAGATAATTTATCAAAGTAATAATCACAAGCACATGTCTAGTATTCACTTAAATAATAATAATAATGCAAATCTTGATCAACAAAAGGAAAATATTTTCTCACAACTGATGGGAAGTAATCACACTATTCTTTTCTCAATATGAAACAGATAATCTGAAACAAAGGTAAATTAATCAAATAATGCTAAGGAATCACATTCACAAGGCATGTAATGATTAATCATTCAACACAATAAAACATATTTTTCAAGTGCAAGGAATAACTTTGAATATAACTAAAAGGTTTCAACAAAACTTTGGAAGCACTCTTCCAAGCTTGAAGAGAAACTTTCCTTCAAATATCTCAAAAATATGTATATCCAAATAATGGAGAGCACTCCACTATTTATAAGTTCCTAGGTTGAGCCATTACAGCTGGGCCTTTAACTAACAGTTAACTAAAAATAGTAATATCATTAATAAAATGGAGCATTCTCCCATAAAAATAGCAAATTTGTTGTAAAGGGTTGACCAAGTCAACCCTGAAACTTTGACCATTTCCAAAGCTTGAACCTATCCTTTCATGGCCACTCAGCTTTGGCCTGGTTCACTCTCCTCTCCTTTCTCTGCATCTTTTTGTTTCCCTTCTTCCCATACGGCCATTTGGTGTCTATATTCGAAGAAACACTTAACAACACCCTGAGTTTCTTCGTCTCCAAGTCCACAGGTGTAGTGATTTACTACATCCACTATTTCAATTTCTTTCGTGATCTTGTCCAGAAACCTTCAAAGCTTACTTACGAATTTCTTTAGTCTCCCTATGAAGTTCTGACATAGAACCAATCGATCAATGGAGTCACTATTGAAAGCCTTCATAACATCACCATCCCTCTTCACTATTTATTTGAAATTTTCTTTATTCTGGTCCTTAGGAAGAGCATCAATGTTCTAATTGAAAAACTTGTAGTGGACATTGTCAAACTCTTCAAAGATATCATTAAGGGCGTCCATAATTTCTACTTTCTTATCCTCCAATTTCTTAATTAGATCTTGTAGTACCTAACACCGGAATTCCATAGATTTTGATATTCAAACAATTTTGAGGCATCATCAATTACCTCTTCCTATAGAAGTAAATCAGAATCTTCTCCTCTAATGTCATTCAATGTTGCCAAAGTTAAATTCAAGTTATTATTAACTTCAGAGAGAGATTCATCCATTTTAGCAATGGTTGCTTTCGCAATCTATAAATAAGTATAAATCTCCACATCTTCCTTAATCAGAGGATTGGCCTCATGCAAGATCTTTTCCATCCATCCATTCACTATTCTTCCTTTCTGGCCTACCTTCTCAAGCTCATGGTAAGAGATATCATCAATTATAGATGAAATCATCATGGCCGTAGTATTTGAGATGTCAGTGGATGGATTGGGCTAAGTTACTCTACGTAGCAATGTAGTAAGTTGTTTGAATTTGGCCTTAAGCTCGTCCTTGGTGGCCTTGTCTTTGTCGTATTTCTCCAAAAGGGCCCCAAGAGTAGTGTGTACATCCTACTTGGCTCTTTCATGAGTAGCCTTCCCCAATGAGAACTTTGAGATCCGATAGTTTGTTGTTGTGATGGTTTCTTTAGTTTTCCCCTCAATAGGGGTAGCCACTTCTATCACACACTCTCCCGATGGATTAACCATTAGACTAGATACAGTTCTCGATCTCTTAGCCTATCTTTTGGTACAGACTCCAATATACTGAGATCTATCATATCTCCTAGAGGAACCTTTTTCTTTTACTTAGGAGTCTATCTAAAGAGCCACTCTGGTATGGCTAGAGCTGAGGAAGATGGAGTAGCATATCTGATACCTGAAGTACTAGTTAAGGCAAGATCGCTAGAAATACCAGTTGATATCTAAGTAGAGGTGGTAATGATAGAAGGTGTGGGAGTGATGACAGACATAGGAATTGACAAGGCAATGTTGGGGGTTGAGATTGAAGAAAATGGGAGTGTCAAAGGTAGTGAGGAGGAAATGGGTGACCCAATATTTTCCCTAGCTGATAAAACTAGAAGTGACGAAAATACCGGGCCATAGAAGGAGATGGGAAAGAGGAAATGGTGGTAGAAGTGGAGGGAACTGATATTGGGAGTGATAATGGAGGAAGGGGAAGATGGGATGGATCCTGAATGACACTAGGGGAATCACTTACTTCCACAACCTCAGTGACTGGTACTGTAGATGTTGTAACCCTGGGAGCAGCAGACCTAGAAAGAGATGAGCCACCAACCACAAATGAGATATTCTTTGGAACCGTGGGAACCCTTTGAGTCGATCTCTTTCCTTTTGTAGGTGTTGGTTGGTTTACTGCTGATGTGGACCCTATATTTAAAGGTTGATTTTCCCCTTTGGGTGAGATTCCCAAAGTGGCCAACCAATTGAAAGTTCTTTTTAGAATGGGGCCTGCCCTTTCTTTGGTATTGCTGCAATCTTCCACATACCAATCAACCTATGGTAGTGTTTGATTGGCAAGATCATCATCCCTATACAATGTATCTAGGACCTCATCATTATCTTGTAAGTCCTTTGGCACATCATCCAACCCAAACTTTTGCACTTCATCAAGGGTTAATCTTTCGTAATCCCGTTGCCGTACAATGAATTCGTCTCGACAATGGATCCATATATCTTCTAATTGGGGAATATGAGCACTTTGGATTTCCCTATCTCCCTGAACTTACCCCAAGAGTAAAAGTTATTTCATGGATGGAAGGTCCGCAGGGTTACCTCATCCATTTCAGCATCCACGTTTCTTGTCTTATGGATAGTTGGGAAAGAATACCTACTAATTGTAATAGGGAAATGCATTCCTACCTCATGATGCTTGTTTTGGATTTTGTGGTAATCCAATAACTACCGAACCAATTCCAGAAGAACCCACTTGTAATTGGAGCACCTTGGCAACTTACTTGGGGTGTCTATGAAACCTTGAATCTGAAGGTAGGTGAATGTGGGAAGCTGAAGGTAGATTGCTCCCCATTCTCACACCTCTTGGAAGGCCTCATCAAAAATATTTCAATTATATAGCTCCTTGTCGAAGTGATAGAGGAAAATAATGAAGATAGCGGTGCTGATTCTTCGGAAGTGCGATCTCCCCTCATCCAGAGTAAGTTGGGGATAAAATTTGTATGTTTGGGGTGTCCTACGAACACCCCTAGTGTTCAATCCTAATAAATCCCCCATGGAAGCAACTACATATACTAGGAAAGATGTCATGTACAAGAATTTAGTTTCTGCCACCTTTCCCAACTGGTAGTAAATGTTGCTACTGATATGTTCACCCCATCGGATAAACTCATCATTATTTTTTATCTTTTCTATGTACAAGAATATCCATTCTTGGAATTCCTTTGGAGAAGGAAGACCTAAAACTATGCTCAAGAGTATAATGAGTTCGTTTACCTCCTGAATGAAATCTGATCGATGTATAGTCTTGGGTAACTTGGAAAAATTCTTAGTTAGGTAGGAATTCATCATGACCTTCGAGCATACTTCCTACTTTTTATCCATGTGCTTAACTACTATTTTAGGTGAGATAGTTATGTAAAATTATACATCCGGAAGTTTGAAAAAGTCTTCAAAGAAATCTGGGTCCCAGAGATTACCACCTTATCATCGCTTATCTCTTATTGACATATAGTCCTCTTTGTAGTGGGTCACTACAAACTAGGAAAAATTCGGGCATTGCACGGATGTGTGAAAACCAAGTAGTAAGGGCAAGACCACCGTCGAAGATGGCGTGAATCCATGGATTTTTATTTAGGGCCTTTAATCTTTCCTTAACTCGAGAAGATCAATCTACCAAAGATCAGTGTCCCTGATATTTCCTAAATTAGAGGTTAAGCAGGGTTGGGGGGAAACTCCAAGAAATGTGTACTTCATATTTTCTTTCCCCTTTGAAGTGGAGGTAGACATCAAAACTTTTGTTTTCGGGGTTTGAATGTTACGAAACTTGAAAATCCGAGAGCAGAAAACTCGAAAACCCGAACCGAAAAATTCTGAAAGGAAACACTAAAAGAAATCTCTAAAAAAAAATTTCCGAATTCGGGGGTCCCGAAAGTCGAAATTCTTGATTCTCTCGAAATTCTAAAATTTCTAATTCTCTGAAAACCTAAAATCTGAATTCTATGAAAACCCAAAACTGAAATCTCTCAAATTTTTTTCCGAAGTCGAAGCCCGAAAGAAATGTCTCAAGCAAATAGCGGTTCTCTCAAATTCGTAAATCCAAGAACTTCAAGATTTTTTTCGAAAAGCTCCTCCGAAATAGTTTCATTCCTTGTGATATTTTGAAGGAATTATCTGAAAAGAATCTCTGAATGGTCTCTGGAGGAACTGCAAAAAAGAGGTGTTAAGAAACCAAAGTGGATTTTGAGAAATAGGAGGAAGTATGAGGGACTTAGAAAGATCCCCATACTTGAAAACCTAGAGAAAATTCCACAACAAAACATGGTGAAAAAGAAATATATTACAAGAACAACAGAGGGAAAACAAAAAGAAAACCAAAAGGGAAAAGGAGGGGGAAATGACCTAAACCAAAAGGAAATAAAACCAAAAACATACCTTGAAAAGGACACCGAAAAGTATGAGAGTAAAATGTCAGAGCAAATGTGTCAGGTAAAAATAAAAAGTAAAAAATGTGTTTATATAGAAATCCTGACATTAAAGGTAAAAATCCAATCCATACGAAAGTAGGTGAGAATTAATCATGCATAGAACCTCCAAAGTTCGAACCCAAAGTCCGAAAATTTGAGATTTCAGACTTCAGAAAAATGGAAAGCAAAAAGTTGAATCGGCAACCAAAAGTCTGAAACCCCAAAACCCAAAAGTATAAAAATCAAACTTTTGGAGTTTCAAACTTCGGAGAAAATCAAGTGAAAATCCTAAAATGACTCAGAGAACTCCGAAAACCTAAAACCCGAAAGCGCAAATTTTGGACTTTCAGAGTTTCAGACTTTGGAAGTTTGAGTCAGATTTAAACAAAATGAGCAAAAAAATTCTGAATTTCTGAAAACCCAAAAGTCTGAATTTTTTGACTTTCGGAGTTTTAGACTCTGGAAAATCTTAAATGCAATTCTTAAATTCAACTTTAAAAACTCCAAAAGAGAAAAAAATCCGAAGTCTGAAAATTGAAAATTTTCAGATCCTTGGCCTTAGCAAAAATCATCACTATGCGAGGATTTCCTTAAAAACATAAGTCTGACATACAGCCTTCCTCCGGGTAGGTTAAATGGTTAACAAAGTGATCACAATTCTGAATGTAACTTTACATAGACTTGATGATTTTCAATAACCTTGAATGGTAGCAACCTTTGTCTCGATTATACATACCTTCATATTACTAAGCTTTGATCGGATGTAGCCCCTAAATATTATAACCAACAACTCCACATGACAAGCCTTTGTCATTTTATTTCAAACCTGGGAGGTACCAATTGTAACCTTTCATTCATAAATAATTGACACAATACTCAAACTTCTTATCACCTTATGCACCTTGCTTACATCATTTAATCACAGTAATTGAAGACTTTAGCATATTATTAAGATCACTGAGATGTATGATTTCTCCTTCATACTTGGGACACCTTCTTTACTGTGACTCCAATCCCTATAGCTTACATAGTCTAAGATCACTTTTTATATATTGTGAAGACCTTAATCACTTAAATTATGAACGTCACATAATTTTCTGGCTCATACCTAACTATGTATGAGTATTACTTGAAGATAATTTTCAACTTTTTGAGCTTGATAAATCTTCCCTCAACTTGTGAGACTCTCTTCTAGATTCATACATTCTTTGAATCCTTATTGTATGACTTATTAACCTTTTCAACCCTATAGTTGTCATGCTTCTAATATCGCAACTAGTGTGCACTCGTTAATATTCCCTTTGTTGAATATTCCTTATCATAACACATATCTTTTGCATCTATAAGTCAAAAGACTCCTTGGAGACCACTTTTCCAACCTTATTCAAGCTCTATCTTGTAAGTTATCATTTTTAGTCTTTTACGGTCACTTTATCTCAATAACACTATGCATTGTATGTTAAACCCTAGTTTTCTTTGCCATAAAATTCATACTAGTGCTCAACCTCTATGTCATGACTTTGGATCACATATTCAAGGCATAAGCACTAAATAAAAACTTTGAGACCTTCTCAAATCTTGTAATACCCTTGACACCAATTTTGGAGCAACACTCGGACCTCCAAACTTATGAACCATATTTGATCACTTGTAGATACATAATTCTGGCTTAAGACACTAATAAGAACCACACAACATTATTCCCACCTAATATGAGTCACTAATACTTCATCATTTTTGTATTTACTTGCTTTATAGGACTCTTATCTATCTAGGATGATATATGCTAGTAGTCACACCTAAAGGTGTGCATTACTTTTTCAACACAAATTAGTAGTTCCAAGAGTCACAAAAGATACAAAACAACTTCATCATGTCACTTCATCTTTTCAAAAACTATGAGGATCAACAAAAGTCTCTTTGTACCTTATATTTTTCATCATCAAGCTAACTCTCAGTCTCCTAGCTCAATTGTGTCATGTAATAAAGACTATATATTGTTCTTAAAGTGAAAAATTTTCCCTTATACTGATGAATATTTCATACAATATCATTTCAATAGTATTTCAACTAAGAACCCTTCAGTAGCCACCGATTAAAGCTTCAAGACCTTTATGAATCTACAAAATGCTTGAATCTTCATAGTATACAGACTTATTTGATACCTCTGAAAAGCTTGTATTAGGATACCTCTCAAACCATTTTCAACATTGGAGCCCTTATGGAATCATGTAGCTTTCCACTGATGAACACACACTTAAGAACATAGATATATGTGATAGAAATCTTGGAGAGAAACATCCCTTTTATCTTCCATAATACCTCAATGTCATGCTTCTAAGATCCTTTGAGGTATACATAAACTTCTAATACTACCTTACACAACTCAAGTCATTATACAAACTTAGAAAACCTTTAAAACTTTATTATTTCCTTGATTGATTTTGCAAAAACTCTATCAAGTTGAAATCTCTTCATAACTGACCACTGAGCACATTGATTTTGACCAAGAGAATACCTTTCCAATAGTAAGAGGTCACAACAAAAGTCATAAGGTTTTTCTTACAAAACAAACATAGATCACTTGTCCCGATGATAAAGGCATGGTCATACTGACTAAGCACTCACTTGATAACTAGACCATGATCAAAACCTTTAGAGACTCAACTAAACCTCAAGAACATACTATAACACACTTAAAATGATTTTTTTACCTTCAACACTTATTTATTATTGAGGATGACACCATATAATGTCTTAAGGACTCATGATTGCATTCTTGAAGATTTAACTTACTACATCACACTTCGATATCTCTAAAGATGTTAATTGTCATATAATGGTACTAAGGCATAGAATAAACTCTTTATGATTTCAAGATCACATACGAGACAACCTTACATTATGATGAAGATACACATATACTGATTTAACCATCTCCCCTCATTCCAAGGCTTCTTTTGCACCTAAACACCATGGAGAAACTTGATGACAGACTAACAAGGTCTCAAGCTCTCTTTTTTCTTCTTGACTGATTTTTATTTTTCTAATTATTTATTTGTCACAAATGACTTCTTCTTTTGATTGGTCACACTCTTGGAATCTTCTTTATCACCTTGACTATTTTATCCCTTCTTCTTGTATGTCTAAGTTTGTTTCTTGGTTCTTTGAGTTTCTTTCTTCAACTAACCTACATCACATAACCTTGCAATGTGTCCTACCTTGTGGCATTTGAGACATTCCACTTACCTTCCCTTGCACTCAAAATCCCTGTGACCAAATTCATTACATGCATAGAAATAGCCATTGAATTTGCTGACATACCTTCTTGTGTTTGATGGCTCATTTGTGCAATAATTTTCTAGATGTCCTTTCTCATGACAGTGATAACACTCACTCCATATCTTTGTCCAATTTTTTTCTCTTCCTTTTGTCCTTGTTCTTGAGTTTCTTCTTTAGAATCTTCATTCTTTTCCATATTAGGATTACATGCACTAGCCATGTGGCCATAAGTACCACACTTGTAGAAATTACCATGGAAATTAACATGATTAAATGCATTTGTCTACCTAAAAGGTGATCTTTTATGAGATGAATGATTTTTACTACTTCCATTTCTTGACTACATTTTTCTATTTGAACCTTGGCTTGATTCACCTTCATTATTCTCTAAACAAGTATGAATCTTCGTGAAACCTAGTCCTATTTTGTCACCATATGCCTTTTATTTTCCTAACATCCTATCCAATTTTTTTGAGCTCTCTTAAAAATATTATAACTTACTTGTTATGATGTTTAACTCTTTCTTCAATTTTTCTTTCTCTTTTAGAGCTTCCTTGAATTGAGTATGTGCACATTTGATAATTTCCAAATGAGATACACACAATTTTTGCAATAGTTCTTCACAGAGGTATACTTCATTCCTTATCCAGTAAATATCTTAAATCTTTCTCACAAAATATCTCCCTCTATCTTGTTAAAGCTACTTCCAAGAGCTCACTATGATAACCAATTGTTAGAATTGACAGGGACTGAGAGGGGGGTGAATCAGTCCTGTGATTAATAATTTTTCTTTTCTACTTCAAACAATGAACATTCATTCATATACATACACTCTCATAGACTATAGTCAAGAATGTTTGATCATCAATAGATATAGTTTGTCATGGAATGCATACAAGAAATGAATACAAGATATGCTCATAGCTTCTTCTTTATTGACATTCAAAACACAAGACTTGATACTTGATCAATATCATCAGACTACAAGATACAAATAAGATTAACATTCAACTCCACATCTACAAATTTTCTATCTTTCATCAACATGCTGTTATAAGTACTTCATCATCTTCATACAACCACAACTAGCTACAAACCTAAAAAAATTCAGGGATTTTGGGCTATGCCCAAGAGGTTTTTCTTTGCAATAAAGTTTTCTTCAACAAAAGATAAAGGGGGTTTTCATCAACATCTTGCAAGACAAAAACATCTCCCTTTTGTACACCATTCAACAAAATTCAACTTCTTTGACTTCACACATTCTTGACCTTGTCTCTTCATCTTCTAACACCAAGGCACATTCACAACTTCGAATTCTACTTTGCTTAAATCAATTTTTGGCCTAAAAATAGTCAACTAGTTCTTTAATTTCCACTTACGAACATCAAGAGAAAAGCCTTAAAAATGAGACAAAAAAGGCCTCTTCATCTACTACTATGAGCCAAGAGGATGTGACAGTTTTGAATTCAAGAGAGAACTTTTCAACTCCTATTATCAAGCACTTGAATGGTCTTTCAATTTCTCAAGTCAACTCCGCTTCAAGCTACAGCTCTTAAACTTCTTGTTGAAACTCCATTAGGTGGTTAAAAATTGAAGTATGTTTGGCTCCTTTAGACATCAAAATATTTCATGACATTTATTTTTGATAGAGAATTTTCAATCTATTTTGTTAGCAGATCCACAGCCCCTGTCTTGGATCAATAGACATGACTGAGCTCTTCTCCTTTGTGCATTCTTTGCTGAGAAAAGCTCTAAGTTTTGACCAAATTCATACAAAGATTGGATTCCATAATGTTTCCACAAAAATTATAGACTTCAAAGATGATATCTAGAGAAACAAAGCTTGAACAAGAGACTAGACTGTTATAGATAGACATGTTCTTTTAGGACTAACAGTCAGTTACACACAACCTCAAGCATGAAAGCATAGAAATAAGCTAGATAAAAATTTATCACATATTCAAGAGGTTCCTTAAGGCCTTGTCAGTTGCTTGATACCCCAAAGCAACAAGTATTTCAATCTTAATTTGATCACTAATCAATAAATATGAGGAACAAGTCGACTTTCTCAATCAACGTGCATTGTTCACAATTTTGAGACACTCAACCAATAAATTCAATGTAATTCAAGCTTAACTAAATTCAACCATGCCTTCATAGTGTATGACACTACCCTTTTATCCTATATCAAACAAAGCATTTACCTTAGGCATCGAATGTTTCATGGAGGAATGATAAAAATTAGTTTACAGGATAAGGACGAAACCGGAAATACACAGGTCATTCATTTCTCCTTTTACACCCATCTAATCAACTTTATTTTTCTTTCAAACGTTAGATAAAACTTCCACATAGATTTCTAGAGATTTTTTGATTTTGAATGGTTATTTTCTCTATTTAATCAAAATATTTCTGCAAAACCCTAGTTCGTGGTTAGCACAACAAAGAAGGCCAGGAGATTAGAAAATTGAATGTATGGCACAAAACCTCATGGAAATTGATGGCATCACCTAAAAAAAAAAATTTAATGCTTTTCAAATTATCTCCATGGTTAAATGGTCATGTCATGCCTTTGAATTCATGCGGTCATGAAGAAACCATGGTTTTAGTGAAGCAAACATAGTTTGGAGTAGATTATTAGTTGAAAATGAATTTAAAAATGGTTTTGAAGTTTTGAAAGATGTTGGATATTTTCCCTAACTTATAAAATCCATCTATAAACCCTACCATGGAGCTTGCAAAGAAGAAGAACATTGATCAACACTTATGATATAATAATGCATGACTCAAGAGCCTCACAACAAGTAAATAATCCTAAAACTTCCTCATTTTCACCTTCCATCCATCACAACTCACCAATCACCTTGAAAATATATTTTGAAGAGGTTCTAAGCATATTTTTATAGTCATTTCAATATTTTTAGAGTCAAGTGTAAGATTATACCAAGAGTAGTCATTCAAACTAAATCCTATACTTGGCCTACTACATAGAAATCTAGAGAGATTGACCTTAAAACACCATATGAGACTTAAAGAATCATAAATATACTGATAATATATTTTTAAGTGATCATGAAATAATTTTTAATTCATTTTCATCTCTTTGCTTCCATCGATTCAGACACGTTCAAGAGAGAGAAATAGATGCTTCACTAAAATGCTCATAAATTTTAAACTACAACTCCTTTTGAAAAAGTTAATTTGCACATGATTTATATGCCAATTTAATCAAAAAATACTTCTATTATTTATTCTAAGGACTCTCTATAATTTTTGACCCTTAAGAAGCCAGATTGCTCCAAATGCACTTCTCAAAAAGGTTGTTTTAGTAAATATTGAATAACTCAAAAATTCCTCTACAAAATCTAATGAAATTTGACATGGAGCATTGCAAGACACCCCTATACACCTTCCATGTGGTGGTTAGCCCCATTTTTCCTATGAATCTCTACCAAATCTCATTTGCATGCAAGACCAACTGAGTTCCCAAGGGCAATTTTGGCTAGAAGTAACATTTTTCTCCAAAACCTATTTCTTGATATTCGAGCCTTAGGAGGAGTTACTTTACCTGGTATAAACATACTCAAAGCATTTCACTACTTCAATTTTCACCATATATACTTACATGACTCACATGCACCTAGAAGGCATTAGTTGACCCAACATGGAATGACTTAACTTGACCGATTTGGACCAAGTGGACTCGGTAGACTTGTTTGAACTTCATACCTCCTTTGAGAAACTCAAAGAAAACTTGTGCCACTATGAATACCCCTAGGTCACCTAGCCAACATACCTAGATCACCTAGCTAATCGGCATCAATGAACTTGACATCAATGATAACACAACCGATATTATGTTCCAACAAGATGAACTATAGGAGGCATAGAAATCCTAGAGGTAGTATGTGAAACCAAAAGTCTATCATGAAGTGTATGAGGGATAGAAATGCTAGACATAATGTATGAAACCAAAGGTCTGTCAAGAGACTAAGGAGGGATATAATTTCTAAAGACATTATGTAAATCCAAAGACCTATTTGTAGATGTACTAGGAGTATGGATAGAAATTGTAGAAGAATGAATAGGAAAGATAGAAGAATGGGCCTCAAAGGGAATACCTTGAATAGTGAGAACCTATTGATTATGAATAAACTTGACACATTGGTGAATGAATTATGGAATATACCTAAGAGCATGTAGCCAGGGAGTCCTAAACACAATACACAAGAACTAAGAGTAGTAATAACTAGGAATGATATTGGTGTAGTAAGAGAGACAACCATAATAGGTAGAGTAATGCATCAGTAGTGAGGATTAAAATAAAAATCAAGATTATTTGTAATATTCCAAGAGAGTGGTTAATATCATAGATTAAACATTTTCCTTCTTATGTGGATCAACCAACACATTATGTATATGTATTTGATGAATAGAGATAGAAATGCACAGTAGTATCTACAATAATCATGTCATATATATCGATTCATCAAAAGTGATAATCCTTTTATGAGATGACATATGATTAATAGTTTTGGTCATAGCATCTAAAGGGTGATCATAAGAGGGAAGTGGCAGTAACATATAATGATTATCATGCACCTCCTTTAAGTAGACATATCATTATTATGATTGGGAAGCGAGATCATTGAAAATTATCAAATTTGTATTATCATTGGTTGGCTTAGAATATTGAGTGGGTGCATCCCATTCAGTTGTATTGGAATTAATAAGATCTTAGATAACATGAAAAATATTGAAGAACCGATTAATGGAGTGACCAATATATCCATTATAATTGTAATAAACAATAACATCGACACTTTTACTTGGAGGATTTCTCACATCAACCTCAAATGGTGGAGGGAGAGACATAATATTACATTCAAGTAATTTTTTCAATACAATTTGTGGAGCACAAGGTAAGTGTATAAATTTGTCATCATATGGGTTGTAATTATATCTTAGTAGGTTGAGCACTAACATTAATAGTCTCTGTAGAAGTAGCCTTGGTATCATTAGCCTTGTATTTGAATGGATATTTACTTGCAAACTTGGCATTATATATATTAGGAGTGCTAGAAATATACTTGATTTTTTTCATATGTAATATCTTAGCTTCATGCTCTTTTATTATATGACATAGATGGTAAAATGATTAAAAATTTTCAAATATGACTGATTCTTGTAAAGGATAAAACAAGATCCGAGTGAAGATGATTAATCTAAAATGTAAATAAGAGCCTAATATGAATGCAATTTTACAAGAAATGAATAACAATTAAGTACAAAAAGATACACAAACAAGCAATAAATAATGAAACCCTAATGCACAAAGATATGGTAAGAAGCCTTAGCCGATTCATAGTGATGTCTATCTGGATCAAATCTCTCACCAGATAAATAGAGAGGAAGAGACATTATATAGAAGTCATGGAAAATGTAGAACCGGAGGAGTAGGCTAGAAAGGAGTTCTGGAGAGGGACAAAGGTGGTGCCTGTGGGTGACCTAGGCCTTTTTATGGGTGCTTGGGTATGCGTAAATCCTTAGAAAACTCCTCCGAGGTATCACAAGGTATTTTCCTTTGGTATCTTCAAGTTTGCACCAAGATCACCGAGTTCACCTGAAACCTGCAATATAGAATGAACTCCGCAAAACCCTCAAATACACATCAAATCCCAAAAAGAAATATGTAGAATGATGGGTCAAATTATCCTTATTTTTCACAATGGTGAACTTACGACTAAGAGTTAAACTACATCTCAAACCCAATGTAGTTCTATGTGTGTGTGTGTGCATAATTGTGCCCTAGGTTGCTCTTTCGTGTGTCGCACTTGGATAGCGAGAAACTAGCTAGACGTAGAATGTAGTAAATGTGTGCGTGGAATAAAATGAACTTCCTCCTATGAATTTTGATGCGTAAAACCAGCCCTTATGTCCCTTGTTATGGAGATAGATGGATGCAATGGATATCTTAGATGCGTTGATGGATGTAACCTTATTTGGTGATAAATAGTGTTTAGTGCTTGGTCCTTTATTATGATCACATAGCTTTATATTTATATGATTCCTTTCCTTGAATTTCATAATTAACCCTGAAAAGGAAGACAACTAAAAATATAAGATGCTCAAACAGATAGAAAGGACCTAAATAGTGTGAGAAAATTACAAAGGGGACAGGGCTCCCGGAGGGGATAAGGGCACTGTCTTTGGCATCCTGGCAAAGGCGCCGGTGTCCAGGATGACAAATGCCTAAGTATGAAAAGTCGATTGAGCAAGTAAGGGTGTAAGACTGAAAGTAGCAATAGGTTGAAAAGAAAGGTGGCCGAAGACATGGGTTAATTAGCGTTTTCTTACTTAGGAATCATATGAATAGTAGTATGTAATTAGGACTAGATAGTTACCCAAAGTGCGTGATTTTGTGTCTACATTTTCCCCACTTTATGTTGGTGAGTGGAAATCTCGGTAACATAAATTAGATAGATATGTGTACTTGATAACCATGTATATCGATGATGAAAGGCATGCCGAGGGACTAGACAAAGCATGGAATGATAAAAATGTGAAACATGGATGCTAAGGAGGAGAAAGTGTAAAAAGTGATGAAAATGAACCTAGGGCTGGAAACACATGTGTAGATGTTATGATGTACCTATTGTTGATGTCAATGTCATTTTTGGTGTGTGTGATGTTTTTGTTGTTGATGTTGACTACCACTTCCCATATAGATGGACTTGCAAAAGAGAATCTGAAAAAGTAGTCAAATATGCATGTATATGATCAAAATATGTAAAAAATTGTGTAAGGAAAGTATGTAAAAATGCTGAAAGTGTGAAAAAGGAACATGTGCACCTGATCTGTGATGAGGAAAGGGTGTAGGAAAGGATCATGTAGATGATGTTGACGCGTGAAATTTTTTAAGCGATCTCATGCCAATGAAATGGAAGAATTTTAGGAAGAATAATTTGGTGGCATCCTAAAACCTTTAACTGCTTCCCACAATGTTTAACACCACTATAAATGGTGTGTATAAATGCATGTGCTAAAGATTGTATCCCCTGTAAAATCTGTTATGTGTGGCATTTTGTAGACCGTATCAAACTACCAATTGATGTGTAATTTCCCCGGTTTCAGGCATCCAGGAAAGGTCGTTGTGCTAAAGAGCCAAGTTTGATTTTGAGCCATATCTCGAAACTAACAACTGTATTTGTGAATAAACATCGTGTTTTGTATAACACTATATGGGGTGGGTGATTCACCCAAATCATGCCCCCCTCATTTGGGGTACATGTGATGTTGCTAAAGGAGTATGTGGCCCAAATGAGGACCACCATGTGCTGAAATATGCCCTACAAGGGGAAGGGAATGTGTTTGGAAAAAACCAAGGCACATGCAAACAAGGTGGCTAGCAAATAAATGTTAGTATAGACAAACAAGCATGTATAAGAGAAAATGTAAGTTAAATAAACAATGTGTAAGTTAAGATGCAAGTAAACATGCAAGAATATAATGTAGACTGTTAAAAGTGGTTTGTAAACATGTGACACCACTCACAATGTTGTAATACAATCAAGGCCGCAGATGGCCATAAGAAATTAGAGAACAAAAAGACATAGGGAATAGCTGAAAAAATGAAAAATAAAAGAAAACAGTGTATTAGACAATCATGGAAGCAAATAGTCCTACAAAACAAATGTTTAACATGAAGCACTTGTTAGCATTTGAGAAAGATAAAAAAGTATTTCAAGGCATGTATAATCTAATAAAGTAATGTGATATGAAACAAAATAAAATAATAGCATATGTAATGTATGAAAGTGGATGCCCCCAAGAGTCATCGTGGGACTGATACTAGGTACTGTGCCAAGCATCCATGTTACGTGTAATGGATCTGTAAAATATGCTATCACAACTATAAAGTAAGTGAACCACATTTTTGTATGGAAATATAATGACATACAAGATATTTATCTAGCATATGTAATAAGATGTGCATGTAACAAGTAAATGTGAGAGAGAGTAAATGCAACCAAGAGTAAATGCAACCAAGATATGCAATATGTTGTGGATGGGACGGAATGGAATGGAATATAGTGTGAATAATAGGAGCATCATGCCCCCGAGTCGATGTGTATGTTTGCAATGAGGCTCACTTATTTATGCCCCCTCACTAGTCAATAATGAACTGTAAATGAGAGTGTGTCATCGGGAAATGGTTTGAGCGATGTGTTGTATGTAGAAATGGTTGATGAATTAAGTGATGATTGTAGAATGGTAATGCATTGATGATATTGAATGCGAAATAGGGATGAGTGATCGAGAAGTTTAGAATGAGGTGATGATGTAGCCTAAAGTGTCTATCACAAAAGGAAGCTAGAAGAAGTGATGATTTATCCTAAAGTGTATATCATGAGATCGTGAGAAATATGCTAACAAGCGTGATGATGTAGCATAAGGTGTATATCACAAAATATATGAACGTGATGATGTAGCACAAAGCGTATTTGAAAAAATGTATGGATGGAATGCTAGAAAACGTGATGATGTAGCACAAAGCATATATCACAAAATGAATGAATAGGAAAGCTAGAAAGGGGTGATGATTTAGCATACAACATATATCACGAAATATATCAACGTGATGGTGTAACATAAATAGTATATCATGAAATGTATTGATGGAATGCTAGAAAATGTGGTGATGTAGAAAAAAATTGTATATCATGAAATGCATGAATAGGAAATCTAGAAAGCGGTGATAATTTAGCATAAGGCATATATCACGATATGTGTGAAGAAGGAACTAGCTAGGAATGTTGCATGGTATGATAAAAAGATTTATGGATTGATTGTGAAGATCAAATTGTAGAATGATGTAAGGGTGATGATGTGAGGTTCAATTTGGAGTTTGAACCTCAGCATTTGAGTATGAACCATTGGACTAGAGTGCATCGTCAGAGTAGTGTGTGCATTGTTATAAGTTGGATGTAGAATGTGTATAGTATAGAAGACAATAGTATAATGTACTAGGAGGATGTGTTAGAATGAGGTAAATTGTAGAATGTGGTTTGAAATTGTGATGCTAGTGTTAAATGCGTCAAGTTTGACTATGTATAATATGTAGTGCAATACATATAGATCGTGTGAGTGTGGAAAGTGCAAAGTGCCTATGATGCATGGTATATATAAGAAGATAATAGTGAAGATGTGTATAGTGTGTAGTAAAAAAGCGTGTATGATGTATGGAATAATATATGAATAGAATATGTATGCTTTAGCGCACAATATATATGATGTGTAGGAAGAACAAAATTTTATAATGGGTATTATGTGCAAAGTGTGTAAGATGTATAGTAGATCTAAGAAGAAGATATTGTGTAGGATGTAAAACGTGTAGAATAATGTGTTGCATATGTGAGGCGTATAGTATGTAATGTATAGTGTGTGAGGTTCATGTGTATAATATTCCCTCACCAATCAAGTGTGAACCATAGCATAAGAGTACGTCATAGGGAAATGACGACATGATTATGTGTCAAAGTACAAGTGTTATTTCTAATTGTGATGTGATGAAGATGTAATACACGTGGTGATATTAGAGAGGGGGGATAAGCATGATGCCCCCCCATTATATGAAGGATGATAATGATCAATTAATTTCATTGAAAATATCGTCATTTTCATAGTCAAAACCAATTGGTGTTGGATTGGAAACTTGATAAGAAATAACATCAGGTTGGTCACATAAAGCACCATCTAAGCATAATTTATACATGCCCATAGCATAATTCTCATCAATGAATGGGGTAGTGGACAACCATGTGCATACTAACGAGTGAGGTTTTGTGAATAATCAAGGAATGATTCATTGCAAATGAAGACATGACCAAATGGCATGGGAAATGATATATTAGTGTGATCATGATCTAAAGTTCTCCCAACAAGCCAAGATTGTCCCAACGTGAGTGGATAAGTACTAGGAGCTCATGCAAGAAATACCATGATATAAAAGACTCAAATTCCACAATAAAAGGTGATGTGAACAAACCCATGGTAGAGATGATGATCATAAGGTGGAGGAAATATTTTTTCAACTATAAATCGTAGCTAATTCAACCTATCACATGTGCATACATATTCAGATAAATTAGGATCAAATGCAATATGTTCCCAATAAGAGTCGTTCATGAAAAGTGTACATGTAAATGGTGGGTGTGCTAATGAAGATGGCCCATGTGAAGGTGTAGGGGATGGATGGACTTCCATAGATGGACAAGCCCCCAATAAATAATCATAGCATAGAACCTTCAAGTAGTATCAAATGAGGTGGAGTATTCATAGGTTGGGGTTCATAATTAGTATCAGTTATTAGAGTAGGAAGTGTAGTAGTTGGATCATGGACGCAATATTTTTATGGATGACGGTCACGAAAAATAGTATACTCGATACCCTCATGTATGTATTTAACACAGTGATGTATGGTAGAGGGAACCATTTACATGGCATGAAGTCATGGCCTACCAAGTAAACCGTTATATGAAACACGGAAGTCGATGACAAAGAAAATTGTGTTAAGAGTTTTGGTCCAAACGTAATAGGTAGAGTAATGTGACCGAAGAATGGATGAATAGATCCATCATATGCGTGAAGAGAAAGAGATGATGGACTAACATTAGTAACCAAAAGACCAATCTTTTCAAGGAATGACATAGGAAAAATATTGAGTTCAAATCCATTATCGATTAAAGTACGCTTGATACCCACATTGTAAATGTGAATCATGATGCGCAATGTTGGGTCATGCCAATAATAGTAAGATGAGGATTATAAAGGAAATTCATATGATGAGAGAAGGAATATAAAAATGTTTGATATACTTGAATCTGGATGCATATTAGCAGGAATGTGAGTGGTAGCTAGGATATTTTTACTCTTTCTCTTAATTCAAGGTTGATGAAAAAAATCATTAATGGAGATACTCATGATGATAAGACTCTAGAAAGATGAGCAATAAAATAATGAGGATCCTAGGAGTGTGAAGATCGAGTTTGGGTTCACCAAAATGATTAAGCTAAAATGTAAATAAGAGCCTAATTTGAATGCAATTTTGTAGTAAAATGAATAACAATTAAGTACATCAATGATACATAAACAAGATAAACAATAAATAATGAAACCCTAATGTGTAAAGAGAGGGTAAGAAGCCTTAGATGATTCATAGTAAATTATGGACTCGATCAAAACTCGATTGGCTGAATAGATAGGAATAGACATCACACGAAGCCCTGGAAAATGTAAAGCGGAGGAGCATGCTAGACTGGGGCACCTAGAGAGGGACAATGGCTCCCATGGTCACCTTAGGTCTATTTCTAGGCTCATGGGTCTATGGAAATGCTCATAAAACATCTTCCAAGGTGTCACAAGGTGTTATCCTTTAGTCTCCTTTGGTCTTTATGAGGTTGCACTAAGATCTCCGAGGTCACTAGAAACCTGCAATATAGAATAAACCTACAAAACCCTCAAATAGACATCAAATCCCAAAAAGAAAGATGAAAATGAGGGTTCAGCTATCCTCAACTATCAAAATGGTGAACTTACAACTAATTTTTTTAATACATCTCATACCCAATGTAGTCCTATGTGTGTGTGCGGAATTGTGACCTAGGTTTCTCTTGTGCGTGTCGCACTTGGATAGAGAGAAAGTATCTATATGTAGAATGTAGCAAATGTGTGCATGGAATAGAATGAACTTCCTTCATATGAAGTGTGATGAATAAAACCAGCCCTTGTGTCCCTTGTGATGGAGCTAGATAAATGCAATGGAGATCTTATATGCCTTAATGGATGCAACCTTAGATGGTGATAGATAGTGCTTGGTCCTTTATTATGATCATATAGTTTTATATTTATATGATTCATGTTCTTGAATTTTTAATCAACCCTAAAAATGTTGACTACCAAAAAGATAAGATTCTCAAACATCTAGAAAGGACCCAAACATTGTGAGTAAAGTACAAAGGGGACAGGGGCACCCAAAGGGGACGATGACACCTAACGTTGGCATCTTGGCTGGGTGTTGGTATCCAAGATGAAAAATGCTGAAGTATAAAAAAGTTATACTAAGCAAGGGTGTAAGGCTGAAAGTATAAATAGAAAGAAAAGAAAGGTGGCCAAAGACATGGGTTGATTAGTATTTTTCTTACTTAGGAATCATATGAATAGTAGTATGTAATCAGGACTAGATAGTTACCCAAAGTGTGTGATTTTGTGTCTAAAAAATATCTTATAATTAGCATTCGACCAATATATTATTCATCTTAATAAGCATGGTCTTGTATTGTAATACATAATCATTGATAGGTTTGTTAGATCCTTGTCACATTTTAAACATTTGTATGTAAGAAACCTTGTCCCCAATGTTGATAGAGAATTATGCCAAAATTGATTTTTCAAAGCAATGAAAGAGTGCATAGAGTGTGTGGGGAGGTCATAAAACCATTGCAATGCAAATTCCTTAAGACTCTTAGTGAAGTAATTGACTAGCAAGGTATTGTAAGATGTGTAATCAATGCAAGGCACATGAAATGAGAAAATATGCTTAGTATGGTAACTTTTTCCATTGAATTGAAAGGAAATTTATGAGAAACACAACCAAGAGGAAAAGGATAAGAAGCCACTTCAGGTGTAAGTGGGTTGTGAAGAAACTGAGTAGAATCCATAGCATGAGGAGAAGTAGATGTACCTTGTTGTAATTGTAATAGTTGAGCTTGTAATGTATGAACAAGTGTTTCAAGAGCTTGTCTGTTGGATGAAGAAGTGTGCAAACCATTATGAGTGCATAAAGGATATGTAGCAACAATATTGGTTATAGAAATAGACATAGAGACATTTGAAATATTATGTCTCCCAAGTATAGAGGCACTATAGATATAGGAATAATAAATGGCTCTATATGAGATAATGACGAATGTTTAAGTTGATATTTTGCAACATGTAGAAGAAAATAAATATTAGTGTGATTCTCTTGTAATAATTATGTAATATGTTGTGCCTCATATTCAAGAAGATCATGGTCATAATTTTTAGAGTGAATATTGGAGCCTTCACCTTGGACACAATCAACATTAAGGGTAAAAACAATATCGAAAAATATATTTGTAGTAAAATAAGAGCCAATGGTAGGGACCATTATGCCACATTATATGCCAACATAAGGAGAATAATTTTTCCATGGTAGTGGGGGACAGAGAACCTCTAGGTTGAAGAAAAATATTGTAGAAGAGATGAGGATTAATCATGATAAGAAATAGAAAGTTGAATACATCACCAAGAGTGAAGAGGAAGAGCATAAATAATCCCAAGGAAAAATAGGGTGGATGAAAATATCGAAACACTAGTCAGGTTCACCAAAATGTTTTACACCTTTTTATTACTAAGTATAATAAGGTTAGTGATTTAAGTACACTAAGGATTGAAAAGGTAGACACAAGGGGTTATTCTGATTAATTAATTTCCAACATTAATTATACAATATCAAAACAACACATTCATGCTTACGCAATATGATATAAGATCAAAAACACAAGAGAATGAGTGCACTTAGCTGATTATAGATGATTATGGGAATTTTTAGATGTATAGACAAATAGAACTAGGAGTCTAAACCTGATAATGCCTCGACACTAGAAATATATCTTGAAAATGAGTTTGTGCAAGACCATACAACTCTGTCACAAAACTTTCCATATGGTTTTGCACCTATTCTATGGTTTGAAAAACAAGTTGGGTTCACCAAAATGTTTTACACCCTTTTATTACTAAGTATAATAAGGTTAGTGATTTAAGTACACTAAGGATTGAAAAGGTGGATACAAGGGGTTATTCTAATTAATGAATTTCCAACATTAATTATACAATATCATAACAACGCATTCATTCTTACGCAGTGTGATATAACATCAAAAACACAAGAGAGAATGAGTGCACTTAGCTAATTACATATGATTATGGGAAGTTCTAGATGTGTAGACAACTAAAACTAGGGAATGTAGACCTGATAATGCCTCCACATTGGAACTATAGCTTGAAAATGAGTTTTTCAAGACCATACACCTCTGTCACAAGACTTTCCATAAGGTTTTTTACCTTTTATATGGTTTTGGACATGCTTAGAATTTGGTTATGTGACTTTCTAAGGTTGTCTCCTACCTCAAAATGGTTATCGTTATCAAACCTTAATTCTAGCTCATGTCTTAAAGCTTTATTAATATTATGAGTAGGATCTCAAAGCCTAGCCATGGGTGGGAGATCCAAAAAAATAAACATTAGTTGGGTTTTGGGCACCCCTATACAGTGTTGATGTTGGCACTACTCAAGAGTCCTCAAACCACACGTCGTTTGCACACCTAACATGAGATATTTAAATGAATGCAATTATGGTTTGGAAATTGGAATATCTTTGAAAATGCTTTAATTGGGTTTGACTCTTGCTAAAATACTTAAAGAAGGGATGTTTGAGTTCTTGAAAATGAGATAAACTAAAATTTTGACCAGGTATGATGTTTTGAATACTTATAATGATTTCTTCCTAATGAATGTGCATGAGATTTTGTGGGATTTGGAGAGCCTTGAGTGCCCTTTGTGAGTGTTGCAAGAGATTATGTCAATGTAGTGCCATATGATTTCCATTTGTCCAAACGAAAGAGTCTAAAATTTCTTATATATGGTTCAAAAGGTAAGTTATCAAAGAAAGGCCAACCTAGAGGGAGTAAAGGACCCAATGAAGAGTAGAAAAATGAAAGTAAAGATGGAGGATGTGTTGGTTCAAAACTATACAAGTCGATCAAGACCAGATTACAAATATTGACCAATTTGGACAGCTTTTGTACAGGGGATGACTGTAGTCACAAAATCATGCACTTTAGACATTTATTTATCTCAGTCTCATACTACTATTTAAAAGGTTCTTGAGTGAAGAAAGTACTAATTAAACCTCGTCCTTTTTCCATCTTGTTTTATGTTATTTCGTCATTACTAACCTCTTGCACCCATATGCCCAGTCAGATTTTGTCATCCCACATTATTTTACCCTCAACTGGGGCACCCAAATTAGTACTAGGGCACGCAGCGTGGCACTTTGGTCACACCATGGGTGTTCTGATCCTCCTTGAGCTTTCCCACCTCTTTTTGGGATATTTCTAGCCATTTGGGATCTTTATCTTTCTTTTGGTTGGCCTTTTCAGGGTTAATTATGAAATTAGACCAAGAGAACCCTATAAATATAAAGTTATGAGACCATAATGAGGGACCTAGCATCACTTACTACTATCACTCCATCTAGAGTTGTATCCATCTATTGCATTGGATATCACTTGGATCCACATAGCTCCATCATCAAGGCACAAGGCTAGGACATCTCGCATCACACCGCATAGGGGAAGAGATTTTATTCTATTCCATGCACACATTCTATTACATTTTCTACACATAGTTATTTCTCGCTACTTCACAAAGTACAATTGGCACAAGAGCAACCTAGGGCATGTTCATACACACTTGCACATAGAACTACATCGGGTCTGAGATGTAATGTAGTGCTCGAGTTAGTAAGTCGACATTATGGCAGGTAAGGCCAATCTAACCCCTTGATATGCATTTTTATTTTTAGGGTTTGATGTTTGTTTTGGGGTTTTGCACGTCTTTCATTCACCTTAGATTATTGATGACATCTCGAAGGAGCACGTAAAATATGATACGACACATAGAAAAGGTTCGAGATCACCTTTCATCCCTACAGAGATCAATTTTAGAGCATTTTCATAAACTAGGGTGCCCAGATTGCAAACCAAAGCTCCTGCAACTTCCTTAGTCCTCCTCTAGATGCTCTAGTCCAGCTACATCCTCCAATTCCATCCTTTTTGGGAATTCTTCATAGTCATTTGCTTCGATCTTTCTAGTCACCTCTACGAAACCTGTTCAACATGTATATGTTATTTAGCTGAGTTCTTTCCTCTTCCTTCTTGCACATTAGGGTTATCATTTCCATTTACATAGTTACTTGGATTTATTTACATACTTATTTTACTACATTAATTTACTTCATTATATTTGTTCATATCTTAGATTAATTTCCCCATACTACCTCATTATTCTATTTTTATTTAATTGTTTTGGTGAACCCGACCTTTGAATCAACCTTTTTCTAGGTATTTTCTTATATTTTTATCATGTCTCCCCAAGTTGCTCAAGTCTCTTTATCTACTTTACTTAAGAGATATCCTCATTGCCAAGCTATTTTGCAAAAACAACTAGACTACATGTATCTGGATGACAATACGTTGTCACACCAAATCAGTTCTATATTTGATCGTTTATCTAATGAATCTAATCCTAGTGATCCTCCATCTACTCAACCCCTATTAGATTCAATTCAAGCTCTACATGCTTTATTTCAAGACAAATTTAAGGCTATGGAATCAACCATTATATCCCTTAGATCTTAAATTCAATATCTTAAAGATGATTCTCAATCATATGTTTTCACTCCTTTTACATCTTATATGCAATCTATGTCCACTACATGTCATTTAGTTGAACCTCAAGACATGCCATTTCCTAAGCCTCTCATATTTGAGCATAATACTACACCACATGACATTATTATTCAGCTCCTTAGTCATTATTTGATTACCCTACCACCTACTCATTACTATTCTCCTATCGGTTAGTGAAATATCAAGCTCGAAAATTTTGCAATTATCATCGAATCAATGGACATAATGACAATGATTTCCATACTTTGCATCACATAATCCAAATTCTTAAGCATCAAGGTCTTATTTCATTTAATGCACAACATCCTATTACAAAGGTTACACCCACATGGGCTCCTAAGTATATTCCTCCTTTGATTAGTCAAGATCCGTCTAAGAAATCACCTATGACATACCCATCTACAACTACTATACCATGCTATGTGGCTACTAGTGAGCCTCCCTCTAATATTTCTAAGGAAGTTCTAGATGCTTCTCTTATTCATTACATGCTTGATGTTGACAATCACTCACATGTGCATAATAATTCTTCTCCTAGTCAGACAAATACTATAGTTCCATCACATGATTCTCCTATTTCGATGTTGCTTCTTCTCCACTTAATGAGCATCACACCACCATTTCTCTTGCACCTTCTTTGAATAGAAAAGCACCACCTAAGAAATCACCTACGGTATCCCCAAGTCAAAAACTCAACCACCTATCAAAATTATTTCACCAACCACTCCTACTAAGTCATCTACTGCATTACCAAATAAACCTGAGCAGTCTCCCTTGAGACTCAATATAATTTGGTTTCCTCTCAAATCTAAGCTCCAACCAATTAATTTCATCCCGAAACTAATCCTTCTCTTATTTTTTATGATATATTTGTGCTTTCATGCCACAAAATAGTTTAACTCGCAAAAGTTTTCCAACAAGGTCCCACCACACACAAACTTGGTCTTTGGTAGGTGACTCTTATCACTCTACCCTCCTAATGAAACACTCATATTCTTATGGTTCTTATATGACTGTTGAGGGTCCTTTACAATAAATAACCTTGTTTCATCTCACATTATGCATTTATAAGACTTTAACGCTCATTACGCATCATCAATTAAAAAATGCTTCAACACCCTCATACATCATTTATCACATATTACACGTGTTATCATACACTTGGGGGCATAGCATCCCACATCCCCCTAATCTTAGCATCTATGCATATATCACTTTTGCATTCTCATACATCAATCTCATAGCATATGCATACCGATTACACACTCTAGTGTCATTATCACTGATGACACTCTCTTGTGCTTTGGTTCACACTTGACCTCTGTAGAGGGCTTTCCACACATGAACCCCACACATTGCACTATAGGTCTTAAACATTGCATTTCATCATGCATCATACACCATACATTCTACACTTAGTCTACAACATTTTCACATTTGCGCATTTACACATCCTATATCATCGCATATGAGTCTAGCATTACATCACCCTACATGTTACGTTACTAGTCTTTCTACATACATTATATGCCACCCTACGCATTTGATTTTACACATTTTACACCTCTAGAATTCACATTCTACATATCGAGTATTCACACACACTCTACACATATTATTTTTTCTATTACGCATCACGTACTTACATATTCCTCTCATCACATGGTCGTCTTTTATCATTACCTACACTACATTATCTTCTATGTGTTGCACTCACGCCATATGAAGCACTTTAGTTCCTCGGTCCATACTCGACTACCAAGGGATTACAAATCAAATGGACCTTACACTCATCACACATTTATTATTCAACCTTTCATCATGCAACATTTTTAGCTTAGTAACATACGCTTTACGTTAAATCGTCACTTATTCTATCATTTTGTAGTGCACCTTAGGCTAAATCACCACTCTTTCTTATCATTTTTAGTGATAGACGCTTAGGGATAAATCATCACTCACCCATTCATCTTATAGTGATATATGTGTTTTCATGAAAATGTGCAACATGAAAATTTACAATTTTTTAGCATGGCAACGATACCTTTGTGTCAAAAGTTTCAAGTTTTACCTTTCCAAGACACCCGAGGTCTACCTATCCTCAGCACCAGCCTTACCCAGTCATTCCAATGACCCCCAAGGGGATTTCAACTCAGTCCCCTAGGTGAATTAGGAAATTCAAGTCAACCCCTAGGTGATTTTAGGAGTTCTTGAAGAATGCTAATTTTGGGCAGTGTTGGGAAGGGCTACCACTGGCCTTCCTGGGACTAGTGCAACCCCCTTGAGAGGAATGGAAGAGAAAATATAACATAACTATGAACTAAAGGTATAATGACATCAAGGAATTAATTTTGGAAGATTCAAGAAATATTTTGAGGATTTGGGGTAGATTCATCAAAAACAGGGTTCTCAGGCCTAGGCAAGTGCATAGGGCCAAAAATCTACTGAGCTTTGAGAAGTGATCCCAAGATATTTGGAAGGAGTTAGGATCTAACGAGACAAATTCTAAAAATAAATTCATATCTCTACATGATGGTAAAATCATATTTTCACAACACTTTATCACAATAAGTCTATAGTTAGTTTTTCCCATGCTCAGTCAAGGAGCCGAACAAAAATCTGCTTTATCGAGAGCTTAAATTGAGGAATAAAGAGCTGAAATCCCACCATTAGATTCAAAAGGAAATTTTTAGTCAAATTCAAATAAAATATTTCCAAAATTTTCCATTGGGAGCTTAAGTTATCGTCATTTCAAGTTGTCCACAAGGTAATCTTCCAATGAATTAGTCAATTTTTTAAAAGGACACTTGTCACTCGGGAGACCTGGCACATTTTGATGTCCCTTTCATCCCTTAAGAAAAGGGACATAGTGGATAGTAAAAATGTGCCAGCCCTATTTTTCCCCCTAGTCACCCATGGAACCCTTTTCATCACCAGTTCAGCCCCCAGGTGCTTCCCGAAGTATATCCCCTCAATCGTTTAGATCGTGACAAGTGTCGCAACCTGGCGCAATGTGCAAACTAATGACCCTTTTTTCCTTTTTGAAAATGGACATGAGGACATGAAAATGTTCCCAACCCATTTTGGTCCTTAGGTCATCAATGTGACCTTCTACAAGTGCAAGTTTCAAGCCCCAGGAGCTAGTTGGAGCCAAATGCACAACCGTCGGATGCCCGCCAAGTTTTAGCTCCATTTTGCGATGTGTAAAACCGATGACCCTTTCCTCCTTTTAGCTTGAGGTAAATAATGGATATTAAATTTTTCCCAAGCCCTAGGTATGCCTCCTAGTCCTCCATACACATGATTTTCAGCCCCCATGTGCTTTTCTCAAGCTTTTTAGCCCTAATGCTCAATCGTTAAGATCTTGACAAGTGTCACAAGGAGGCATGATGTGAAATTTGATGATCATTTTCATCCCTTTAACTAAAGGGACATTGGGGACATAAAAATTTCCCCACCCTTGGTATGTTTTTTAAATGCTTTAAAGCTAAGCACTTAGCTTTCTTTCCCTCCATTTCTTCTTCACAGCTTCACACCCTGTCATAGCTCTATCCATTCTTGTCTAGACACCCAATCCACCATTTTGCACTCCAAACCAGATTCATTAAATCCTCCACACCATGAAAAAAGATGAAATTTTATAGGAAGAACAGCTCGTAAGATGAAGAATGGAAGAAAGAAATGAAGAACTCATTTGAAAACCCTCGTAGCCATGAATCAAAGAAATCGATATATCTTACAAACCAGTGCATGAGATCGAGAGAAGATATTTTTTACAATATTCACCATTTTTAGAGGCCATAAAAACCCCATAACAGATCTCCCATCCGTAGCAAAATTTTTTCACGTAGTGAAGAACTCTTCTTCTTGTCACAACAAAGATAAAATCAAATTTCCACCAAACTGACAATCGGTTTGAAGAGAAAATTCATCGGTGAAACAAGAAAAAAAAAACCCACATCAAAAATATAATTTTCATCATGTAATCAGAGGAGAAAACAAAACCTGCAATTTTCAAGCTCCATTAATGGTTGTCATGTCCGTATGTACTGCCGCCAGGTGAAAATTTTAAAATTTTAAAATCTCATAAACCAGTGATCGAGTAAGCCTAAAATTTTAGAGGGTGATATTGGGCAAAAACCCATATCAGAAAACTTCATTTCCATTGTGATCTGACCACAGAAGCATACTTACTAAAAATAGTAGGCCTTCTACATGGGAGACTACTATTTTGGGTAAGCCACCAACTGAAGAAGTTGTGAAGGAGGCGGTGAACACATGAGAAGGTATTGCAGGAAAAAATCATTGAAAGGGTCATCTTGGTCAGAATTGACACTTACTAAAAATAGTAAGTGGTCTCATGAGCACTTGCTAAAAAGAAAACGTCTAGAAGGTGAGAGGAAACATAGGGAGAAAGAAGAATTCAAGTTTTCACATCCAATTCAAGGTTTGAAAGAGTTGAATTTTCACACTTACTAAAAATAGTAAGTTGTCTCATAGGCACTTACTAAAAATAGTAAGTCATTCCAGAAGGTGAATTTCAAAAAAGGAGCATTCTGAGAGTTGAACATTCAAATTAAAGTACTGAGTTGGAGTTCAAGAGAAGAATTTTCACACTTACTAAAAATAGTAAGTTGCTCTTTCTAGAAATAGTAAGTGTTGAGGAATCATGAAGTACAAGTTTTCAGGACAAAAGTTGACACAACCTTTCCTTCGAGTATGAGATAGAGGATAGTGATGTCTCTATATGGATTTAAATGATCTAAAGGCTCACACATGATGCCAAGGAAAGAGGGAAGATCAAAGATCAAGTATTCACAAGTGGGTTGTTCAAATGTGGGACACCCTGTGTCCATCTGTACAAAGCACTTGAGTTGGTCTTGGCCTGCTCACACCACTATGAGCTTGAAACATGGACAATTCAAGTCAAAAATGGCAATGGAAATGGTAGTCATTAACCCCAAAACCATCTCACTCACTCTAAAATTCCAACATCACCTAACATGGTCATCATCATGAAGGAGAAGGTCATGCATGAGTGGGAAAATATGGATGCATACGTGCAAGGGATTGCACTAGGATCATGGATGAAGATAGGGAGAAATCCCTCAAGGATGCCAAAAACACTTTGAGATGTGAGTTTCATGAAGGCTATTCAAGATGCAATCACTCTCCTCAGCAGAGTGATGGGAGAAGTGAACATGAGGGACTTCCAAGATTGGATGGCCCTTTTCATCTTGACAAGTGACTGAAGGAAAGAAACAAATTGATTAGGGGCAAGATAATCAGTGACAATTTACATCTACAATTACTCTAGGTGCCCATGACAAAGAAGTTCCACATGACTTCTTACTTGGTCTATTTTCTCGCCTAGCTCAAGATCATTCAAGGATTGGATCTCACACATAGAACAAACATTATGCCAAGGTCCCACATTCGAGAAACTCCCATAGTTGGTAATGGAAGAAAGTCACAGACACTTCACCCATGTGAATGATGCATTCATGATGTACATGGTCCAAAATTTGGAGGGTGATTTGGAGGCAAGGATGTCACCACAAGGACATCCTTAATAAAAAAATATGGCTCCTATTTCATACAATTCTCAACTTTCTCCTACTTGTGAGTTTCGCTTTGACCAAGCTCCCTAAGGTTTCCCAAGTACCTTAGTGACCAAATTGTATTATTTGAGCTCTACAAGTAGTTCATACAGGTAAACAACAAACTCAAAAGTAAGAAAAAAGAAGTTGATCTCATTTCCCATCTCTCTGGGGTGTTCACATGTAAGAATGCAAATGATGCATCTCATCTGGAGGCTTCTTTCACATTTGACATTTCACTCTACATTTCCTACATTCGTTAGACCCAATTTTGACATTTGAGATGATCTGACTCTTTCATATCCTAAACTTTGCCATGATCCACAAATTGAAGACTATTGGGCCAATTGTGTTGATGAATTTGAAGTATGGGAGAAAGGATCACATGAGGATGATAGTTGATGAGATGAGGAAATTCAAGTTCTCTTGGTATGAAGATATTTTCAAGATGATGGAACAAAAATGTATGATCCTGAAGTATGCGGTGATCAAGGTTTCCCCATTGCCTCAAGTCAATTGTACATGTTTCGTGAGTCGGGGATATAAAGGAATGAACTGAGAAAGTGGTTAAGAGAATGAGGGATTGGTTCCAGAGAAAGAGATCCATGATCATTCAATCATGAGGTACCCCCACAAGTCAAAACAAGATTCTCAGTAGTCATCATCAAAATTTGTGGAAGTTACTTCAAGTTCAAGACACTCTGGAGAAAGTTCAAAATGAAAATCCACAAAATTGGAGACTTCTTCTCATGAAAATTCACCAAAGAGAGCTAGGACAGAAGAAGGCTCAGTTGCAACAATGCAAGAGGAAGATTTGGTTGCAGAAATGCAAGAAGAAGATCCAGTGGTAGAAACACAAGTAGAAGAAGAAGAAGAGCACGTAGTTCAAGACCAGTCTTTGAAACCACCACAAGAGGCCTCACCTCTTTCCATACTAGTGTCTCTCCCATCAAGATGTGCCTCCTCTTCCACCTAGAGAAGGAATGGTTGATGCACCTTTCATAGAGCTGAGTCTCGATGAAATGTTCCCATGGATGATAGAGAAATAATAACACCTGATACTCACACTATTCAACAAGTGGTGGCCCCTGATTTATCAACAATTGCCTCATTGGCCAAGGGAAGGAAAAGGAAGTTTGTGCACATGGCCTCATGGTTCTATAAGTGGAGAAATAGGTAATCAATATATTGAAGTATCCTGACCAAAGGTGATCAAGCCAATGGATGAAATGACACCAGTTGATTATGAAATGAGCACAATCCAACTAGGGTCGACTACTCATGAAGGGGATTTGCATATGTATCAAGTAGTATTTTCCACTCACTTGGTGGCAAGGAACAAAGAATATAAGAAGAATATTGATGAGCTAAAAGAATAGGTGTGAACTCTTTCATCCTATGTACAACACCTGGTGGATCAAATGCCTCAACAATTCCCATGAAGAAGTTACACCCATCAACAACTTCAATCCAAGAATCTATCAAGAGGACACATGAGCTCATGATGCAAGGGGATGAGCTAATAATGAATGGATCGAGTACAATTTCAAAAAAGGAAAAATTGGTGCTCAAGAGGTAAGTCAAACTCTTCACCTACATGTGTGTAACTAAAAATAGGATGTGGGCACTTAGAGAAGATTTGGAGAAAGAAAGGGATCACTAGGATCCTCTCTAGGTCAAGTGGTGAGTGAAATGAGAAACACTCACTCTCTCAAGAGTTGATTAACAAGAAATTTTTTGGCACCCCTTAAAGACTTTTTCATGTGTATGGGAAAGGGCCTTAGAAATCAGATTTGAAGCAATCAATCGAGCCATCACTGAGTTGGATGAAAAAGAAGAACAAGCATACAAGTTGCAGGATAGTATCAATCACCAAATTTAGAAACTTGGAGTGCCTACAATGGGAGAAGACACAAACTTCCAATGAGTTGATTGGGCCATTCAAGGAATATGTTAAAAAAAAGGGAAATCCATTATCCTTCAATAAGGATACCCTAGAGTTCCTCTCAGAGATTTGGGCCACCATTACACTCATAGAGAAACATCCATCATGGTTGGAAAGTGCAAAGATATCAATGGTGTGTCTGATGGGTGGATAAAGACTCTAAGTTGTGTGTGCATTCCTCACACCCGAAAGTGGAACTCTAGCAATCATTTTATAAAGGAATTTGGAGAAACAGAGATTCTCAACAAGCGTGAGATGGAGATCGATCAAGAAGTGAGATCAAGTCTGATGGAGCAGCTCATTCTTCTGCATGATTCTTCCTCTTTCTTCTTCTTCCTTCTCTCTCTCTCTCTCTCTCTCTCTCTCTCTCTCTCTCTCTTCTCTCTCTCTCTCTCTCTCTCTCTCTCTCTCTTCTTTTCAATTTTCTAATTTCTAATTTTCATTGGGGTTTGCACTTTTTGATATGTCTTTAAGTGACTTTAGAAACATGATGTAAAATTTAAGTCACCTTGTTTTTATAAAAGGGACTTAATATTTGATAGGAATATGAACAACCTAAAGTCAAAAATATGGCATATGAAAAGTCACGGGAAGATGAAGAGTTTTTTCTCTTCTATAAATTGTAATGAACTCCTCATTTGAGGGTCTTCTTAGTTATTTTTGTGAATTCATGAGAGAGATCCTTGAAAAAAAAAAAAGAGATAGAAAATTCTTCCATTCCCCATTCTCAAATTTCCTCTATTCTCATACTATGTACAAATTTTTTTTAAGCATCAATACAAGAAGAAGGAGTTTTCTAGCCCTCTTTTGACTGAGGAATTTATTGATACTTTGTGCTCATAAATTCTAATTAGTCTTGTTGTTATTTTTAGAGTTGTTTCTTCTTAATTTTAATGCATGTGATGAAATTTCTAATTGATGTATGCAAGACTCTGATTTTCTACTTACAACATTAGTCCTCTTATCTAACATTCTCACTCCCTTTCCCACTCTCCTAGAAAATTCCTCTCTTGCAAGTATTGCAAGATTTTTCCATAGGTCAGTGGAGTGTGCCCCTATTGGATCCTCTAGCCGCAAGGCCAACCTGGATAAAACTCACTTACTCATGCATGCATATACAAAAGCTACACATTTAAGTAGAGGGACTTAGATTCCCAAAGTGTTGGAAAAAACCCAAAATTTTCCCCCAAATTTTTTTCTCACCAAAATTTTTGTGCCCACCATGGGGAAGATTTAGCAACATCTGCACCCAAAAAAATGACCTAGAAAAAAATAAAAAAAAATCAAAAAAATCCAAAAATTCAAAAAAAAAATTTTTTGGAATTTGAATAGTCACCTGAGCCTTATGTCTTCAAACCATGGCTATTTGGGAAATCCTCCTATTGAAATACCTGAGTTACTCTTCCACATTCAAGAGGATATTGCTTCAGATTTGTGAGAGGCTATTTGGCATAATAGGAAAAGTGTCAACCACTACTTCATTTCCATGAGAGTACTTGACCTTGAAGAAGAATGTACTGCTGAATTAGAAAAAAAGATAGATTCAAGCACCACAAAGAAGAGTATAGATTTTCAAGCTGGCGGATAGAAGATACACCAAAAAAGACAAGGAGGAAAATTGATCCCATTTTGAAGAACTTCAAAGAAGACAAGAGCTACTTAGAAATCAGAGGTCTCCCCTTCATCACACAACTAGTCACATTGGGATTCCAAGTGTTGTCAATCCATTGGACGTTGAGTTTCCATACATCAATGAGAATCTTGAAGATTTCACTGACATAGAGACCGAAGAAGAAGCTAGAGAAAGAGAAGCAAGAGATGAAGTAGAAATAAGAGCTCAAATTGAAGAGATTGAAAGAGATCTCAAGCCAAGCCGAATGCAGAGATGCAAGAAGTAGTTAAAGCCACAACCTTAGAAAGGTTGGAAGCTAGAATCAGAAATGGAATGGTGGATCGTGATCATGAAGAATGCAGGCCAAATGTACCATGGGGTGGAAACACTGCCCACTTTCCCTTGCTCAACCACTCCATGAGCTACCAAAAGGCTCAAGAAAAAACTTCCCAAAATTAGAGGGGATGGTTCTCAACTCCCGATGAACATGTAGCAACATTCATCACTGCTTGTGGTGTGTTGGGCATTGAGCACATGAAGATGTATCAGTCTAGATCTTTGTGGAATCACTTCAAGAAAAAATTTTCGAAATGGTTCTACATGTTTCCCCCGAGGTCTATCACTGTTGGGAAGATATAAGAAGTGCACATTTGAACATAGGTTCAAATCTATGGAAGACTATCAAGGATCTCTTGGTCAGTTGGTACAAATGAAGAAAGATGCTTTCGAATCAATGAGAGACTTCATCACCAAATATAATAGGATAATAAGAAGAATTCCTGAAGATGTCATGCCTCCTAAAAATAATTTGAAAATATTCTTCATCAGTGCTTTACCATCGGAAGTTGGTTTCTTCCTCAAAAGAGCCCAACCTAGAAATTTGAAGGAAGCACAAGACTTCACGATCGAGATTAGAAGATGATCTGATCTTGTCTGGAAAAGTGAAAGGTCTGAATGGAAAGAAAAAAGGTCGAGTTTTGGGCTCATTACCATAGACCCAATGTTCCAAAAAATGGCCAATGACTTAATTTCCATGAAGAAACAACTATCTCATATCACAATGTGAATACTCCAAGGAATCCAAATCCTCCCAATAGACCAAGAGGATTACTCCACCTCCTCACCAGCTCTCTCTCAAAGCACCACTAGTTAATGCCACTTGTGACACCGAGGAGCTAGAGGAAGAAGAAGAGATAGAAGAAAGAATGAAGAAGAAGATGTAGGAGATGATGATAACTATCTTGAGGTTGAAGAAGTTGATGGTGATACACACAATGGCCTAATTGAGTATGTTGATGGAGATGAAGATGAAAATGATGAAGAAGCCCCAAGCTTCTCATGTGTAGTTTTCACTCATGCACAATCCAAGAAAGGAGCCTCATCCTCAATGGCTGTGGTGAAGGAAAAGAAAAAGAAAGAAGATCCTCTCTGGAAGTTCCACAAAACAAAATCATCAGCAGAGGATCACCACTACCACCTTCAATGGAGTTGGCTAAAGAAAAACTAGACCCACTAGTTAGCAAGGATCACATTACCACACCAAGTAAGTCTCCTAGTCCTTCTCCTAGTCCTAAAGTTGCTAAAAATAATTCTTCTTCAAATGTTATTCCTACAAAATCATCTAAGGTTCCATCAAAATCTACATCCCCATCTCCTTCCAAGCCAAGTTACCACACCCGTGAAAGAAAATCCAACTCCCAAAGTAGAAAAACCTTCACCATGTAAATATTTTCATCATCCTGGAACCTCAACCTCACCCACCATGACCCCATTTGATTATGTGGAACACACAAAGTAAAACCAAAGTCCAGATCACAGAGCTAGAATATTTACAAACACACCCTACCCAATTTGATAGGTTTGTTGATGTAGTCCATGGTGGTAGTTCTATAGTATCAAACTCAAATTCCAAAGGCCTACTTCCCACACCATCCACACCACCACAAAAACATGCTAGCCCTTAGTGCCTCCAAAACCAACAAAGTTGAGCCTTTTTACCTATCACTTCTCATTAAAGGTTTCCAACTCAATAATTACATCATAGATTTGGAGCCTCAGATAATGTGATTCAGTCAAAGTTACAAATTCTCTAGGCCTCACCTTGACCCAAGAAAGTGGCTCTATTATTCAATGGAATCCAAACAAGTGCCATTGGTGGGAAGAATCAAAGATGCACAGTGTAGCACTAGCTGATTTTCTAGAGAAGAAGGTGCTTCTCACCATCTGGTGGTAGACATTCCAACATCCTTTGGGATGCTACTGAGTCAAAGCTTTTAGAGATTTTGGGTGAGAGAGATCAAAATGGATTGGTCATCTACAAACTATTAGTAAAAGGTGAGATGAAGAAATTACTTCCAGTAAGGAAGATGAAGTACATGGTACAAAAAATGATGATCCAAGGGAAAACATTCTATTTAAGACAAGGATAGTGGGCTAGGAAACTACTTCCTCACATCAAGAGAAAGATGAGAATTTTCCACTTCTTATGGAAGAGGAAGAAGATCAAATCTGGACAATGGAATTTGATGGTAGTCATTCTAGTGGGTTTAGGGAGTAGGTGTGGTGTTGTGTTCTCCTTTTAGTGAATTGTACCCATTTTCCTACAAGCTATAGTTTGATAACACAAATAACATGGTGGAGTATGAAGCTCTCCTCTTGGGCATGGGCATAGTAGAAGATATGGGGATCAAGAAGCTGAAATTCCAGGGTGATGTGGAGGTAATAGTAAGAAAGTTGGAAAGCAATACCAAGTAAAGAATCCAAGGCTCGACATTATAGAAATAGAGTGTGGGACTGCATTGAATCTTTTGATGCATTCTCCATTGAATCCATTCCTCAAGAAAAAAATGAAAAAGTTGATTCCCTTGTCAGTGTCAGCCTTCTCTTGTGAAGCCACACTCATCATTTGAAAAGGATAAGGTAACTATAGAGATGGTGTTAGACCTAGTGTGCCCGATAATGTAAATCACTAGCAAGTCTTCAATGATGATAATCAGCTCCTAGATTTCTTGGAACAAAGAGATAATTTCAATAATCTCTTCTTTGAAGGAAGTGAGAATCCACACAAGGAAGTAGTAGCTGAAGAGGAGAAAGAAGGAATTGAAGGAATTGATGAAGGAGTGATCAAATTGAAAGGAAACAAGATCCCTAAAGGCCTAGTCTCTCTAGAAGACCTCTTTGATAAAGCATGATAGATTCATTCAAGAGAAGGAAAAATATTCTTGGTGCCCAACTGATTTTGAGAAGGAAAACATTGGCACCCAGAGAGAACCCAAGAATGGTCAACATTGGAAAGTGTTGTTTTCCTGAAGAAAAGAGAAGGTTGTGTCATTTCTCAAGAAATATTTAGATGTTTTGGCCTATTCTTATGATGAGCTTAAATCCTTCCAACTGAAGGAAATGCACCACTCAATTCCCTTGAATCGGATGCCAAACCATTCAAGGAAAAAAAAAGGCCATATAACCCAAAGATATAGACACCATCAAAGAGGAAGTGATGAAGATTCTCAATGCAAGGATCATCTTCCCATCCATCATTCCACATGGGTGGAAAACATTTTTGCCAAGTGTGGAAGAAGAATGGTGAAATAAGAATATGTGTGGATTTCACAATTTGAACTAGGCTTCACTTAAAAGATAATTACCCCCTCCCCATCATGGATCACATTTTTGCAGATGGTCACCGGATCTGAAATTCTCTCTTTTCTTGATGGATTCTTGGGGTATAATCAAATTAAGGTGGTAGAGGAGGATCACACCAAGACAAATTTCACAACACCCTGGGGCACTTTTGCATACAACAAAATGCCTTTTGGCCTAATCAATGCAGGAGCTACATTTCAAAGGGTGATGGATCTAGCATTCAAATATTTGAAGCATTGCATTTTCATATACCTAGATGATCTCACAGTCTTCTCAAAAAAAGAGAGGAGACCATATTCACCATTTGGAACATGTACTCAAGGTGTAGAAAGCATGACATATCCTTAAACCCAAAAAAGTGCATTTTTGGAGTTACAAAAGGTAAGTTGGGGCACATTGTGAATAAGCATGGAGCACACATTGATCTTGAAAAAGAGTGAAGGCCATTCAAGCACTATCTCTTCCCCCACAAAAGAAAGGAGTTCACTCCTTCTTTGGAAAGGTAAAATTTCTTCGTCACTTTTTTAGAGTTCATAGAATTGATGAAGCACATCACCACCATGATGAAACCTCAAAAAGATTCAAGTGGAATGATGAGGAAAAAAAATTTTGAAGAAATCAAGAAATCCATTTCCAAATCTTTGACTCTCATATCTCATGGATTTTAGTAAAGAGTTCATCATGTATTGTTATGCATTGGAAATATACTCTCTCTTTTTTTCCTTGTTTAGAAGAATGATGAAGGTGTGGAAGCACCTATTGCTTTCATGAGCTTCCCATTGAAGAAGCATGAGAACTAAACTACAACCAATTGGAGAAACATGCCTATGGTGGTCAAGGCTATAAAAAATTTCAGGTTTTACATACTCAACTCTCATACGGTGGTGATGGTCCCCGATAGTGCAATCAAGTCCATCTTGACACAACAAGATCCCAGAGCTAAAAGAGGAAATTGGGTTGCAAAGACTCAAGAGTATGACTTGGAGATCTGACCCTCCAATTTGGTGTGGGGAAATGGTCTATGTAGATTGATCAAAGATGAAGCTCTCAAAGCTCAACATGGTGAAGATAATTGTGCTTTGCTCAAATTGTTTTGAAGATAGTCCACAAGTCCTCTTCATAACTACTACTGATGAGTGGTATGTAGACATTTCCTATTATCTAACCTATGGAGAATCCCCCCTCATCTTGATTACAAGAAAAGGAGAACACTCAAGCTGAAGGAAAAAAATTTTGTGATCTGGAACCACACGCTCTACAAAATAAGTCTTGATGGATGCTTTCTCAGGTGTGTAGACAAAGAACAACAAGAGAAGTTTCTTAAAGCATATCATGACCAAGCATGTGGTGGGAATTTTTCAGCCATGGTCACTACACATAAGATTCTCTCGAGGAAGATATTATTGGCCTACCCTCTTTGCAGATACTCAAGAATGGGTTTCCAAGTGTGAAGCATGTCAACAATTTGTTGGGAGACCACAACTCTACAACACTACCACTCAAGCAGTTGTCATTGAAGAACCATTTCAGCAAGTGGGGGCTAGACTTCATCGGTGCTCTAAATCCTCACTCAAGTGTGGGGCACACCTATGTGCTCACAATGATAGATTATTTCACAAAGTGGGTGGAGGCCATCCCATTCAAGAAAGCTAACACAAAATGGTATGCAATTTCATCAAAGATAATATCATAGTACATTTTGAGTGCCACAAAATATCATGTAGTAGATAATGCTACCTATTTTTCTTCAAGGAGTTGATTGAGTTCTTCTATGGATATGGAATCTCCCTATCCCACTCATTAGACTACTATCCCATAGGAAATGGTAAGCCAAATCTAGAAACAAGAACATCGTGACCATTTTCACAAGCTCATGGATGAAAAACAAGAGGAATTGGCACAAGAAGTTGTATGATGCATTATGGGGGTGGACAAGATCACTCCAAAAAAAAATAGGTATGTCACCATTCTAGTTGTTATATGGAGTTGAAGTAGAAATTCCCATTACAATTGAAATTCCAGCTCTCAAATTTCTCTAAGGAATAGAAGATGAAAAATACAAGGATTTATATTGACAAGAGGATCTATTTCTTGAGAAGATGGAAGAGAATAGACTCGAGTGGTTGACCGTATCAAGAGAGCATCAACTAAAAGTGAAGAAGATCTTTGAAAAAAGGCTAAGGAAAGGGAATTCAAAGTTGGAGACCTTGTCCTACTATGGGAAAAAGGAGAGAACCAAAAGGAAGCCATGGAAATTTTGATTCATTATGGCTTAGCCCATTCTAGATTCATGAAGCTTGTGGTGAAAAAAATATTTCTACTCTCATATCTGGATGGAACGTCATTGGAATTGCCTCACAAGTGGGAAATATCTAAAGTAGTATCATCAAGTGAAAGTGGGTTGTCCCCCACCTTGTACCATAGGTGATTGTTAGTGTGTTTTCCTTTTTTTTTGTTGTGTGTTTTTCCTTTCTGTGTGTGTGTTTGTGTGTTTTTTTCATTTTTTGTGTGTGTGTGTTCTTCTTGGTTATCTCTCTCTTGTAAGTTGTACATGACTCACAGGGCCCAATGGATAAGGCACTAGTCAATATGTTATAAGTTGAGATTATAGGATTCCTCATGCCATGTCTTCACTTGTCATTCCATACCATGTCCCCAAGCTAGAGCCATATTTTTTGTCATGCAAATGTGCAACAGGAAAATTTACAATTTTCAAGCATGACAATGATACCCCATGTGTCAAAATTTTCAAGTTTTACCTTTCCAAGACACCCAGGTCTACCCATCCTCAACACCGGCCTTACCCATTCAGTCCAATGACCCCTAGTGGATGTTAACTCAGTCCCCTAGGTGAATTAGGAAATTCAAGTCAATCCCCTAGGTGATTTTAGGAGTTCTTGAAGAATGCTAATTTTGGGCAGTGTTGGGAAGGGCTACCACTAGCCTTCCAGGACTAGTGCAACCCCCTGAGAGTGGAATGGAGGAGAAAAATACAACATGGAGATGAATAAAGGTATAATAACATCAAGGAATTTATTTTGGAAGATTTCAGGAAATATTTGGAGGTTTTGGGGTAGATTCATCAAAAATAGGTTCTCAAAGGCCTAGCAGTGCACAAGGCTAAAAAAGCTACTGAGCTGGGAAGTGATTTTGGGAGCTCTATGGATGGAGTTAGGAGCTAAAAAATACATCATTTCAAAAAGGTAATTAGAGATCTAAAATATGGTGAAATCATATTTTTCACAACACTTTAGGTGTAATAGGTTTATATCTAGTTTTTCTCATGCTGCTCATTAGGGAGCCTAGAATAAAAATCCAATTTTTAGGGCATAAATGGAGGAATAAAGAGCTGATACCCCCACCATTGGATTCAGAAGGCCATTTTTAGTCAAATTCATATAAAATTTTCCAAAAAATTCCATCGGGAGCTCAAGTTATCATTCATTTCAAGTTGTCCTCAAGGTAAGCTTCCACATAGTTAGTCAATTTTGAAGAGGACATGTGTCACTCTCAAGAGCCTGGCACATTTTGATGTCCCTTTCATCCCTTAAGAAAAGGACATAGGGGAAAGTAAAATTCACCCAACCCTATTTTTCCCTCTGGTCACCCATGGAACCCTCTGCATCGCCAATTCAGCCCCAGGTGCTTTGGAGCCTATCCCCTCTCATCATTCAGATCGTGACAAGTGTGCAAACTAGTGCAATGTGAAAAATGATGACCCTTTTATCCCTTTGGAAAAGGGACATGAGGGACATGAAAATTTTCCCAGCCCCTTGTGGCCCTTAGGTCATCAATGTGACCTCTATAGTGCAAGTTTCAAGCCCCCCAGAGAGCTAGTTGGAGCCAAATGCACAACCGTCGGATGCCCGCCAAGTGTCAGCTCCAGGCGCAATGTGAAAATTGATGACCCTTTCATCCCTTTAGCTTAAGGGACATAGGGGACATAAAATTTCCCAGCCCCTAGGTATGCCTCTTGGTCCTTCATACGACCGATTTTCAGCCCCTAGTGCTTTTTTCTCAAGCTTTTAGCCCTAATGCTCAACGTCATTTAAGATGATTGACAAGTGTCATGGAGGCGTGATGTGAAATTTGATGACCCTTTCATCCCTTTAGCTAAGGGACATCAGGGACATAAAAATGCACCCCACCCCTAGTATGTTTTTTTAAATGCTTTAAAGTTGAACACTTAGCCATTTTTTCCCTCCATTTCTTCTTCAACTTCACACCCTACCATAGCTCTATCCATTCTTGTCCAAAACCTCAATCCACCATTTCTGCACTCAAAACCAAACCAGCTTCATCCATCCACAAATCCTCCACATGAAAATAAAATGATTTAGAGAGGAATAATGATCAAAGAATGAAGAAGAAGAAAAGAAAAATGAAGAATTCATTGAAAACCCCCTCATTGTCGTGAGACAAAGAAATCAACATATCTTGCAAACCAGTGCATGAATCGAAGAACCATTTTTTTTTTTTATTCATCATTTTCAAGAGGCCATAAAAAACCTCACCAAAAAAATCTCCCATTTTCAGCAAAAATTTTTTCACAGTGAAGAAATCTCTTCTTGACACAACGAAAACAAAAATCAAATTTTCGTCAAAAAAACAATCGGTTTGAAGAGAAAATTCACCGATGGAATAAGAAAAAAAACCCACATCAAAAATATAATTTTCATCATGATCGAGAGGAGAAAACCAGACCTACAATTTTCAAGCTCCATTAATGGTTGTCATGTGTCCGTAGTTTCGCTACCAGGTGAAAAATTTAAAATTTTAAAATCTCATAAACTAGTGATCGGGTAAGCCTAAAATTTCAAAGGGGTGATATTGGGAAAAAACCCATATCAAAAATTTCATTCCACCATGATCCGACCACCAAAAGCATACTTACTAAAAATAGCAGGCCTTCTACATGGGAGACTACTATTTTGGTAAGCCACCAACTAAAGAAGCTACGAAGGAGGTGGTGAACACAAAGAGGTATCATAGGAAAAAATCATCGAAATGGTCATCTTGGTCCAGAATTGACACTTACTAAAAATAGTAAGTGGTCTCATGAGCACTATGCTAAAAAAATAAAAACTAGTCTAGAAGGTGAGAGGAACACAGGAGAAAGAGGAATTCAAGTTTCACATCAATTGAGTTTGAAAGAGTTATTTTTTTCACACTTACTAAAAATAGTAAGTTGTCTCATAGAAACTTACTAAAAATAGTAAGTCATTCAGAGGGTGAATTTCACAAAAGGAACATTTTGAGAGTTGAACATTCAAATTGGCAGCATAGTTGGAGTTGGAGAAGAATTTTCACACTTACTAAAAATAGTAAGTTTCCCTTTTTCTAGAAATAGTAAGTGTTGAGGAACCATGAAGTACAAGTTTTCAGGACAAGGAAAAAGCCTAGCACAACCTTTCACTTCGAGTATGAGATAGAAGATAGTGATGTCTCTATATGGATTTCAATGATCTGAAGGCTCACATGAATGGCCAAGGAAAGAGGGAAGATCAAAGATCAAGTATTCACAAGTGGGTTGTTTCATAGTTGTGGGACACCCCATGTCCGTACAAAGCATTAAGTTGGTCTTGGCCTGCTCACACCACTATGAGCCTAAAACATGGACAATTTAAGCCAAAAATGGCATGAAAAAAGCAGTCATTAATCCCAGAACCATCTCACTCTCTCTCTAAAAATTCCAACATCACCCTAACATGGTCATCATCACAAAGGAGAAGGCCATGTGCATGAGTGGGAAAAGATGGATGCATATGTGCAAGGGATTGCACTAGGATCATGGATGAAGATAGGAGAAAGCCCTCAAGGATGCCAAAAACACTTTCAAGATGTGAGTTTTCATGAAGGATATTTGAGATGCAATCACTCTCCTCAATAGAGTGATGGGAGAAGAAAACATGAGGGACTTCCAAGATTGGATGGCCCTTTTCATCTTGACAGTGACTAAAGGAAAGAAAAATTGATTGGGGGAAGATAATCAGTGAAAATTACATCTACAATTACTCAAGTGCCCATGACAAAGAAGTTCCACATGACTTCTTACTTGGTCTATTTTCTTGCCAACTCAAGATCATTCAAGGGATTGGCTCTCACACAAAAACATTACTTGCCAAGGTGCCCACATTCGAGAAACTCCCATAGTTGGTAATGGAGGAAAGTCACAGGCACTTCACCCATGTGAATGATGCATTCATGATGTATGTGGTCCAAAATTTGGAGGGTGATTTGGAGGAAAGGATGTCCACAAAGTGACATCCTTAATAAAAAAATATGGCTCTTATTTCATACAATTCTCAACTTTCTCCTACTTGTGAGTTTTCGGCTTTGACCAAGCTCCCTAAGGTTTCCCAAGTACCTTAGTGACCAAATTGTATTATTTGAGCTCTATGTAGTAGTTCATATAAGTAAACAACAGACTCAGGAGAAAGAAAAAGAAGTTGATTCATTCCCCATCTCTCTTGGGGTGTTCACATGTAAGAATGCAAATGATGCATCTCATGGAGGCTACCTTCACACATTTGACTCTGCATTCCTACACTACCAGACCCAATTTTGACATTCGAGATGATCCTAACTCTTTTCCATATCCAAACTTATGCCATGATCCAAAAATCAAAGACTATTGGGCCAATTGTGTTGATGAATTTGAAGTATGGGAGAAGGATCATATGAGGATGAAATTGATGAGATGAGAAATTCAAGTTCTCTTGGTATGAAGATATTTTACAAGATGATGGAACATAAATGTATGATCTAAGTATGTGATGATCAAGGTTTCCCCATTTGCCTCAAGTCAATTGGCATGTTCGTGAGTTAGGGGATATAAAGGAATGAAACTGAGAAAGTGGTCAAGAGAATGAGGGATTGGTTCCAGAGAAAGAGAGCCATGATCATCAATCACGAGGTACCCCCACAAGTTAGAAACAAGCTTCTCAATAGTCATCATCAAAATTTGTGGAAGTTACTTCAAGTTCAAGACACTTTGGAGAAAGTTCAAAATGAAAATCCATAGAATTGGAGACTTCTTCTCATGAAAAGTCACCAAAGAGAGCCAAGACAGAAGAAGGCTCAGTTGCAACAATGCAAGAGGAAGACTTGGTTGTAAAATGCAAGAAGAAGATCCAAGTGGTAAAAAACACAAGTGGAAGAAGAGCATGTAGTTCAAGACCTAGTCTTTGAACCACCATAAGAGGTCTCACCTCTTTCCACTACTAACCTCTCCCATCCAAGATATGCCTCCTCTTCTAGAGTAGGGAATGATTGATGCACCTGTCATAGATCCTGAGTCGATGAAATGTTCCCATGGATGTAGGAGACAATAACACTGATACTCACACATTATTCAACAAGTGGAAGCCCCTGATTTATCAACAATTGCCTCATTGGCCTAAGGGAAGGAAAAGGAAGTTTGCACACATGGCCTCATGGTTTATACAATGGAGAAATATGTAATCAATATATTGAAGTATCCCGACCAAAGGTGATCAAGCCAATGGATGAAATGACACCGATGATTATGAAATGAGCACAATCCAACTAGGGTCGGCTACTCATGAAGGGGATTTACATATGTATCAATAGTCTTCCACTCACATGGTGGAAAGGAACAAAAGAATATAAGAAGAAGATTGATGAGCTAAAAGAATAGTGTGAACTCTTTCATCCTATATGTGCAACACCTGGTAGATCCAAATGCCTCAACAATTCCCATCGAAGAAGTTTCACCCATCAAAGCTTCAATCAAAATCTATCAAGAGGATGCATGAGCTCATGATGCAGGGATGAGCTAATAATGAATGGATAGTACAATTTCTAAAAAGGGAAATTTGCTCTAAGAGGTAGTCAAACTCTTCACCTACATGTGTGTAACTGCAAATAGGACATGGGCTTAGAGAAGATTTGGAGAAAGAAAGGGATCACTTGGGATCCTCTGGGTCAAGTGGTGAATGAAATGAGAAACACTCATTCTCTAGGAGTTGATTAATAAGAAGGTTTTTAGCACCCCTTAGAAGACTTTTCATGTATGGGAAAGGCCTTAGAAATCAGATTTGAAGCAATCAACCGAGCCATCACCGAGTTGGATGAAAAAGAAGAACAATGTACAAGTTGTAGGATAGTATCAATCACCAAATTCAGAAACTTGGAGTGCCTACTGCAATGGGAGAAGACACAACTACCAATGAGTTGATTGGGCCATTCGAGGAATATGTAAAAAAGAAGTGGGAAATCCATTATCCTTCAATAAGGATACCCTAGAGTTCCTCTTAGAGATTTGGGCCGCCATTGCACTCATCACAGCAAAGAAACATCCATCATGGTTGGAAAGTGCAAAGATATCAATGGTGTGTCTTGATGGGTGGATAGAGACTCTAAGTTTGTGTGCACATTCCTCACGTTGATAATAAAGTGGAACCCATGCAGTGGCTTTTTCAGCAAGGAATTTGGAGAAAATGAGAGATCTTCTCTCAAAGACATGTGAGATGGAGACTAGTAGGAGGAAGTGAGATCAAGTCTGATGGAGCAGCTCATTTCTTTACATGATGATTCTTCTCTCTTCTCTCTTCTCTCTCTCTCTCTCTCTCTCTCTCTCTCTCTCTTCTCTTCCTCCCAAATTTTTCTCTCTCAATGTTCTAATTTTCACGTTGGGTTTTGCACTTTTTGATATGTCTTTAAGTGACTTTAGAAACATGATGTAACATTTAAGTCACCTTGTTTTTATAAAAGGGACTTAATATTTGATAGGAATATGAACAACCTAAAGTCAAAAATATGGCATATGAAAAGTCACCGGGAAGATGAAGAGTTTTTCTCTTCTATAAATTGTAATGAACTCCTCATTTGAGGGTCTTCTTAGCTGTTTTTGTGAATTCATGAGAGAGAGATCCTTGTGAAAAATCAAAGAGATAGAAAATTCTTCCATTCTCCCCATTCTCAAATTTCTTCTATTCTCATACTATGTACAACTTTTGTTTAAGCATCAATACAAGAAGAAGGATTTTCTAGCCCTCTTTTGACTGAGGGATTTATTGATACTTTGTGCTCATCTCCCTTTCCCGCTCTCCTAGAAAATTCATCTCTTGCAAGTGAATCTACAAGATTTTTCCACAGGTCGAGTGGAATGCCCCATGTTGGATCTCTTCTGTCATCCAACCTAGATAAAACTCACCTCACTCATGCATACATATCGGAAGTTGCATTGTTTAAGTAAGAGGGACTTAGATTCCCATAGCATTGCAAGGAATCCACAAATTTGTCCCCAAAAAATTTTCTCACCAACAATACTCTTAGGCTAAATCATCACTTATATGTTCATCTGGTTGTGATATACACATCAGTTATAGGGTTCACACACATGTCATTGTTAGGAAATAAGGGATAAAATATGTGGAATAATCCTTCACAGAATTGCAATAAAAGAGAAACTAATATGCCGAAATTATTACTGAGATCTCAAATAAAATTGTAGAATAAAATAACACAAATGTAAAGAGAAGTATTTAACGTGGTTCACCCAATTTGGACTATGTCCACCAAGAATCACTTGCTCAGATTTTATTACAAGCCACCACTCTCTCAATACAATACCTAGATCCATTTGGAGCTATGCTCAACAAACTCTATAGAATTCACAGCTGAATTCAAAGCACATCTCGCAATGTTTTTCATATATCTATCATATGCATAAAACCATATAAATAGACAAGCTTAAGCGGTTTTACAAAACCGTGGGTATCAAAACAATGGGCAAAAACCAAAACCATCCCATAAACCTATGGGTAGCCGAAGAGGTAGTTTTATAAAACAATGGGTACCGAAAAACCATGGGCCAAAAAAGCCCATAACAGCTACCCATTACCCATGGGTTAATAAACCACTCATGAAAATTTGTTTCGGGGCAAATTGACCTACGCTCAACGGTGAGTGGGACTGCCGTAAAATACCGAGTGTAACACATAGAAGGTGTACCAAAATCTAACATCAAAACAAGCTCCACCTTGGTCATCATGTCTGCAGGATTCGGTCGATATGAATCTTCTCCAAATTCAACTTATCTTCCTCCAAAGTTGTCCCGATGAAGTGATATCTCAACCGTATATGCTTCATCCCGGAGGGGAAATAAAAGTTATTAGCTAGGTTTATAGCACTCGACTATCACTATGCATCTTACATTCCTCCCGCTTATGCCCTAACTCCTCAAGCAATGTTTGTAACCAAATCATCTCTTTGCTTGCCTCTCGTGGCAGCAACATACTCAACCTCCGTGGTTGAAAAATCCACCGGCTTTCGTAGTCGTGAAATCTAACTTACCGTTGTCCCACCTATAGTGTAAATATAACTTGTCGTGTTCCTCCCGTTGTCTACATCTCCAGCCATGTCGAATCTACATAACCACGTAAAGTGGTGTCTGATCCACTATAGCATAAAAGCTGTCCCCATGGTCCCTCTTAAATACTAAAGGATCCACTTTTTTGCTTGTCAATGGTCTTTACCTAGATCACTCATAAATCTACTCATAGCTCCCACTGCATGGGTAGGCCTAGTGCACACCATAGCATACATCAAAGCGCTAACTACCGATGAGTAAGGAACCATGGACATATGGTTTCTTTCCTGCTCTATCTTGGGACACTGCTCCTTTGATAACTTAAAATGGCTTGCCAAAGGAGTCCCAACCGGTTTAGCATCCTACATGTCAAACCTATCCAATACCTTCTTAATGTACTCTTCCCGATAGATAAAGTCGAAACACTGTTCCTTCCTATCCCGAGTTATCCTCATACCAAGGATTTGTCTGGCAGCCCCCAAATCCTTCATATCAAAGGATTCACTTAGTTGTTTCTTGAGTACTTTTATTTCCTGCATGTTTTTACCTGCAACTAGCATGTCATCAACATACAAACACAGGATAATATAACTTCCATCCTCAAATTTCTTTGTATACACACAATGGTCAGAATGACATCTAATATAACCTTGCTCCATCATGAAGCTATCAAACTTCTTATACCATTGACATGGAGCTTGTTTCAGGCCATACAAGCTCTTCTTCAATTTGCACACCATCTCCTCTTTACCTTTGACTTCATATCCTTCTGGATGCTGCATATATAGCTCCTCCTCCAAATCACCATGGAGAAATGCAGTCTTTACATCTAACTATTCTAAGTGCAAGTCTTCTGCTGCCACTATTCCAAGAACAGTTCTAATAGAAGTCATTTTTACTACAGGAGAAAAGATCTCATCAAAATCTATACCTTGTTTCTGTGTAAACCCCTTGACCACCAACCGGGCCTTATATATTTTCTTTCCTCCTTCTTCATCTTTAACTCTATACACCCACTTGTTCTGTAATGCTCTTTTTCCTTCTCGGTAGCTTCACCAAATCCCAGTCTGGTTCTCCATGAGAGACTTATGCTCCTCATCCATGGCTTACTCCCACTTCTTCCTAGCATCTACTTGCATTGCTTCATCAAAGCTCTCTGGCTCTCCACTATCAGTGAGTAATAAATAATAAAGAGAAGGAGAAAAATGTTCAGGTTCTCTTCTTACCCTAGAAGACCTTCTCAATATAGGAGTTTGGGGTTCCTATTGAGGGGGTTCCTGAACTGATTCATGTGTCACTTTCCCATCTGGAATATCCTCTACCGCTGCATATTATTTCTTGGATTCTTCCCTATTTTCCTACAACTACTGCTTATACATGACTTTCTCATTAAAGACCACATCCCTAGATCGAATGATTTTCTTGTCCTTAATACTCCAAAATTTATATCCAAAGTCATCACCACCATAACCAATGAAAGTACATTTTTCTGATTTAGCCTCTAGTTTGGTCCTATCATCCTTGTCTATATGAACAAACACCTCACATCCAAAGACTCTAATAAATGAATAATCAACTTTCTTACCATACCAAGCCTCCTCAAGTATGCCTCCATCCAAGGCACTTGAGGGTCCTCTATTTATCAAGTACACAGTTGTGCTCGCCGCTTCTGCCCAAAAAGAAAGAGGTAGTTCTGCATGTATCCTCATGCTCCTAGCACGTTCCATTATTGTTCTGTTCATCCTTTTCGATACCCCGTTTTTCGTGGAGTTCTTGGAACAGTCTTTTTCCGTGGATTCCATTGTTAGAACATTAATCATCAAATTCATTGCTGCAATAATCCCCTCCATTATATCGACCGAGACATTTTAGCTTAAAACTTTTTCATTTTCCACTAAGGCTTTCCATTTAACAAAAGTGTCAAATACATCGATTTGTTTCTAATACAATAAACCCAAACTTTCCTTGTTGCATCATCAATAAAAGTAACATAATAACTTGAACCCCAAGAGATGATACTGAGTGGCCCCACACATCAAAATGCACCAGTTTTAACTTACTCTCTTTCTTTGTAGGTCCAACCTTGAGAAACCTTACTCGCTTATGTTTCCCATATATGCAATTCTCACAGAAATCTAAACATGTTTGTGTATATCCAGGAAAATTCTTCTTTATGATGTTCATTCCCTTATGGCTCATATGATCGAGCCTATAGTGCCATAATGTTGTATCTCGCATCCGAAGCCATAAGATTGCAATCATTAGTACTATCGTGGATAAATACAAGGTTCCAACCTTCTTACCTCTTGCCACCACAGGAGCACCCTTGGTAACCTTCCAAGAGTCAGCTGTAAATATCATAGTACAACCATCACTTCCCAATTGCCCTACCAATATCAAATTTCTCCTTAATGTAGGCACATGTCTGACATCCTTTAATAACCATGTATTCCCATTCTACATATTAACTGAGCAGTAACCTTTTCCAACTATACTGCAAGGCTCATCATCACCAAGAAAAATATGCCCAAAATCCCCTTAAACATAATCAACAAAATAATGCCTATGTGGAGTAGCATGAAAAGAAGCCCCTAAATCTAAAACCCAAGATTTAGTAATATTATGCAAAGAAAGAATCAAAGCATCTTGACATACATTACCCGATGCCACATTTGCCTCCTTGTTTTCTTCCTGTTGTTTCTTCTTGTCTCGAAGCTCCCAACAAAGTCCTTCTTTGCATGCCCAGACTTTCCACAGTTCCAACATACAATCTTGCTGTTGGATTTTGACCTTGCCCAATCTTTCGATTTTCCACGGTTTCCTCTATTCTTTCTGCCTCCCTCTAGTTTCCCTTTCACAAAGCATTCCCTCAAGTAGAAGATTCACCGGAGCTTTTTCTTTGTATTTCCTCGCTTAGAATCACCCCTAAAACATCCTCAAACTTCAACTTCGAGTTAGCTGGAACCGATTTGCTTACCGCCATTACCAGGCTATTCCAACTTTCAGGTAAAGAGCACAGAATTAATAAAGCCCTAACTTCTTCATCAAATTATATTGTAACCAAAGCTAGCATATTCACAACCATATTGAAATCATTTAAATGATCTGCTACTAAACTATTCTAAGACATCTTCATATTAAACAACTTTTTCATTAAAAATATCTTGTTAGAGGCAGAGGGTTTTTCATACAACTTCCCTAATGCATCCATTAGATCTTTTGTAGTCTTTTCCTTTGAAACATTAAATAATACCGAAGATGCAAGACACATCCGGATTGTTCCAAGTGCCTTCCGATCCAACAAATCTCATTCCGCATCTGTCATACTCGAGGGTTTGTTCACCTTCTCAAACAAAGCGGAGTATAAAGATCCTTCTGATAAAGGTAATCTTCCATCTGCATCTTCCAAAGACTGAAATTCTACCCGTTGAATTTATCAACCCTAGATCTTCCATCATCTGCCATAGCTCCCACTCAAGATAAAACTTTCCCTATGATTCAACACTTCACAAACCAAAACCAGGCTCTGATACCAATTGTTAGGAAATAAGGGATAAAATATGTGGAATAATCCCTCACATAATTGCAACAGTAGAAACTAATATGCAAAAATTATTACAGATCTCAAATAAAATTGTAAAATAAAATAACACAACACAAAGAGACAGTATTTAACGTGGTTCACCCAATTTGGGCTACGTCCACCAAGAATCACTTGCTCAAATTTTATTACAAGCCACCGCTCTCTCAATACAATACCCAAATCCATTTGGAGCTATGCTCAACAAACTCTACAGAATTCACAGCTGAATTCAAAGCACATATGTAATGTTTTTCATATATCTATCATATGCATAAAACCATATAAATAGACAAATGCTTAAGTAGTTTTACAAAACCGTGGGTATCAAAACAATGGGAAAAAACCAAAACCATCCCATAAACCTATGGGTAGCCGAAGAGGCAATTTTACAAAACAATGGGTACCAAAAAACCATGGGCCCAAAAATAGCCCATAACGGTTACCCATTACCCATGGGTTAATAAACCACCCATGAAAATTTGCTTTGGGGGCTTCGCCCCGAACCCTGACCCACTCACCAAGCGGGACCGCCGTAAAAATACCCGAGTGTAACACATAGAAGGTGTACCAAAATCTAACATGAAAACAGGCTCCACAAACATAACAGTCATCATTAGGTAGCATCGCATCACTACACTTACACATTCTTCATAGTGCATTAGATAGAACACACACTTTGACCATTTCTCGATGACGCACTCTCATTTACATTCATTCTTCGATGTTGATGGAGAAAACAAAATGAACCTCAACGCTTACACTTCCATTCACTCGAGGTGCACGTGGCTCATATCACTCCATCTTGCATTCCATTCCATCCATCCACGACATACTCCATATTATGGTTGCTTTTATTCTTGCTTACTTTTTCTTGTTCATGGTCACTTTATTACACATGCTAGTTTGATTACTTATATATCATTTATCTATACCCTCCACACATGCGCATTCACGCCTTTTTCTAGTTGGGATCACAGATATAGGTCTCTTACACCCAACATGGATGCTTGCATTCTACCCTTCCTACACTGGTCACTGGGGGCATCTACATTCGTCTTTCCTAGGTGCTATTGTTTGATTTCATACTTAGCACTTTACATTACTTGCTTATAAATGTTTTTTACATGCTAGCTATCTTTCTAACATGCTAACGGGTGCTTCATGTGCAACATTTTTTATGCATCGATATTGGTTTCCATAATTGTTTGTTACTTTGTCTATTATTGTTTGCTATTGTATGCGGTCCTTGCCCTTTGTTTGGTGTGCACACTTGTTTATTTTTTGCGGACATGATGGCCTTGTGTGTCTTGCAACATCGTGAGTGATGTCCCATGTTTGCAATCTGCTTTGTGTGGCTTACTTGTCTTCTTACGTTCTTACATTACCTTGTTTGGTAACTTACATATTGTTTTCTACATACATGTGTGTTTAGACTTGTCTTTGGCTAGCCTTCTTGTTTGTGCATGCTTTGGTTTCTACCAATAACTTTTTAGTGTTATAGCATACATGTGGTTGGTCCTCTTTTGGGGTCACATTCTCCTATCGGTGATGTCGCATGCATCCTTAAAGAGGGGGCATCATTTGGGGATTTTTACATACTAACACAGAGATTCTACACTGGTTTGGTTTAGTTATATTCAACGAGTGGGTTCAGACCATTCTATGAACCCCATACACAACGGATTTTATAGGACATGGTGTCCTTAGCATTTTGGGAAGTAGTTACTGAGGCTTGGAGGTTACTGGCGGGTGTGCCTCTATACACTACTTTAGCTTGAGTGGCGTCGGATTGCTAAAAAACGGGATGATATAGAGATCTCTACACACATTCAAGGAAGCAATTAGAGCTTGGAGGACACAGAACATTTCCTCCCTACACTTCTTCATCCTATGGTGTGAGATCGCCCAAAAAAATCATAGTACAAGATATCCTTCTACACTCTCTCTCTCGACATGGATCAGGTGCACATGTTCCATTTACATTTACATTTTCCATTTATATTTGTGTCTTTTACATTTACATGATTTCTTATACATGTGTCTTTTACATAGCGTTTTTACACTTACATACATAAATATTTGACTACTTGATTGTTTTCTCCTTGCAGGTCCAGCCATATGAGAAACAAGCAGTCAAATGGGGGCAACAACAGTAATAGTGTCAACAACAACCTTGCGACAGCACACATGTTTTACTAACCATGCGGTACATCAAACACCATTGCAGCCACACACGCATTCCGCCCTAGATTCACTCTCATCAATTTTTCTTTGCACATTTTTCATCTTTAGTTTCCATGCTCCTCCATCTTTTTGTCATTCCATGCTTTATCTAGTCCTTTGGCATGCTCCTACTACACTCTTCATCGACATCATGTATGCATATCTATCTACGTTATGTTACCGAGATTTCCGCTCACCAACATAAAGTGGGGACAAAATGTAATCACAAAATCATGCACTTTAGACATTTAGTTATTATGGTCTCATACTACTATTTAGAAGGTTCTTGAGTGAAGAAAGTACTAATTAACCCCCGTCGTTTGGCCATCTTGTTTTATTTGATTTCATCATTACATACCTCTTGCACGCATATGCCCAGTCATATTTTGTCATCTTGAATTATTTTAGCCTCAACTGGGGCACTCGTGGGCACCCTGGTCCTACCATGGGCCAACCATGGGCACCCGATCCTCTTTAATCTTTCATGCCTCTTTTTGGGCTCTTTCTAGCATTTGGGATCTTTATCTTTCTTTTGGTCGGCCTTTTCGGGGTTAATTATGAAATCAGACCAAGAGAACCCTATAAATATAAAGTTATGAGACCATAATGAGGGACCTAGCATCACTTAATAATATCACTCCATATAGAGTTGCATCCATCCATTGCATTGGATATCACTTGCATCCACATAGTTCCATCATCAAAGCACAAGGCTAGGACATATGCATCACACTTCATAGGGGAGAGATTCTATTATATTCCATGCACACATTCTATTACATTTTCTACATAGTTATTTCTCGTTACTTCACAAAGTATGATTGGCACAAGAGCAACCTAGGGCATGTTCACACACACTTGCACATAGAACTACATCGGGTCTAAGATGTAATGCAATGCTCGGTTAGTAAGTCCACCATTGTGGCAACCGAGGTCATCGACACCTTCATATGCATTTTTTTAGGGTTTGATGTTTGTTTTGGGATCTTGCATGTATTTCTCTCGCCTTGGATTATTGGTGACATCTAAATGAGCACTTTGTGAATCGATACTACACACAGTGAACATTCCAAATCACCTTCCAACCCTACAGAGATCGGTTTCAAATCTTTTACACATACTAGGGTGCTCTCAGTCGAGACTGAAGCGCCTTGCAGCGCCCTGATCCTCCTATAGGCACTTGGTCTAGTTAGATCCTTTAGTTCCAACCTTTTTAGGAGTTTTTCACATTCGTTCCTACTTCGATCTTTCCGGTCACCTTTGTGAAATTGTTTGTGAGACATATTTTATTCGATTGAGTTTTTTCCTCTTCCTTCTTGCACATTAGGGTTATTATTTCTATTTGCATAGTTCTCGAGATTTACTTGCATACTTATTTTACCGCATTTATTTACTTTATTATAGTTGTTCATAACTTAGATTAACTACCCCCATACTACCTAGTTAGTCCATTTTTAGTTAATCAATGAGAAACATGAAAATTGAAGTTTGCATCTTGTCAATTGGAGTTTGTCTATTGATTTTATGCATTTGAATAACATAATTTATCGACATATCAGTGTGTATGACTAAACAAGTTAGACAAGAGGATTCAATATGTGCTTAGTGGGGATAGAAAGAGTGTGTTTATCTTAGCAAGAGTGCATTATCAAAACCAACAGTGTCAAAGGGTAAATTGCCAAATTTGTGTCTCTGAGGACAAGATCATTTGAAGAAAAACCTTTCACACCCCAAGTCTCTCATATAACAATTCATGATATTGTCTTTATAGGGCCATACACTGTGAACCAAGCTCCTTATTGTGAATCTCTTAAAAGGTTTAAGATAAACATTAAATGTGAGTCGAGAAAAACCTACCATCAATATAAAACAAAGGTCCAAAGATCCCAAGAAACCACCCTTAAATAGGGACCATTGTTCGTAAGACTGCAAAGTAATTCTTCAAACAATCTTCCTTGTCATCCTTCCATCACCAAATAACTAACAAGAGCGTACTCTAAATAAAGAGACCTCGCATAAACTAGAAGCAAATTCCTAAAAATATATCCATCTTCAAGAAAGAGCTATGAATCATCTTAGGTGCATAATAAACAATAAAGCATCGACTTGACCAAATTGGTCTTGAGACATGGCTTTCTTAGGCCACTATCAGGTTGCCACACTCATGTATGTCCACACATCAAAAAATCAACCAACAAACATTAAGATGGGGCCTTGTGCGGTTTTAGCCAACCCATCCCAAATAGGGCACGCATGAGAGAAACAAAGAAAGCGAAGGATAGATCCCCAACCAACAATCAAAGGTGGTCCTAACACACTCAATTGTACGAGATCTCCTAACCATTGTGCAACAAGTGGGATCCACCATATGTCACCATCTAATAGGATGAGCAACCATCAAAAGACAAGCAGGATCCGTTCTTTAGTAAACCCAAGATCACCATTAGTCAACCAATTTCAAAATGAGAAGGAAGGAGGAAGGAGCTCCTTAAGAGAATTTGATTATTATATAAGAATCTATTGAGTATTTATAAGTATTTTAAAGAAAATCAAGTTTTCATTTTTATATGAAAAACTATATAGAATGGATATATTCATTATATTAGAATGTCGTAGTGAAACATTACATTATATTTGGTAAGTTATTTTTGAGATTATATAACTTTTTAAAATGCCCGCCTCCAAAATATCTAAGTAATTGTTTTGTGTTTTTAATAATCTTAAATATATATTAGAAATGTGAACTCTTCACAAATGTGCCATATCAACATAAATATCAATCACACTTAAAAATTTAAAAAAAAAAACATATATTCATTAATACTTTAGTAAACAAATTGATTAAATAAATTTGATTTATTATTGACTAAATGTTTATGATACAATTTGATTGAAATCATTTATTCCTACCATTCTCAACACTTCAAACATAAGAAAACTAAAATTACCGCAAGAAAATGCTTCTATTTATTTAGTTTTGTTATGTAACGTCCTCTAAATTTGAAATTGTGATGACACAATGGCTAGTAAAGTTATATATATATATATATATATATATATATATATATATATATATATATATATATATATATATATATATATATATATATATATATATATATATATATACATACATATATTGGTTTGCATATGTTTGGGTTGTACACTAGTTTTTAGGTATAAAATGTGACTTATACTATTTTTTCCATAAATGTGGAGTTATTGGATTTGTTATAATATTTAATTTGTAAAAAAATATATATATTGTTTAATGATTTTTTTGTTTTATATAAATATTTATATTTTTAAATTATAAATATATTAATTTAATATAACCGGGTTATTATATTAGATTCATAAATAAAGAATTATTATATTATAAAATTTTAATTATTTTTTCTAAAAAAATTTAAAAAAACTAATTTATAATATTTAAATAATCATTAAATTTAAAATAAATTATTAACATCAAAAATATTATTCTCTCCATCTCATTCTCCTTCTTCAAAAAATTTTCTTCTTTTAAGAGTAAAATTTTGATGACCATATATACCTCTGAAAAAAATTCATTTTGTGACATTAATGTTTCAATATTACACTTGCAAAATATAGAATGATATTATTTATACACTGTTAATAAAATATGTAAAAAAACTCTATATATTTAAATGTTTATATAAAAAAAAATGTTAATATTTGACCTCTTTTTTTTTTAAATGTATAAAAAACCATCAAATTTAATATCCACGCAAAAAAAAACGTCACAGATCATTAAGTTGCAAGAGTAAGTAATAATATTAATTAAGAACGAGTGGTAATATTAATTAAGAATGAGTAGGAGAGGGAAACCAATCGCAAATTTCCCATCAATCATCCCAAACAACAGTCCCCACAATCTAAGCTCGCACATTCATAACACCCTTTCGAAATTAAATACAATAAGTTACATTATGATTAAGTTTGTTAGTGTTGATAATAATTGTTGGTATTGATTATCCCCCTATTTACAAGCTACCTATTTCTACATTCTCCATAATATATCCACAAAGGAATCCAATAAATCTCAGGCCTCCTTTTCTGAATCAGCTGAAACAAGCAGGCAACCGGCAGCATGATGTACTCTTATAAGCAAAACAACAATGAGAAATGTAATGGGAGTCGGAGCTAGACTGGGATGACCCTTGCATTGGAGGAGCATCTCCTCCATTTTCTATCCATCCTACTATCTTCACACTCCCACTGCAGCTCCTCTTAATTCTTCTGCAATTTCTCGCCATACTTGCTCAAAAACTCCTTCCATGTTTATCATGATAGGAAAATGTACTACAAGGGAAGGGTGCCCAATGAAGAGGAAGAGGAGGAGGAAGAAGATGAAGAGGCTGATGACGATGACGATGACGAAATTAGTTTTTATAGTGGAGTGAGAGGATATTATGAGAATAATACATGGATTTGCATTTGTTTCCAGGTTATTCTGTGGTTGTTGGTGTCTGTGGGGATTTTTATTGTCTTGTTTTCTATTGCAACCAGACCTGGCTCACCTCAGCTCACAGTAAAGGTACTTACCATCCATGTTTTCCTTTGCTTGTTTTTCTTTTACTGTTGACACAAACCCATTCAGCATGTTTTTCACACAAAGTCGTATTTGCAACGGTTGAATTATTTAACATTTTTGGGAAGAGCTTATCCATCACATATGTTTGCAATTCAATTTACTAACATATATGATGTTTACGCGACCATTTTACATTTGACGAAATGGGCATTTCTCCACCAAGTTCATCCATCTGAATTACTAGTGAGGTGGAAACATGAAGAAATATAAAGTGATGAATGAATGAAGAAGTAATAATGATAATGTGATTGCAGAGAATAGAATTGAATGAGTTTCGAGTAGCAGAAGGATCAGATAAATCAGGGGTGCCAACAAAAGTATTCAGCTGCAGTTGCAATGTGAGCTTGGATCTGGACAACCACTCCCAATTCTTTGGAGTCCATCTCCATCCTGCTCACATCACAATGTCCTTTGCAGAACTCACAATAGCTACTGGCCATGTAAAATAAATACCTAGCCCCTCATAATACAAGCTAAATTACTGTTTTCTATGCCTCGTTTTTTTCCTGAACTGAGTATATATAAATGCAGGGCCCTGAGCTATATGTGGAGAGGGGGAGCAGAATGAGGTTCAGTGTGGAGGTGAGGGCGAGGAGAAAAGCAGTGTATGGGGCAGGGCCGAGCATGGTTCATCGGTTGCAGTGGGGAGAGGGTGTTCCCCTGATGATGCACATTAACATGGAATCGAGTATAAGGGTGGTGTGGGACCTGGTTAGGCCTACATTCTCCCATAATGTTGTTTGCCACATGCTCGTACAGGGTACCCACACTGGTCATCATTTCAAACTTGTCCAATCCAGTTGCTCATATCATGCTTCATGATACTTATGACTCCTCCAAACCTTTCTATTTTCATGTTTTACGTGGGTGGCAATATCACATCACCATATTTCTAAGCATTTTATTTGTGCCATTGGGATATGTGTCTTTTTGCTTTTGTTGGTAGGGTGGGTTTGAAACAAATCAAATTCTCAATCCAACGCATAACTGCTAAATGTATACATGGATTTGTTCAATATGGTGCATTGTTGGTGTCTTTTGGGAAAGTACATAATAAATGCGTTACATATGCAATAAACATTGTAATTAAATCTAATGAAGCCCATAAAAAATGTGAAAATAGAGTTTTAGTGGCATATGTGAATAGATAAGAGGGGATGTAAGGCCACAATATTTGATTTTGAATAAATTTTAAAATAGTTGTTAGCAATACAAATTAGAAATTAGAGGTGTTACATTATATAAAGAGAATGCAATAAAATTGTATCGAATGAAGGATTATTAGATAGTTATTATTAAGAAATTTTTCTAGGATTGAAATTGTATTGTTATATGTTAATATGGTCCAAACAAAATATAATTTCACAACTACATTTGTCATGTTTAGTGCTCCAAAAGTCTCACTCTCATTTGTGCAATTACTCACGGATCTCTAAGAAATCACTCTCCTTTCTCAAAACCCTAACACAAAATCCAATTCTTTACAATAAATAATATTTATTTTGGGATTTGTGCTAAATTAGAGTAATGCAAAACTTCTTTAATATTTAGTAGGCCCCTCAACACTATACAATATCAAAAACAACACACCAAGTATAATACAATTCAATTAGGGAGTCCAATGTGATACAATGTTTATTCTTGTAGTACCCTAGATCTAATATGAACAATTGATAATATCACATTTGGCTTTTAGTATGACATGTATCCCCTTTATACATAAATGACCAACTTAAGGCACCATCTTGCCTCATGATGTATTGCAAGTTTTGGAGGAGGAATTTGATATGTTTTACCCATGCATGCATAAGTAAACACAAATCCAAAATAGGCTGCCCACGCATGCATATTAAAAATAAAAATAAAAATAATAAAATCCAAACAAACAAGAGCCCACGCATGCATACAAAAATTCTGTTTTATTTTATTTTATTATTCCTTTTTTTAAAGAAGAGAAAGAGAAAAATAAGGATACTACGCATGCTTAAGAAGAAGAAATTTGATCATTGCGCCAGGAAAATGGAAAAAGAACACTTGCTGCCAAAGAATAAAAATATCATGCATTCAAATGCATTACCGATGTATATCGGCACAAAGAAAAATGAATTTAATAAAGAAAACGATAGATGCGGAAAGGACGTGCCGCGGGTTGTATCTGTTGAAGTAATCAAGTTTGGAGCTCGATATCTCAAAGTCGGATGATCGTCGGGAAGAAAGGTTTGGTTCGTTGAATTCTCCCCAACTTCATGTACTCATTTTCCAAATTTCAAATGCGCAGCACCTCGTTTGATATTTTTCATGAACCCAAGAAAAACTCAGTTTGCTCGATTTTGCCACGCATACAATTTCAGCTTGGCGGAAGGCCTATTTTGAGAATCCGTATCTCAAGCCCAGATGATCATCAAGAGAAACGGTTTAGTTTATTGAATTCTTCTCAACTTCATCTACTCTTTTTCAAAATTTCAAATACGCAACACCTCGTTTGATATTTTTCACGAAGTCAAATAAAATGCAGTTTGCATGATTTCGCTGCACGTGCAGTTTTTAGCTTGTCAAGGTGACTCACTTTGAGAGTTGATATTTTGGACGCAGATGATCGTCAAGAGAAATGAATTGTTTCGTTAAATTATCCTCACCTTCATATTTTCCCTTGCCAAGTTTTAGATGCTCAGGGTGACGTTTGATATTTTTACCAGGCTAAAACCAAACGAGATTTTTGCAGTTTTACACTTGCATTTTCCTAGCAGTCTCAGAAGAGTCAACTTTGACTTTTAATATTTGACTAAAGAATTTGATTAGAAAAAAAATTCTCTGACACGCAAACTTGTGGTACCTTAATAAACTCCCTCATCTAGTGAGAACTTCTTAGAACAAGATTTGTTATTTTTCCCAAGGGCTAGTTTTACAAGCGATTTGTGTAGTTTTGTAAGATGGAAGTAATAGCCTGAAATCACGCTTTTGTCACAATCATGTCATCTTCAAACAAAATGATGTTGCGGTATGTATTCCTAGGCATTCTACTCACCTCGATGCTCCATTCAGAGTATGAGAACATCACCGATACTAACTTGGGACACGTCGACATAGGTCGATTCTGCGATCGCATATCAACCGAAGGCGAGTCACAAGTTTCTTGACGCTTGTTACGAATTAGTCATTACTTGTATGGATGCACCACGAAACCTACATAGTGTGGCGATTCAACTCCAACGGCTCGAAGCGAAAGCAACCTCTAACTTCTCCATTATGCGATATAAGTCGTAGCTATTGGCATTGGTCTCTTCGGAGTCAAAATCCATTGTTATCGGCAGAGATCGATAATGGGAGAATCTTGTCCACAAAAATTGTTTTCACTTGATCGTTGTACGGAGCTACTCATTGAAAAACCAAGACTAATGATAAGTACAATTGTGTGGATCATCAAGCAAGGCCACATCATTCAAGTGTGTCCTGTCAGCTCTCAGTTAGCAGTAGGCACAATACTTCATCGGCCAGTCTTAAAGTTGGAGTGTTCTCGAATTGGACGATCGTGAGCGAATTAGAATGCCAACACTTTGGGATGGTGATAAAGACAAAATACATAACTCTAGGAAGTGAATTACAATTTTGGCTCTTGGAAGATCTTCTCAATGGCGAAAGATCAAAAGTTGGATTCTGACAAGCCAAGGTGGCGTAACGACTACAGTCTCGCGAAAATGAATAATTCATCATGGAAGGCTATTGAAGCATGTGGAGAATTGTGTGTAATTGTGAATGTGAATACGAATGAAGACGAACTTGCTCACACCATGATGTTGCTCAAACGGAGGGGTGGATGAATTGCTCAAGTTTCAAGATCGGCTCTCTTATCACCTAGAGGATTGTGGAGCATGGTCAATGAGTTCATTCCCGTACGATTGGGATAGGCAGACTCTTGGCCCAATGGATAAGGCACTGACCCTAGGTGTTTTGATCTAGGTGGCGCATTGTTGACTAGGATGTCTAGGTGTGCATCCAAGTCATTTAAGTGGGGTCCACATGTACCCATTTCTTTTATTTATGTATTTTTCCTTAAATGACTTTTTAACTTAAGTGGTTTCTATTTTTAGTTGCTTTTAATAAAGTTGGTTGAAAAATTCAAAAGTCACTTAAGTGCCCTATTTAATGTGCATTTAAAACTCTAACTACTTTGTAACCAACTTTTGGGTTATAAAAGGAAGTCAGGGGCTCATTTGTAAGGGTGACTTTGAGAGAGGAGAAGAAATACTTTTGTGTGCAAGCTTTGTTTCAGGAAGAAACTTTGTGTTCTTTTGTGAAAACATTTTGGAGTTAATGAAATACAAACTTTGTGTCTCATTCATTGTCTCTTGTAACATTTGATGTTCTTATGCTCATTAGATGTTAGGTGTTTGAATCCTGCATGCAAATATTATCTTTGATCTTATTGTCAATGTTATTAATTTGTTTTTCTAATTCACGGTGATCAAGCTCGATTATCTACTTGCTCATGTGTGTTCATTTTTACACATTCTTGTTTAGCTAACTCAAACTCCACTTTATTTGTGTTAGTTATTCATCTTTCCTCTTCGTGCGATATTAGGCTCTATTTTTACCTAACTCTTGCATGTTCTTTCTATTCATTTCATTCCACTCTTTTCCTTCATTCCATTCCATCTCCCTCATTCACTTTTTCTTTCCATTGATGTTCCAAAACACCCCCCACATATAATTTTGAATGTACAGATGTGAATACAGTTTTGGTTTTCAATAAAGCAAAGCATCACCTTCATTAAGGAGCGGACTTGTCCCCACTGCTGTTACATGTCATTTGCATGCGTGTAAATCCATATGCTAACAGTTTTTGGCGACTCCGTTGGGGAATCGGGAATTATTAACCAGTGCTTGGTTAAATCTTTATGACTATCCCCTCTGCACAAGCTCTAGTTCTTCAACCGAACCTTGTGCCCGACGAAGATTTTCAAGGAGACATTATTGCTAACCTTCGAATAGTAGCTTGGGAAAACCGTGAAAGCTTGCAGCAATTTTTGGTTTTTGATAGAGCCATTGACAGAGAAATCTACATTAAAGACCTTAGAAGAAGAGCACCCGCACTTGTGGCCAGAAGACCTCTTGGACACGTGTTGATCGTTGTTCACTAACACGGTCCTCTTCCACCAAGGTAATAAGTTATATGACTATTACAGGTAACCCATGTATCTTACAACCAAATCTTGTTTTTACAGATAATCAAGAAGATATATCATCAAATTTGAGGTAAGCTATTTGGGAAAAGCGCACGAATAACTATCATTTTCATCTCACGCATCAGTACTAGATAACAAAGAAGAGCAAGCTGTGAGAGTTGCTAGAGTTATTCAGGTGCAAATAGCTCAATAAAGAGAGCGAAGAGAAAAGGCTAGAGATGATCAGAACATGTCAGTGATCCTTTCACAATAAAGATTTCAAACTAGAAGGAAAGAGGTTTACGCGAGGAGAAAAAGTTAAGGTCGTTCGATCCCATTTTTGACTTTGAGGAAAGTTTGGTTTCAAGTTATCTCTTCCAAAGAAGAACACACCTCGTAGATTGCAAGTCTTGCATCAAGTCCTGAAAGAGCAAGCAAGGAAGGAATCACTACCAATCAAGAACTTTTCTCTGCTCACATTGTTTTACCTTCGCATACCACCTTTCCCAAAATGGCATTCAACGTACCATGGGGAAATTTCATAGGCCCATTAGCCCTACCAGCTTGACATGACCTCCCAAGAGGATCGAGGAAGATTCTTCCCAAGTTCGACGGAGATGGGAAGACATCGCCAGATGACCACATTTCTACTTTCTTTGTTGCATGTGTTGTTTTTTCGGTAGAAGATGAAGATGTTGCTATTCACCTCTTCATTGAAACATTGCATGATGTTGCTACAGATTGGTTTCATCATCTACCCAATAGATGTATCACAAATTGGAATGATATGAAAACTAAGTTTGAAAATTGATTCAAGACAACAAAAGTTGAACATGCTCTTCTTCCCCAACTATCTAAGGCGAAGAAAGAACCAACATAATCTATGAGGAATTTCGTGGCTAAATTCAAAAAAATGGTGAACAAAGTTCTACCAGGGATTTGTCCAAACCTTGATGGACAAAAATGTTTCTTTATTAACACATAATAACTTGAGAAGTGTGCTATCAGTTGAGAAGGGCTAGAGTGGCTACTTTGGAACTTGCTTAATCCTTGGCCATAGAAATTGAAGATGACTTAATCATGGCAGGAAAATTCAAGAAAACTTCCCTCAAGGGAAAGAGTCAAGAAACTCCCAATGCTTCAGAAGCTATACTTACTAAGTTGGCTAATGATGTGTTGGCTTTGAAAAAGCAAGTTGCTCAAAGTAGTAATCCTGCTCCTTACAAAGACATCCCAAGAAAAGGATACGTTCCTAACAAAGCTAGGATTGCAGGTGCTCGACGAGGCTTGCTTATTGAAGCAGCTCCCGCAACTAACTCAAAATGTGATGTTATTGAAGAAAGCGATGATGAAGTTGAAGTCGTCGAGGTTAATGAGGAAGAGCCGGATTATGGAACATATGAACCTAAAGTTGAAGATCCTGAGGGAGAAAGTAATAATCATTTCTTGAGTACCGTTCAAAATAAGAAGACGAATACGAAGAAATTATAGAAGATATGAATAGTCAATCCTTCACTTGTCTTCACACGCTCTTAGAAAAAGAGCAGGATACCACTAAGGCGGGAGATAAAGAGGTTTCCAAGGAACTTCAAAAAGAATCCAAGACTAAGGAAACTTCTAAAGGATCCAAGACAAATGAGGCTCCTAAAGAGACCAAGGTGACTGAGGTTTCAAAGGTCAAAACTATCTTAAAGAAAGGAGGGCCTTTGTTAGATCAATCAATTGATAAATCAACTACGAAGAAAGTTTCTTCTTCCACATCTATATCAACCAAGCCCAAAGCAAAGGTCAAAAGTGTGTCATCATCAAGTTCGAAAGAACTAGTATCTAAGACATCAAGTACGGTTACTTTTCCCAAATTTGATATCATTGATCATATCAATAAAACAAAAATTTCCATGTCACAGGCAAAGTACTTGAATTCCAATAAGGATCAACTCGAGAAATTGGTACAGTTTATCAAAGGCAGCGTCACCTTCATTGAGGAGGGACTTCATGCCCACACTGTTGCATGTCATTTGCATGTGTGCAAATCCATATGCTAACAGCAACAACTCATCTCCTCATTAATTATTACACCTACTAAAGAACATACGCACACACACACACACACACACACACACACACACACACACACACACACACACACACACACACACACACACACTTTTACTTCTCTCAAAATAAATTACTTTCATACCATGGATAGATTCATAAGTCCAGGACAAGTTCAACTACAAACCTATCCCTCCCTCCATGAACATGTCCCTTGCATTTCTAGTAATCACTTTTTCAAAAGGGTGACTTAGCTTAATTAGCCTAGGTTGTATTTTTGGTCAATTGAGTGAGCAATCATGCAAATGGTCGATATAAATATAAACATGCCCTAAGCTATTAGGGGTATCTAGGGATCATATGCTCTCTCACTCAAATAAGGTCAAGAGAGATAATTGCATTATTTTATTCCTTAGAGCACCCATCACAACAACAAAGCTACTTAAATTTGAAGTCATCTATATTGCTTTCCTAAATCAACCACGACCCAAATTTGGAGTATCAAGTGTGCATTTCCAAGTGTGGGGGCTAGATTAATGGATTCATTTCTATTGTTTATTCTATATATCACATATGTCTCGGCATAAGGTTAGACGAACTCTACGTGGCTTGATCTCACTTTGGAAAACTAGTACATAACACAATGCTCATCAAATCAATGAGATGTGGTGAGGCATTCCAACACATTTGTTATATCTCATCATATCACAACCATTACAAGGATACAAACCCATAAATTAATACTCCATAGATAGGTGAACTAAATCCCCACGGTCAAATTATCCATACAGGTATAAAGGACAAGTTATGTTGTTCAAACACCGATGAACTTGTCCTTCATCAAATTTTGTACCCTTAGATGTTATGAGCATCTTGACGATACTATGATAATTTTCTTCTATATGTATTTTGGTCACATAATCTGATCATAAAATTTTGGTACCTTTCTCAACCCTAAACCCTAATTATACTTTAATTACTTCATTATTAGAAAATATGTTGGTAAATGTAAGTGCAACATGATTTAAGATTGTTACTAAATTTATATTTACTCTAAATTGTCATTATTGCATAATATATTAAATTAGGAACAAACCCTAATTTCATATTACATTTGTGGTGAATCCACTTATCTATCAAATTACGTCAACCTAATTTTTTATTCTTCGCCCTTAGGGTTTCAAATTTCTACACTATTCTTTCTTATGTTTCACATCCCAAGGTTTTATCAAAACCTTCTCTTATTCATGTATACTTTATATTACAAAGGGTTGATACTAGCCTAAAAATTCTCTACATTTTACAACTTTGTTTACATATGCACATTTTTTTATAAAAATGTTAATCTAATTTCATTAGTAGAAAATTTTATAATATAACCCATATGGTTCTTTATATACAAGCAAAATTTAAAATTCTTTTTGTGACTATGGGAGGAGCCAGTCATGGTGCACCCAAACTTTGGGACACTATACCTGAACATGAAAAAAAACGGGTAATCACAAAAATCTGTCAAAAGAAGCGCGTGAGAATTCTCTACAGCCTCATCTCCTTTGCCAACAAATTTGACACGTAACCCACCGTACATACCAGCTGGAGTGTGAGGTGTCACAATATTCACGTTTTCACGGTGCGGACCAATACATGTTACTGGAACACCCCACCTATTACTATTTTCGCTGCCACATGTTAGTAAATACTCCGCTATTTTCGAGGACGGCCAAATCTATTGGTAGGGATATGGTATTAATAAAAATCCTCAATGTCATGTCGTGGCAGCAAAGCAGTTGATCTTTTCATGGCATGCGTATTGATTTAATGTTATTCAATGCACCAACAACTCCATATAGTCCAGTCCATACGGTTCTAAAATCCGTCACCACCATCCAGCTCTGGTATTAGTTTCCGCTTGAACCTCCACGGAATGTTGTGAATTCGTGGAGCAAAACAGATCTGGTTACAGTTTTGGCCTGATAATTTTGTTCTCAGTTGTTTATACTGACCACCTCTGCGTTGGGAGCTAGTCATACTTAGCAGTGTATTGCCTGGCTATTCGTTATAACAGCAGATGCAGAGAGTGGAAGGTACTTCTGATTTCTTTCTTCAGCAATAATATCTAGTTTAAGTGATATTTTAACATTGCTTCCTTCTAAACTAGAAAGAATCATTTGAATCTTGTCGTGGATGCTTTAAAAGAGTTTTCGTTCTGTACACTATTCTGTTCTTAGTCATTTAGTTCTTTTATGGTAACGAAAACTTAGTCGTTTAAATGTGAAGTTTGGAAAATTGTTCATATTTGAAGCTAATCAAGGGTTTAAAAACTGATTTGTATAATTTGGTGCTTTTACATATTAAAAACTGATAGTATTTTTTGTACATGTCTTGCAGTGGTGGGGAGGAGCTTGTTGGATTGACTCAGAATGGAAGTGCAGATGCAGAGCATGATTTCAATTGTGTTTATCAACACATCAAATAAGTTTGGAAATTGTTTGATTCTCTTTGAATATTTACAGTCCATACGGTTCTAATAGGTGAGGTTTTTACCCTCACTGAGGCAGTGATAGAAACTATTACATATTTTTCTTTTCTACTGGTAGATTGTGTTATATGTCTTCCAAGTTATGTGATTCCTTTTTTCAAAGATTTAAACTCCTATTGTTTCTGAAAATTACATTATACTGAACATTAAAAAAACTAGGTAATCCCAAAAATCTGTCAAAAGAAGCGCGTGAGAATTGTATCATTTTACTTGTTGAATTAATATAAGATCTCATTCATAAAAGGAAAATACCAAAAATTAGTAAACACTGTCAAACACACTAAAAACACCTAGGCAACAATACTTTCTATTGAAGGGCGCATTCGATTGTGCTCAAGTGAGCGTGCTCAAAGTGTGATTTTTACTCTCATATGGGGATACTTACATGAGCAACAATAAAATCCCCCAAATAATTGAAAGGACCAGACGTCCTGCTTTATAATATTTCCTTGTACATGGACGTTTCCATTCTTGTATCTATGTAAGGTTAAGGACGTACTGAGATCCAAAGTAACGTCAGCCCGGCCACATAAGTATTTATATATATTTCTATTTATTGCCCAGAGAATAAGGTTAGTGTCCATTGTATGGGAGGGGAGCCAGTCATGGTGCACCCAAACTTTGGGACACTATACTGAACATTAAAAAAAACCAGGTAATCACAAAAATCTGTCAAAAGAAGCGCGTGAGAATTCTCTACAGCCCCATCTCCTTTGCCAACAAATTTAACCTTACGTTGAATCTCAGTACGTCCTTAACCTTACTCTTTTCGCTGGAAAATTTAACTCCACTTATGCTTACTGTTTTGGCCTGATAATTTTGTTCTCAGTTGTTTATACTGACCACCTCTGCGTTGGGAGCTAGTCATAGTTAGCAGTGTATTGCCTGGCTATTCGTTATAAGTGCAGATGCAGAGAGTGGAAGGTACTTCTGATTTCTTTCTTCAACAATAATATCTAGTTTAAGTGATATTTTAACATTGCTTCCTTCTAAACTAGAAGGAATCATTTGAATCTTGCTGTGGATGCTTTAAAAGAGTTTTCGTTCTGTACATTGTTCTGTTCTTAGTCATTTAGTTCTAATATGGTAATGAAAACTTAGTCGTTTAAATGTGAAGTTTGGAAAATTGTTCATATTTGAAGCTAATCAAGGGTTTAGGCTCCTTGAGCAATAAATGAAATGGAGGTGATTGATTCAAACAACACTAGTATGAGATCGATTTATAATCAAATAGGATTTATAAATGAATCTATTTCAATCATAGTTGATGAAAGCCTTCATATGTTACAAGAAAGTCCAAGAGGCTGATTTGTCAATACCAATGGTAACCCCTATTATTAATAACTGATTTGTATAATTTGGTGATTTTACATATTAAAAACTGATAGTATAATTTGTACATGTCTTGCAGTGGTGTTGTTATGCTTGTTGGAGTGACTCAGAATGGAAGTGCAGATGCTTGTTGTTATCAACACATTTTTTAGTTTGGAAATTGTTTGATTCTCTTTGAATATCTACAGTCCATACGGTTCTAATAGGTGAGGTTTTTACCCTCATTGAGGCAGTGATAGAAACTATTACATATTTTTCTTTTCTACTCGTAGATTGTGTTATTGGCTTCTGGCTGTTACATTAATGTCATTTACTATTTTCTGTTACTCAATGTAATTTTCAGAAACAATAGGAGTTTAAATCTTTGAAAAAGGTATCACATAACTTGGAAGACATATATTCATTCAGTAAACATTTCCATTGTCCATTACAAAAACATGGCCATACAATATACTTGGGCCATATAACTACTATTACTATATTGTAGTTTTTAAATCGAAAGGCCAATTCCCCACATCAAAAATTCAGCCCTCAAAAATAAATATTTACTTTCGATAATATCATTTCCAAAATCCGAGGAAGGGTGGTGTTGAATCTGCAGTTGAGGTTGAAGCTGGGGTGTTACTTTGCAATTGCCTCCCCATGTTGACATCCCTCACAGGCGTAGTTGGGAATGGATCAGAACTTGGAGAAGCATTCACTCCAACTGCAAAATTATGTGTTGAAACTGATAAAGGGCAATGTATGCCCATTAATTCTCTTAACATTGGGTGTTGATCAGGAAAAGGATTAATTGGACTACTCAATCTCCTTTTCCTTTCTAACTCTCTTCTTGCCTTCTCAAACTCCTTCTCCTTTATCTCTTGATCCCTTTGAATCCTTTCCTGTTCCTTTCTCTGTTCCCTTTCTTGCCTTTGAATCAACTTTTGGTGCTCCTTTGTTTTCCTTCTATATTCTTTTTCAATCTTTTCTTGCTCCTTCCTTTCCCTTTCAACAATTCATTCAGCCTTCTTCTCCTGGATTTGTTCCTTTTTTCTTTGCTTCAATTCATCTATTTTTTTTTTTGTTCTCTTTCTCAACCAGAAGCTCCATGTACTGATCTGCGGTGATTAGTAGAGATTCCCTACTCAATCTTATACCAGAAGCACTATTTGACCTTGATGATTCTCTAACCTTTTCCACAGGGAGTTTCAAGAATCTACCAAGAGTTTTTGTCCTTGGTTTGCCTCACAAGTTTGGTTTGAATCTGCCCCTAATACCCCTGCTGCCTCTAACTGTGAATCTGCATCATTTTCTTTAGCTTGACTACCAACATAGTAGTGCACCAAATCTGAGTCATGAAGTAGTGTTGGATGAGAGGGTAAAGAGAGGCTGACCTCTTCATTATTGAAGTTCAAGTTTACACCAAGATTAAGAGTTGCTTCTTTCATCCAATCGGGAGGGCTATCTTCTATGGGTAGAGATAGTGATTCATCGATTTGATTAATTCTATTTGGAGTTTCCAATTGTTGAGCAACACATTCATTTATATTTATCTCCTTCTGCTGAGGTTTTGATTCTTTCTCCAATTGTGTGTTAGGCACCATCTGAACATCTTCACTTTGCTCTAAATCAACCCTAGATAGATGAAGCATATTTTCTGCTACACCAGCATCATCTTGAAAAGATGTGTCAAATGTTCTACTTGGTCCCATGTCTTCATCCAAGGCATTGGGATTAAGAGGCCATATCCTGTTCTTTTGAATCCTGATTTAATGTTGCTAGGTGTAAGAGCCATTTTGAATGCTTTGCTCCCTAACTCAGCTAATTCAGCCCTTTTCACATCTATCCCATGGTTTGCAACTATCCATTTGTGTCTCTCCTCCTTGAAGTATGTTTTGAATGGAGCAAAGACACTCACATCCAATGGCTGTAATTTATGAGAGGTGTGTGCAGGTAATGTTAACAAATCAATCCCCAAACTCCTAGCTTCTTGAATTGTCCCCAAAGCAACATGTGAACCATGGCCATCAAAAATTAGTAAATGCCTATTTGTAGGAGACACACCACTAGGTATAGATGATGCAAAGTGATGTAACCATTTCATGAATAAATCTTTTTCATCCATGCATGTGATTGTGTTGCCATGCAAGCTCCAGGCTCACAACCTGCAATATAATTTTCTAAATGGCTCTTCCCCTTAAAAAGATAGAATCCTGGAATGCTTTTTCCAGCAACATTTACACAACACAATATGGTAATCCATTCTCTACTTTTTGGGATGATATATGGCACACTCCTACTACCCCTTTTAGCAAGCACTCTCATACCGCAGTTCCTTCCAACTTGTAATCCAGTTTCATCACAATTCCATATTCGGTTTGGTCCATATGGGTTGGCCTCATAAGCTTTAGACAAATTAATGTAGAAGGAACTGACAATTGATGGCCTCAAACACATTGCTCGATCCTTATCAAGGCCTTCAGCTGTCCTTAATGTTAGATCCGGGTGTCTTTTTTTAAAACCTGCCCACCATGACTTACCAGAAAACCATCCATGAATGGGTTAGACCTTGTTTCACATATTTGTGCCACACATGTCTTAAGTTGTATAATTTCTAACCCATGTCCCATGTCAGCCATTTCATGACACCAACTCACTATCTCCATCTCTTCTTCATCTGTTAGAATTGTTGGTGGACCCTTTCTTTTAGTGGTGGTAATGCCCATCAAGAAGGGTGGTCATTTGGTATACCCATTTTTTTACAAAGTAGCACATGTAGAGTATCCATAATCTTCAACATCTTTCATGGTATTATTCATATCAGACTTGTTCCAATCAGATCTTGGCTTTGACACTTTTTTGTTGAAGAGCTCACGCTTATTGCTTGGACATTTACTTCTTCATGTGGTGTGTCATTGGCATCTTGAGGTGGGGTATTGATAGCCTCTTCTTCATGTTCTTCACTTGGTAGAAATCTTGCTCCCCTAATTTTGGCACATGCAGGTCTTACTCTTTTTGGAAGCTACCTTCTCCTCATGATGTCAATAAAAACCTGCTAAGATAGATAAATTTACCAAACCGATGTAACTTACAACAATGAGATTTTTAGAATATTGAATCAACTAACGTAAAAGGAAGTGCAACCATTTGATGTGAGTGCCTATGTTCTGAGCAATGGATACTTCAAAGATCAAAGGTGAAAATGTGTCTAGTACAGAGGAAGGCAATGTTATTGAAACAAATACAAATTTGAATTTATGACCAAATATACATCTACATGAAAAAGGCAGCATGCAATATAGTTGTATGCTTCCTTTTAATGTAGATGAATATTCACAAGTAATTCTGAGCTAAATTAATGAAACCTGTAGATGTATGTGTACATGTAGATTTATATTTACAAGTAATTCCAGGATAAATTGAAGAAATATGTATATGTATACTTACAAGTAATTACATGTTAGATGTATATTTTATGTTGCCTTTTCATGTAGTTGTATATTTTATGCTTCATTTTCATGTAACTGTATATTTTATGCTACCTTTTCCTGTCGTTGTATATTCTGTAGATGTATATTTACATTCAGATGTGTATTCTGTAGATGTATTTTTACAAGTAGATGTATATTTCGTATATATCTATTTGTAAATATAGAGCCTTTCATTAATTTAGCCTGGAATTTCTTGTAAATATACGTCTACAGAACATACATCTACTTGTAAATATGAATTACAGATTTCATTAATTTAGTCTGGAATTACTTGTAAATATACATTACAGATTTTATTAATTTAGCCTACAATTACTTTTAAATATACACCTACACATTTCATTAATTTAGCCTAGAACTACTTGTAAATATACATCTACAAATTTCATAAAGAGTTAGCCTAGAATTACTTGTTAATATACATCTACATGAAAAGGCAACATAAAGTATGCACCAGCAAGTATGCACGGTGGGTTACATGTCAGATTTGTTTGCAAAGTAGATTGGGCTGTAGAGAATTCTCAAGCGCTTCTTTTTGTGATTTTTGGGATTACCAGGTTTTTTACTGGCTCCCCTCCCATATATAGATTGACAAAAATAAAATTAAAATTAAATGAATGTGCATCAATAAAACAACAGAGTTAAGAACTTACTATGTGGCACAATGATGTGGAATAACAGTTGATTGCTTGGAACTGTAATTGTCATGCACTAGCAAAATAATACTAACTGAATAAAATTTCAGAGCAGTTGAGGAACTGGATTTATAGGAGATATGAAAAGTGTTGTAGTTGATTGATCCTTGTGCTTTTTTTTATTGGGTAAAATTGGTTGATCCTTGTGCTTGTTTTTGATTGGGTGAAACTGATAGGGGTGGATCAAGATTTATGATATTTTATTTCAATACTCATATTTGAAGTTCAATTTGATTTGATTTCTCATTTCAATTCAATCTTTGTTTCTTGAGCCTCACATTTGTTGAAAATATGCAGGTACATCATTTATGGGAGTAGCTGGTATAGAAAATGGTGAGAAAGTTAATGCTTAAAAGACAACTTGTATTTGAAAATGGTGCACTTTGGACTTATGCTTGTGAGAACCTGCCCCAAAGTTTGTGTATGACAAGACCTTTTACACTGTAAAATGGGAACTTAAATTATATGAAAAGTGACATAAAATTGATATGATGATGTGGTATCAATTTTGTATAGGGATGAAATACAATTATATATCCTTGTATTAAATACATGTTGACTTTAAATTTGGCAAACATGGAAGTATAATATATGTTATTTTATGTTTAAAAATGATATCAAGTATTCTATTGTTGATAGATTCATGGTTGTACATGAAAAGTGACAGACACATCAGTTTTGAAGAGTGTTTGTACATTTATAGGATAGTATTCATTCAATTATTAATATTTTACTATGTAAAAACTGGAGTCAAAGATGTCAACTACCCTCACCACTATTGGGTAATGCACCATCACTGGCTCCTCTCCCTACTTGAAGAGAGCGATCTCTTTCAGCTCCTTTTACGCCTCCTTCCTCTCTTTCATGTCATGGAAATGTCGGTCGATGCTGGCCCCGATTCATTCATCCATCATGAACCTAAGCTAGAGGTGGCTATAGTTACAAGTCAATGTGGTACACCTCCCATCAATCCCACTCCTACACGAGGCTCACACTAAAATAATATCCTATTAACCTTAGATCCACTACATTGGTGACTAAAAATATGACCTCACAACACAATTCCGACGTACTCAACTAATATTTTTATGTTAGAATTAGTTAAACAATCTATGGTCCACAAAGACATTCTTTACAATGCTTTGTACAATAGCACTCTACCCAAGGACATAAAACCTTTCTATTTTACACACCTTAACAAATAAGTATACCATTGTCTCCTTTGAATAAGAGGATTTATTGTCTCGTCATACTATCAATAAATATCTACCCCAAGATGAAAATATGAATAAAGGAGTAAATCATGTAATTGTTGATAATGGGCTATGACGGAATATATGTAATATCACATTTCTTACTTAAATAAGATTTAGTACCAAGGACTAGATTCCCTCTAAATCACAACTTAAAGGATTTTACAATTTAACTTGACAATTGTTAAGCTAGATTAAATTGAATATAATAGTTGTGCTTGCACAATGTGGAAAATCTGCCAAATAACTTAAATTACAATGTTCTACTAAAGAAACTTTGATTCATGATATGAACAATGTACCCTCTATGATGTATAGATGTCTCGGGTATTCTCACAATGATTCGATATATACATTCCCTACGGATGATAAACCTTTTGAATTTTATGACACCAATGATCTTGTGAAACCATTCATTCCAAAATCCAATATACCATATCCAAACATAAAACCTACAATAAAATCCATACCAATTGACCATATCCATAATTGTGTGGTTGGCAAGAGAAACCAATGCAAATATCACTCACAAGTATAAAATCATAAAAATCACTTACATTATACTCCATAACAATATGGAAAACCTAAGAGGCCTCCCCAAACCTTAACCGCTAAGGACAAGGGAAAAAACACTATAAAATATGATCCTCCCAATGCTCAAGTAGTAGGTTAGTTTTCCTCTCCTCCCCCATGCACTATAACACTATGGGTTCATGCTAGTATGCACATAGAAATGGGGTACAAAGAGAAAGGTTTAGAAAATATTGAACAAGGCATCATTTAACCATTTTAAGTAAATGAAACTAAACATAAATAGGGAATCTAGTTTAACAGGATAAAGCACGTGATATACCATTTTAGATAGATCATAGATACCTAATTGCTCATGTTCATTATTTTAAAAACAAATAGATTTTTAAACCTATGGGATTTGTAAAATCCTCCAAAAATCATATCATGTTGTTAGATTTACTATATCCTAGACTTATTAACATCAACACCTTTGTAAAAATATTGACACTTGATCAATCCTTCAACAATGAATCATTTTTAAAATATTTGGGCACATATGTGAATATCCATTCCTTTTATCATAAGAAAATGTTTTTCACTAATATGAATGCACATGCATACTTCAAAAAAATTGAGGAGACAAAACTATATGCACACATAAATTCATCCTAACATGTTTCCTAACATTCCATATTGATCCCAATGTCATATTACACAACATCGTTCTATATCACGATGCAAAACTAATCAAGCTGAAAATATGAAAGACACATCCTTTCTTATCAAAGAAAAATTGAAAAACTACTAGATGTTGGCTTTATAAAAGCTATTAATTATCCGCGATGGGCATCTCATAATTTATTATTTATTAAGCCCGACGATTGTATTCAAATATGCTAAAATTTCATGACTTAAATATTGTGAAGGGGAAAATAAATTAGTAATTGCACATGAGTTGCAAACTACACTGGAGAGAATGACAATGTAAAGGTTGTTGGAAAAGCTCTCCACTTCCGACATATTTAAATATTTCCATGCATTTCATAACATAAATAGATGTTGGTTCTTGAGTAATAGGAAAATATTCTGCTCTAAATCTCCCATTTTGACAGTCATTGTGAGGAGGCTGAAAAACATTGTAGCTTCTAGCTTTACACCTATCAATTACATTTTCTTGAAAAGTTCCAAAGCATTTTTTATCATGTTTTTGTATATCCCCTAATCATTGCAGTCCATGAGACCACATATGTTTGAGGCATTTTTTCAAACAATTCACGTGTACATGTTGGTAGTATGCTAGCAAAGGTGAGGTGATTAGATTAGACACATGTTGTTATATAGAGTCAAAGCTCCATGACGAACTGAGCAAGTTGGACACCTGTTGATTGCATTTGGTGAAACAGTGTCAATGCTACATGAGGATGCCCATGTCTTCCCTAAAATATGGGGATCCAAGAGGCCACATTTCATTCAGGCATTTAGATGGTAGTTCATTTCCCTTGCATATGCACCACATTTTACATACATATTTACCTAGGTTCTTGTAACAAAACAAAAATTAACTTCTTCCATGATTTAATGGATGGCAAAACCCTTCGCACGGGTGGGGAACAACAATGCAAGTCTTCTGGAAAGGGACAAAAGAAAACCACTTTCTATTGTGCCTTCTTGGATGCCTAACCTATATATACATAATCATGGGTAACGCAAATGGATTCCTACAAGATAAGTTTTAAATATACCATACCACAAATCTGAATCCACAATTATAGCATATACACTTTAATATAAACACCAAAGTATAGATATACAGATTGGAAAAGTAGGGAAGAATTCAAATCGACCATAACATGAGAAAATTGCATCCAAAATCTGAAGCGAGTCCAATCTCTCTATCCTCTTTTACCCATCAAGCTCATCTCATTGTCGAAATGGCTAAGTAGAATCCAATTGTCCCTCGTTGTGTATGCTAAACAAATGGAGTTTTAGGGGGTGGAAACCTAACCATGTAAACTCACACAGGTGGCTCCTATTTTCCTTCTATAAGCTTGGAACCCATTTGACGTATCCTGACGTTGCTCAAACGTTTCCCTTGCAGCCAAATCCTCTTGACACGAGCATTACGATAAAATGTTTTTCTCTACTAAAATTTAACTTGAAATTCAGAGAATTTAAAATTAGATAGTGTTTTAGGAACAATGCAAAACCTTTTAAACCTCTTACAAGAGTATATACAAATAACAACACCACACAGTATTGCAATCAAATTTGCTCCTCCTTTGTTTCCTAACAATATTGGAAATAATTTTGATTTCCCTTTCCCATGATTCTTTGACAATGTTGTAAATAGTAAATAATAGGATTTAGTTATAATAAAAAAGAACTTATTATAAAAAATAAAGTGTAAGTAAGAAAGGAATTTGTCATACAAGAAGTGATGTTATCAGAAAAGAAAGAGTAGGTTGCGTAGCGCATGAAACAACCCACCTCGAGACCACGGCCTTCTTGTCTGGTAACACACTCTTGGAGGAGAATATCGTGAGCCTCTTTGAGGCATCCTTGGCAAATAACGTTTTCAACAGAATCCCAACACTGAGAAAGACCATATAAGGAATCAATAGAGCCAACAACATAGCCATCACTTGCAGAAGCATTCGTTATGAGCTCATCACATGAATATGTATGTATTCCCTATGTCTGATATCAAAAACCTATAAGTACCACACTGTTGAAAAAAATGGTGTCTTTTCATAATTGCACCACCAAATAAGATCATGCCAAAAATTGATGTTTTCTAGCAGGTCTCTCTTCATAGAAGACACCTCCAATGAACGAGAACTTCATGATGACGCCCTAGTTCAAAACTCTACAAGACATGACAAATTTCATATCCAAACCTCGTCTTCACATCTCCACAAGACATAATAACAAGTTTCATAGCAACGGAAAGGGTTTAAGACCACACTATATATGTATTTTTGGTTGATCAATGAAAGTTCACAATATATCCCCAACACTTGTAAGCACAAAAGGGGCCAAGTCCCGATGCTCTTTTCACCCTATTTTAAACATTTAACCCTACCGACCTCACAAAGCAAGACCAATAGTTCTAGATATGAGATTTGAACATGGGTCATCACCATGGAAATGCCTCGTGTTGTTTACTTTCTATTGGTCTGAAAATTTTTCGGTTAGATAGGTCATGGGGAAACATGCCAACAGTGTGCAGGGCATAGCCCCTCTTTGAGACAGCAAAGAGAAACTAGTTTATTGCTAATCTATCAAGCAGGAATCTATGCAAATATACACTATTCTAACTTCAGGGGTTTGGATCTCATCCCAGTAGAGGTAGTTCCAACTATGAATAGAAAGGTAGGAGGGAAGGAATGGAGGAGGGTAGATTTGAAGGAAGAAAAGAAATGAATTCCAAGATGGAAAGGTCAGAAGGTTTATGCTTTGAGCTGGTAGTAAACAGAGCCAAACTTACTTGCATAAACAATTAAAGCAATATTGATGAACATATGACAATAGTAGGAATGAATCCAACAGAATAAAAACATAGATCTAACTTAAGAAAGATCTGATGCAAATAACACATATATTAAGCACAAAGTCTGAACATATGTATTAATATCTCTTCTATTACAAGAAAACACAAATTCTTTCTCTCCTCACTTCTCTTTTCATACAAAAAATGTCCACCTAGAATACAACAAGTATTCTAGTATTTATAGAAGGAGAGGAGAAAAGAAGACAAGAGCAAACCAACCACTACAAAATATCTTACAAGATATTTACAAAATATCTAAAAAGTCAACAGTTGACTTTGGGCAAGTTTTTGGATGGCAACATCCCATGGTGCAACATGGATGATGTCATCATGTATGCCAACATGATTTTTAAATATTTTACAAAAAAGATCAATGGATCCCAGGAAGAAGAAACTACTCTTCATCATCCCTCTGCTCGAACTTGGTATCCTACTTTTGATCAGGAGAATCGATGTGACACTGCGCTCGATATTCCATAAACTTTCTGATCATCGCTTGAAGTTGATCATGATCTAGACCCTTAAAATGGTCGCCAATGACTTTGCAAGTTTCTTTCTCATTCTTGAGCTTGTTAAGTAACTCGGTGAACTCCTCGCATGCATTGATCAAGAAGCCAATGAAGTCACGGTAGGCCAAGAGGTTGTTTATTGACTCTCGGTCGAAATTGACCTCCGGTGCCAAACCTTGAGTGATGATATCCTTGAAGCACTAGAATGTATCGTTTGCTTCCCTCAAGTTATACGATTCACTGAGCATCCCTGGAGACATTTTTGTAACTGTCTGCTCCATGTTGTATCGTGTGTCTAGGGCTTCATCTTTGATTTTATCTATTCTCTCTAGGATATATTCCATTTGATCAACCTGGTAATCTAAAGTGATGAGAGCTTTGTTATGTGCATGTAGGTGATCGATAATGCCGACCTTTAATAGGTCATCAATGGAAGCTTGAGCAGTTAACCATTGCCTAGAATGTTTCATGTTGCAACCTAGCGTTATCCAATTCTTCGGAGAGGGCACTTACTACTGCTTGTAGCTCTTTATTTTCTCAAGTTATATCCTGATAGAGCAATGTGAATTTCTCAATCATTTCTTCACCATCTCTGAGGATTCACTTAATCCAGGATGATATTGTTGTGCCTTGTTCACCAATCTTAACATATTCATTTATTTTCTCCTGACTGGGAACTTGAATGGGTTTGGTGGCAGTCACAGGAGGAGTGTTGCCCATTTTCTGCAATGCTTGTAGGAGATGTTTATTTTGTTCCTTGAGTATCCTTTTCTCCTCTTTTACCTCTTGGAGCTTCTTGCAAAGAGCATCCACAGCAGACAAGGCTTCCCCTTATAGGCTTTCAGATGAGGTCCCCATTGTGACTTGAGTCACTGTGAAGTCTGTGGGAGACATATCTTCTTTTCTCTTGGTGGGATCGGGTAAGCTATCTCCATGACTCTCTCTCCCAAAGTGCCTTTAGAAAAGTGAGTTATCACTTTCTGCTTCTTGGTTCCCTTCTTTGGAATAACAGAGAAATCCATGGCTGCAATGGGAACCTTCCTCTTATGTTGGCTCAGATGGTTAGAAATCCAACCAGGACTTATGGGAGTGGGAATAGAGGAAATAGAAGAAGAAATGGGAGTGAGAGGGGGAGAAACTGTAGAGGCCTTAGGGAAGTGTGTTGAAACACTTGGTGGTGGCATTGATAAGGAGTCCAATGCACCAATGCTTGTGGGCCTTGAAGTCACTATAGGAGAAGAGAAGGACATGGAAACAGAAGGGATCTGTAATTAGATTGAGGGAACACTGGGTGATAGATCCACAAGAGAGGAGAAGATGGAAGAGGCGGGAGATGGAAGGGAGGAAGGGATAGGAGAAGACACATCCATAGGGATAGATGCTTGAATGATAGGAGGAGGAGAAGAAATGGAAGAAGGAACATTGGGTTCCTTTGTAGTTATAGTTGTGATAACATCCTGGGTGGATGTATCCGTTGAAACATCTATTGTTTCTTCTTTACCTGGAGACACCAGGTCGACCACTTACTTCTCAAAAATAGGAGGAAGATCTTCAGGAGTAGTGGAAGAGGGAATGCACTGGGTACCTCTTGTCTGCTTGGTTCTCCCACCTTGTCTTTTCCTTTTCCTTTCGGCACAAGGTCCGGCCTTGGAGGTGCATTTCTGAAGGAGAAGTAGTGAAATCAACTCCAAGGTAGGTGAGACCATTCTATTTGCGCTAGTGTTTGGTGTCGCTGTAATGTGGGCTTAACCCTTTCCTAAATGGTTTTCGGTGCTTTGGCTCTGTCGATCTCTGTGAATGGCCAATCGTCCCCATCTGTGTCAAGGTAAACCTAATCAATTTCTTGATCAGTCTCTTGGAATTCCTTTGGGACAATGGCAATGCCATAGTGGATGATCTCTTCCAAAGCTAGCCGAGTGATCCTTTCGCCTGATGTCTATCTCATGTGTTAGGTCAATCCAAATGTCCTCGATCTCGGGAACATGGATGGGATCAATTTTTTCCTTTGGGAGGTAACTCCAGGCAGTCGAAGGTTGGCCTTGCTAGGAAGTTGTGTTTCAAATTCAGTAGCTCTAGCTCAAAGCATACATCTCCGTGCTTTGGTAAGTGTGGGGCAGGTGTATCGGCCAACTGTAAGGGGGAATGGAGTTCCTCCTTTCTTTCTTTTCATACACTTCTCATGATAAGTGATTAGCTGCCTTGACAATTCCAGTAGGATCAGCTTTGGCCCTACAAACCTTGGCAGCTTCATTGGTTCTCCCTCAAAATTCACAGCTATGAGGTATGTGAATGTGAGGAATTGTGTGAATAATGCTCCCCATTTCTTTCTAGCAGCAATCACACTCGAGCTAGTCTGACTGTATCTCATGTTTGGCCTCAACAAACAGATTACCTTATAGAAGAATTCATCATTAATTTTAGAGAACTGGGAGATGCTAGCCTCGAGCCTTAGCTCTGGGTAGAACTCGTATATATTGACTTAGGGCCATACCCCATTTCGAGCTAACCCTGTGAAATCCCTTTTTGACACAACAGCATATACAACGTAGGAATTCATGTAGAACTTCCCAGTTGTTAGAACTTGTTGGATTTGCTGGGAGATGGTGTCAATGATGATTTCCCCCAAAACGTTAATCAAGTGCATTCTTGCTCATGGTCTCCAGGTATCTCAGCATCCACTTGTGGAAATAATGGGCATCAAGGAGCCCAAATACTCTATTTAAGAAGGTCATTGTATCACTCAACTCCTCATTGAAGTCACTACAATGGATGGTTTGTGGCCATCTGCTCATCGGCTTCTTGTTCTTCAGATAAATCTCGTTCATCATCTACATGCATTTATCCTCATTATCATCCTAAGTCTTTTACGGTCTTCGATACTTATTTCTACATATTGCCTGTGATGAGGAATGCCCAGGATCAGTTCAAAGTGATGAGCTGTGAGGTCAATGATCATCTTGTGCTCTTTGTCTTTGACACATCTAGTGTCCTTGTTATAACACCGAGCAACCAACATGATGAACTCATTATTTACGACGCTACGAAGCCTAGCTGCAAAGTGCAATCCACTGCCTACTAATTTGTTCATCCACAGGCCACTGCTTGCCTGGGTGGTCCTTACCTAGAAGTCATCCATGTCAATATGACCTAGCTCAAAATCTCTGATGTCAAGGCTACACTCTGCATATGAGTCGGGCATTCGACTCTCGATACGTATACTTCATCTCTAGTTCGATCGCTTAGCTTTAGTTTTAGCTTTATTTGGTTTCTTTCTTGATGAAGACATATGTGAGCTCAAGGATGGATGTTGTTGTTCTGCAAGAAGAATCAAGGAGGTCCAACACAGAAGAGCCATGTCAACCATCATGTTATTCATAATGAAATCTTACAGAATGAAGAACGAGTAATTATAAGGCTTAGGGCGCAAGGTGCAGGTTCACAAGCAGGTTGAGAGGCTTTTTATTGCTAGGCGCACTTGGGAAGATGTCAACATGAAAAAATTGTGCCCAATGTTGACATGAGAAAAGTTGCGCCAAGTTTAGAAAGGGTGCAATTTTGAGAGGTGTTGCATGACAAGTTTTAGCGCAAGGATAAAGCATGGGGCACGGATTTGCAGCATACAACATGTTATGTTGATGTTAAGGAAGTTGCGCCTGTGCCTTAGGAACAATCTACTTTGGCTAGGCACGAAAAAGTTTGTGTTGCATGTGTTTAAAGTGTGCCAAAGTGTAACTTTGGAAGATGTTGCAAGGAAAATCAGTGTGCCAAGGGAAAAAGCGTGTGGCGCAGATCAGTGGCACACAACATCTTATGTTGATGTTGTGTAAGTGGCACTGCGCCCCACAAAAACTACTAAGTGTTCTTTTAATTGGGCATGGAAAAAGGTTGTGTTATATTGGCGTAAAGTGCACCAAGCACAACTTTGGGAGGTGTAACATGAAAAAACAGCGTGCCAATGGTTTCAACAGTTTGATAATTTTGGTAATTTCTTGATTTCTCTTCCTCTCTCTTTTGGATTTTTCAGATGGCAAAGAGAGGGTTTTTTTGGCAAGGAAACAAGTAGGGAAAGGTGAGTTTTTTGTTTCTTCAGAGGCAGGGGTCTTCCAGATTTATAGATCTGAAAGTAGAGGCAAAAGGGCTTCAGTTGGTTTGATAATTTTGTTAGGTGTGTTTCTTTAGATTTTATCTTTTTACACCAACCCTAATACCTAACACAACAAAAACAAAAACAACAAGGAGAGGAGCCACTTACCAGGATTTATAAAAGATGAAGAATGACGTGGGGTCCACAAGCTCGAAAAACGGCATGCGGGGGTTGACAAGGATGGCTGACAGGTGCAGAGAAAATACCTTTCACAATTTTCAATTCATGAAAATGACAGGTGTCAGTGCATATTTATAGAAAAATTGGCATTTATTACCTCACCAACCACCTTTGGTGTGGTTTTGGGAGTGTCGACACAAGGGAAATAGCGCCAAAGAAAATTCTTACCGCAAATATCTTGGTGTTGACACAATAATCTTAGCGCTAAAGGTCCAAAGGGGGCACAACTTTGGTGATGTTGACATAACCATGGGTGCATCGAAGGATATAGGAATGGCATAGATTTTGGCATTTCAACACTCAGTAAATTGCACAAGGCAAAAGGGGTGCGATTCTAGTTATGTCGACATAAAAGTGGGTGCACCGAGCAAAAAGTGACTAAGTCTTTACAACATCCTAATTTTTGAAAGGAACTTTGGGCCTCTTCTAACATTGTCGAACTCCCTTAGGGGTTAAAACAGAATTTTGGTATGGTTACTCTGTAAATTGCCCTTGTCAATTTTACAGGATAACACTTTCATATGTGTATATGAATTTAAAATTGGAAAAAAAAACTTACTGCCATTATGTGTCGATATTATCATCTCTGAGAAGGTGAATGCCATTGTCAAGTTTGTAAGAGCTAACACTCCACGCAGCCTTTTTTTCTCATTTATTGCATCTCGCTTAAGTCGGGCTTCGCTACAACCTCATTTGCTTCTGGATTTTCTGCTAACATATTGTTTACCTCCAAAATTGAACCAAATTTAATGATCTAGGAAAATATAAACCATGAAAATTGACTGAACCCTTTGTTAGCGTTTTCAAGTGCGGGGGACTTTGCTATTTTTAAAATTTAAATAGCTTGGCTATCCTTGGGTATCGTGGTGGAATTTCAATTCAATCGTGTTGTCAATTGAAATTCCTACCGTAATTTCATGAAAGATAAAAACCTACCGTAAGTTCATAAAGAGAAAAGATATTCAGAGTACGTTGCAATGGGCGGAGATTATATAGTGCATTCGTGTATTGCGGTGGTTTGGTTTGTATATGACATTTAATATGGATTATGAATGGTAACAAGATGTTAAATAGTGTGAAAATTTATTTAAGTTTTGTTTAAGGGCAAGAAGACAAATCTAGTGTGTATGTATCCATTATTTTTTTTAAAATATTTTTTTAATGTCAAATTGTTGCAGAGACCATCATGGTGTCCCCTAGATCTTGAAGCACCTAGAACATTCTAATAATTTTCCCTAAAGTGAGGGAACATCCCGGATGTTCCTTCATTTCATTCAACTGGGGTGTGCATTGGGAAGACGTTTTGTCCCCGTCCCCAAAACGTTGTGGACGTCCAGGGTGGCTTGGAGATGGGAGGTGTGTGTCCCAACATAACACTGATCTTCACATAGTAGGAAATGATGCAGCCATTTTAACAAACTTAGAAATACAGTGCATCAAGAACGAGCACAACAAATTATAAAAACGTTAAGGGAAACCCTTAAGGATCTACATGTTACTCCTATAGTAGAATATGCCGAAGAACCCAATATGGTTTTTAATTTTAAGAATCTATATCCACAAGTACAAAGTTATGAGTTGCATGCCATTCTAGATAAGTACAATAGAGAGCCTCCAATCAATATCATACATAGCTAAGTGGATCCTCATAGATCAGCTTAGCTATTCTAAGATAATATATATTTCAATTTTATGCCACTCTACTGGAAATGCACCAGGAACTCCCATTGCCATTTACTTTTTGGACTATGTACTAAATTCAGTCTCAGTCTCATTGGCCATTCTTGGGCACTCGTGCACATTAATATCTAAAATAAAAATAAAACTGATAACAAAATTCCTTTTCCAGGGCACAGACATACCTGGAGCTTAATCTTCAATTTTGTGGCAAGGAGTCAATTGGGACTGCTTCCGCTCTTCCAAAAACTTTCAGATTCCTATGCATTAGCCCAAAAAGGTCCTAAATAAGTCTTTGAACAGATCAAACGTAAACACGATGATCATTTTATTCATCACCAGCTGATAATTCCCGCCTTTCCGAAAAGGAAATCGAAACATGTCACACAAATTTCTAAACGTAGCCTAAAACTTCTTAAAAATTCAGTAAAAATATAAAATATGAAGATAACAACGCAATATGAAACCTGAAGGTAGAAACAATGCTTCAAATTCCCAAAATATTCATGATTCTACTATTTCTAATAGATTCCACTAAATGAAAAAAATGATACACGTACGAAACAATACATTCTCAAGCACGTTCAAACTTTGCACGCAATCCACATCTTATTAAAAAAATACTACAGTGTTAATATAATTATTAATTTCCCTACTTCTGAAAATTTTGGGTGAAATTATAAACTTGACTAGGGCATAGCATTTTAATGTTTGCACGAACAAGATTTTTCCAAATTTCACTACTGTGCACCCAACATCGGAAATTATAAAGGAATTTAGTTAAGTGATATATTCGTAATATTATTATGGTTAAAAATTCCCTGACTTGTGGAAAATTTCAGGGAAAGCACAAAACTTAACTTGGAAAAAAGTAATTAAATGCATGTACTAGCAAGTTCTGAACAAATTTCAATTGTGAGAAAAAATATATCAAAAATTCTAAAGGAATTTTACTAAATGGCTCGCGAGACTAACTCTGGCATGCAATTCTTCGACCGCCCATAGATCCTATGAAAAGTAGACATGTAAACAAGAACAAGAGTAGAGTGAGCGGCGGGTAGCAAAAATAGAACAACATGTGGTATGAAACGACATCAACACAAGCTCATTGATGAAAACTTTAAAGAATCCCTCACAATAAAAAAAAATCCTACGACTTAAAATTTATGATTTTTACTTTAATGCGACAACTGTTTCACCCCAACTAGTTTAGCTCTAGATTGCGGCCGAGAAGCTATGCAAAAGATCAAATAGTGCAATAGTAATAGCAGGGGTGTATTTTGTTAGTAGAATTAGACACAGTTATTGCAAAAATGACATGATTGGTAGAAGTTGTAGAATGGGAAATATTTTTGTGAGGAGGCCCGCTAGATTTTGGCGTTTTTCAGCAAGGCTGTCTTCAAAGGAGACACCTCCGGTGTAAATATTTAATTCTCATCCAAGGGTACTAAAGCTCCAAAGACAATCCAATCCAAAGGAGAATATAGAAACAACAATCTCACATATTGATAATTATATAATAATTAAATGTCATCCTAGGGATGTATAACTTTATAAGCACTATGCACTCTATATGAAACACTAAACCAATTTGAATAACTAAGTGAAATAAATATTATTCTAGTTGTACATAGGGAAACATCCTTGCTGAAGGGAATGTAAGAAAATTACTTAGTCTAAAAGAATAACAACATTAGAATACTAAATGACACCAAAAGAGAGATAAGATCATAATATGTAAGTATAGATGACTTGGACACTTTGAGGGAAAACCTACACACCTTACAATAAGACTCAAATTCTCGATATGATGATCATCTAATACTTACTACCTCATAAACATACCCTAATTATGTTATGTAAGCCACATAAGTCAACCTATTAAGAATATGAAAGAATAAATATATGAGATATGACATGTTAAGAGATTATGTTAGCCATAATTTGACCATACATATCATGATAGATAATATAGGATTAAGGGCATAGTATGTCTATCCCCTTCAAACCAACATTTTATTCAATGTTAGAAATCCATGGATTTTGCTGCAAGAATGCTTCATCTTCCCATTTTGCAGATTCACTATCCAAATTCTTCCACTTGATCATATACTCGATAATGACCTTTGTCCTTGACCTCTTAGTGCATGTTTGAAGGATGCCTTTAGGTTCTAATATGATTCTTCCTCCTCATTAATCTTAGATAACACTGACTATGATGATATATTCTATCTAATGACCTTTTTCAAGAAAGAAACATTAAATATTGTGTGTATTTTGGTTGGTGGGGATCTCCATTTTTATGTCATGCTACCATTTTTTTTACAACACTTAATAAGGACCATATTATTTAGGTGAAATATTATTATCCTTCTTCTATTGTTTTGACAATAAGTTCTTATACAACTACAATCATACCAAAAATCCCCAACGTTAAAGTGTCATTTACTATGGTATTGATCATGTTGTTGCTTTATGCAGTTCTATGCCATTTCCAAATTATCTATAAAGCTAGATAGTACCTCCTATTGGTGTTGGATGTTCTCTTCAACTACTATCAATTTAGGTTGTACCCTTAAGGAGGAGGTGAGGAATAGTGAATGGTACTATACAATTTCAAAAATAGAGAAATTTTGAATGAGGTATGAAATGAAGTGTTATAACACCATTCTCGTGCTGGCAACCACTGAACCCATCTTTCCATTTCATCTTAAGTAAAGCATTAAAGATACCCCTCCAAAAAAAAAAATTACATCCATCTTTCCATTAAATGGGAATGACATGAAGAATTATGAGCCAATTGAGAACCAAAACATGATAACACATTCATCCAAAAATTACAAATAACTATAGGGTCACAATCATTTATTATAATCTTAATTATACCATTTACTAATTATATCCCCTGAAATATATGGTGATTGTACTTGCCAAAAAAGGATGTGACAAGGCAAAAGAGAGAGCATATTTTTGAATCTATCCATAACCACCATGATTACACTTTTCCCTTCATATTTTGGAAATCATGTGATGAAATCCATGGGAATCTCCTCTCGTCACACGACTAGGATTATATATAGGTTTCATAAGACATGTGGTCGTAATACCTTCTCCTTGCTACACTAACACACCAAATTAACTACCACAAATTTATAGGCATCTCGTTTCAACCCTTTCTAGAAGAAAATTTTCTTAATTTTATGATTAATTTTCAAGAACCTTAAATGGTCACACACTAGAGAAGAATCCAGCTCGAAAGAATATGAATTTTAAGGGTAGATTTATTTCATAAGTATAACCTATCCTTATACCAAAATGAGTCTCCCTTCCACACAAATTTTCCATAAACATTAGGATCTTGTTAGAGATTTTAAATGAGATTGTGGGCCTCTTTTTTGTTTTTCACTTTGACCTTTCCTTATCGACATAATTTGCATGCAATATGAACATAACATATAAAAATATTCTATGCACTCATCCCTTGTGGGAAGTTCATCAACCACCATATTTTCCTTTCCTTTCCTTTCTTTTGAATTATCGCAAAGTCATAACCAAAAATATCTATGACCCATTTTCATGTTCTTTAGAATATACTCAATGCTCTAAGAAGTCTTTCATACTATCATGATTTTTTTTCACCTTAAAGTGAAAACCCATGAGATATGGTCTTCATGTTTCACTTGCATGAAGAATAGCCATTATTTCCTTCTCATAAGTTGGTTTTAACATATTATTACCTTTGAGTTGATGAATATAAAATGCAACGAGGTTCCCCTATTGCTTAAGTATTGCACCCATACCAAATCTGTAAAGCATCACATTCAACAATTAAGGTTTTGGAGAAATATTGGGTAGTAATAACTAGAGTGGTATATATGGAATTCTATAACATCTCAAATTTCTATGTTGTTTCCTCATTCCAATGGAAGGAATCTTGCTTTAATAAATTTGTGAGTGGTGTTGTAATGTTATCATAATTATTCACAAATATATGGCAAGTAACCTATAATCCTTAAGAATCCCTTGGGGGTTTTGATGGGTTTTAGTACCTTCCAATCCACCATGGCATTTATCTTGTGAGGATTTAATTTTACACCTTCATGGGAAACAATATGATATAATAATTATACCTCCTTGAATCTAAAAGTAAACTTGGAGGGTCTGACATAAAGGTTTTGTTGTTCAAGCATTTATAAAACCTAATTTAGGTGATGTAGGTGTTCCTCTCATGTCTTCCTATAGATTAAGATATCATCAAATAATATTAGCAAAAAAAATTGGAGAAATGGTCGAGAGATAAAATTAATCAAACTATGGAATATATATGGTGTATTTATAAGGCCAAAATTCATCACCATAAATTCACAAAGTGACCCTCATGTGTCCTTGTTAGGAATAATATTAATTAGAGCTCTCATAGTTGATATTTACCATATGGTAATATGACTTGTATTACGGTCAATTAATTGGTTAGTAGAATATATTGTTATAATGACAATATATTTTGTGGTTATTTTGTTGCACCCATAAAACCTTTGACAGGTTTGTTTGCTTTTATGACTTCATATTTTGTACAAAGTTGTTTTTATATTGTTATGGATATATAATAATCTGCATATTGTTTTCAATATACTGAGAGATTTTTAATTATGTAAATTTTTGTACCAAATCATTTGGTATCGAGAGATGGTTAATCTGATAGTAATAATGAAGAATTAATTATTCCCTGTGGGGAAGTTGTGTTCTTATTTCCCTATGTGATAGTTTCATATTTTGTGAGAAATGGATCTATGTATAGTGGAAAGAGTTAGATTAGTTTTTTTGTGTGTGAATATTTTAGAACCGAATCATGTGTTTGATGAGGACATGATTGGTGGAGAATTCCATGTGCCATATGCATATGATAATTTTTCTTCCGATTAATTATTTATAGTTAGTGTCAAACCTATTGACACGTGGTACTCTTTTTTTTGAGAAACATTAAGATCTCATGAGCTCAATTAAAGCTTAAAACCCTTGCATTTAATTCTCTCTCTAATGTGGCATCAACACTTGTTTTTTCTATTGCTAGGGTACATTGATATATTTCTTATTTCTCCTAGTGTTATTGCGACTTCATATTTTGACAAATATCTCTCGATATACTACCACGAGCCATCAAAGACATGGTCAAATATATTGTAGTCTTCATGAAATTGTATACATTAGAACTCGTCTGCATCCCCCGAATACGAACCCACTCTGTGTTGGTGAAGGACTCGAGAATCAAAAATTATTCAACATCAACTCCACAACATTCTCACTTTTTTTTTTGTGTATTTTACCTCAACCTTGGTTTCTTCTATATTCCATTGGTTTCTATATGCTATAAAAACTAATCGAAATGGGAGATACACAAACACTATGCAAACCATCTTGTAGCCTTCAAGCGATCTCGAGTAAGGGTTATGAGAGATTTAAGATGTAGAACCTTGTTAATAATTGATTGTGGGTGTTATTGAATTATCTCCAAACATGGATTCACTTGCTACGAACACATAAATTTAGCTTGGATTATTGCTTCCAGAATAATGTAAGTTGGAGAAAATTTAACAGAGTTTTTGTACTGTGAATCGAAGAGGATTTTGGATAGGATAAGCCTACATTTTATAGAGGTAGAAGTGGTTGGAAGTTGGTTGAAATGGGTTGAATGCACATGCTAAAAATAACATTTGAGGAGGTTGCAGCAATTCCGGGACATTTAGGGGTAGTAATGGAATTAATTGTAGAAGTTGCATCCAAAAAGGTGGTTGTAAGTGAAATTTAACTCGCCCCACATTTTTGGATTCTAGAAGTAGATTGAATGGACTGGTGAAGTGGAGTCCATGTGGAGTTGATTGGGATGAGGAAGTGGAGTCCAAGTGGTTGTTATAATGTGCACACTTAATTAATTAATCATTTAATTAATAAATGATAATTAACTTAGCTAATAGGGGTACTAAGGATTAATTTAATTAATCCAAAGGGGTATAATGCATGTGATTAATCAATTTAATAAATTTATCACAAAACAGTGAATAAAAAGATGTCTTGTGATAGTATTGGGAACAAGTGTGTAATTTAGGATTTCTACATTTTCCCCTCTTTAAAGTGTTATTACAAAGTAATAGTGATTTAAAGATAGTAAACACATGCAAATCAATGAGCGGAAAATCGTGAGGCATTAAGATGCCTCCTCAAGAAGTAGGATTGTCGAGGAATGCCCCTCAAGTGGATGGATGACACGTGCAAAGGTGAGCGGTCGTTTGCTAGGAATAAAACAAGGGATTAGAACAAGGAGGGGAAGGATTGTGCTCATAGCATGAGCGTTATTTGGAGAATAATTTTAGAGCAACCTTATTTTTTTGTTTCACAATAGAGTTATGATTATAAAAGAATCGAGATGGTTAACCTAGATACATGTAAACAAACACACACACATCAAAGAAAATATAAAAAGGAAAATAAAACCAATATACAAAGTAGGTGCATGCATCAGGGTTATAAAGGAACCAAGATGTAATCACACTACTTGCAAGTGGTCAAAAAAGTAAACATCAACAATGCAACACAAAGTTGAAAAAGAAGACAATCAGTTATGCCCCTAATGCGTGCCACAATGATGATTAAGTAGATGAAAATGCTCCCAAGTGGGAATAGGATCAAACTAGAAGAGTGGAGTAAAGAAAATCCTTATATCACTCTTTTGGATCCATTGTGAAAATGATAAAAAATAAATTACCCCATGCGAAGTTATATCATGAAGGAAAAATAATTTTGTGACTTTCCCCAAGTAGAGTAAGTAATCATGCAAAGGGAAGAAAGTGATAGTCGTAAGATTGGAATGATCACTAGGGTAGTAGATAAGAGTAGGACTCTATCAATATTGTGTTGAAATGTTGAAAGATTCACTTCAAGGGTTTTCCAATTGTAGGATTTATGTGATAAGTGAATGTTTGTTCAAATTTTGTAATTTTTGATTTTTTTATTTTTGAAATATATGATTTTTTTGGATTTTGAAATATTTGATTTTTTTAGATTTTGAAATATTTGATTTTTTGGATTTTGAAATATTTGACTTTTTGAATTTGAAATATTTAATTTTTCTAAATTTTTGCGAGTTTTGAAAAAAATGAAATACAAATACAAACAAACATGAATACACAACAAAAAGGAAAACACTCCATGGCTTAAATAAACCAAGAGGAAAAACACAACATGTGCAAGTGATAAGAAAAATGAAACAAGAATTGCAAATAAACCCAATATGAATAGGAAGGAACCATACCAAAGTTATATGTGAACTAAGATGCGAATAAATTTCCTGTAATTGGTCTACAACAAAGGTAAACAAAGTACAACAAAATAATAAATTGAAAGAAGTAAAAGCATCATCACAATGTTGACAAACTACAACAATACAACACAACGTGCAAAAATGATGTCTAATGACACTTTGAATGTGTTCCACATTGAAGAACTAGACAGATCGAATGCCCCCGAGAGATATCTTAGAACGCGAGAGGATTGGATCGGGCCGAAGAGTGGAGTGATACTTAAATACTCCAAAAGATACTCTTGTCTAATCCCATTAAATTTTGATCTATAATTGAACTAAAATGTAAAATCTAAGTGTGCCCCAAGCAAATTTATATTGCGAAAGGGTAAATTATTTCCCTGGGCATAGATATACACCACAGGAAATAAAGCTAATATAGAAAAATCATGAAGAGCATTGTTAAATGGCAAAATTGTTGAACTATGTTATCTAGTTGCTGAAATTTTGGTCAAACATTATTTGAATGTTTTGATTGTAACATTTTTAAACAATTTTATATTGTCTTTGAGGTTTTTGAACAATTTATATTGTTTTTTTGTATTTTTGAAAAACATATTTGAATTTTTTTGGTATTTATTTTACAACTTGGTAAAAGGGTGTCTTTGCTTGAAAGTAGTGTAAATAATTAGAAGCATTCCATTCCATTGGCAGAAATTTAGATGATAAAATGATAGGGTGTTTCACTCCTACGTGACTCTGCGTAACTATGAAGATGTGAGCGCTCATCACCGAGAGCCAAGAAGGACGTGAAAATGAGGTGAATAGTGATATGAAAGTGAAGATAATGGATGTGAAGACACAAGCTGTAATAATGATCCATATGAGAAAAATGTAACTCATCTCTAGTCAAGATTAATCTGTGATTATAAGATGATTCCACTTTATAATTTTGACTCAACTTAGATCCATTGATGGCCTACCGATTAGCAAAAATATGGTTGAATGAATCGAATTTTCTCTCTTAACATGAACAACTAAATTAATTCTTGGGATGTTTTTGATTAAGCACTTTGATTATGATTTCATAAATGATTTATTGGTTTTTTTATTTTCAAGGACCCCTACATGTTGCCCCATGCCATCAAAAAAGGTAAGGGCTCAACACCTTTGAAGAAAAATGTAGGCAAGTAAGGGATTTTTTCTGTTCCATTATCATGCTACCAATAAGAAGTATGGGCTTATCACTGAAGACTGTGAAGGATGAAATGTGCGGTGATTTTATATTTTTTTTTTTAGATTGATTTAGTTTGCCTTGCATGTGGATAATGTTCTTGTTGGGAAGGAACATTCTACCCCCAAGTCTCATCCTCATGTGACTAGTAAGACGCAAGGGTTCAACACCGTAGATTGAGATGGGTGGTCAAAAAGGACCAGGTAAGGAATTTTAATGTTTTTTGTTAAAGAGAGAGATTATTTGAAAAAGGAGTTGCCATTACTAAGCTTCAAGAAAAAAATCTAGGTAAAAGATTTGAAATGGTAAGAACCATAACAAAGATGAGACACACAATGCCCAATAGGAACAAGTTTAACCTATGTCATAAATAGGTGAAGAAGGAGAATATATGATAATGGTATGATTAAGGTATCTGCTAATGGATGGAATGCTTAACATTATTTGACACGCTTTTCCATTTCGATTTGTAAATAGTTCTTTAATACGAACTTGTATTTTCTTTTTATACTTTTTTAGTTTGCTGAATTTTGGCGGATGAGGATTTGAAATGGACTTGTCAAGAAAGAGGTCCATTTTTATTAAATTTGAATGGTCCTCAAAGGCAGGACTTGGGTGGACGAAATCCAAATCCGAGAGGGAATCAAAAGATTCGATAAGACCTGAAATATGAGACGTGGGCAAGATATGATCTAATTTAAAGGAGGAAATCCAAATATTTGATAAGTCCTGCAATACGATAGTTGGGTGGAAAAATTCAAGTCAAAGGGTTAAATCAAAGGATTCAATGAGTGATTAGATAAGTCTTCAATGAGATCAAAATACATATGCAATGTTAGAAGAGGATTTTTGATGTGGGGAATATTTTGAGATTCATATTCACATGTGAGTGAAAGAGTGTGAGGAAAGAAGGATTGATCTCTAGATGTACACCGAGGCTCCTTATAGGCCGTAGAGAGGATATATTCAATGTTTCTCCTTCTAGGTTGTGAATTATTTGATTTGAAAAAATATTTGCAATTAACACTTGAAAATGTTGTATAAGGATATTCCTAGGTATACACACCTCGAAGAGTGTACGCATGTATATGTCTTGACATGTAGGAAACATCGTTGATGATATTCCTACAAGATTGATCATTTGAGGTGTAATGGACATAGAAGGTTGCATTGTCATAATTTTCCATGTTTAGTGTGGTTTTATTTTGAAAACAAGACTATAGATGTTAGGCATAGGAGCCGAAATGGGAAGAATGGAATCAATCTCAATTGTGTTTGATGAAGGACCCTCTTTTGTTATGTCAAGGGTTGAAAGAGATTCTTGGAGTAAAATCAATATCTCATTAGGTGTTAGAAGATTGTTTTTTGAAATAGGTTCAATGTTTATTGGGACCATAGGAAGAAAATTTGTATAAGAGATAGATTAGTTTTAAGGGAGAGATACTTGACTTTCATCATGATCTCATTGAATGTTAGTATGTACAGAAGTGGGGACAACAATTAACTCTTCATTTGAGGTGGAAATTGACATGTCATCAGTTGTGATAGCTTCTTCGTCGAGATCTATGGAGATGGTTCCATTATCAATTAAGTCTTGGACATAATGACAAAGAGGTGTACAATTATTAGTAGAATGGCCATCCATGTGATGGTATTCACAATATTTCGGATGCATTGTACAATGTAGGATTGGGTTCCCCATTAGAAAAGGGTCTCGTAGGTGGATATTCGATCATGTTAACCTTTACTAATTATTGAAAGGCACTAGATAGACTCTCTTCGAGAGGTGTAAATTGATGTTCAATGGTGCATGGATTAGTGTCATCAATACAGGATATGATGGATTTATAATCAGTGTTGTTCGAGGATTCACAATGTTCATGAGATTTTCCTTTTGTATCATTTTTAGGTGGTAGGTTTCACCACTATGTCTTTGTTTTCAATAAAGTCTTGGATATAGTTGCAAATTCGTTTACATTTTTCCATTTGATGACCATCTATGTGATGAAAATCACAATATGTGTTAGGTCTATACCAACTTGGCTTAGGTTCACCTTCAGGGAAGGGTTGCGTGATAGGGTAAGTGACCATATTAGCACTTGCCAGCTGTTTTAAGACACTTGAAAGATATTCCCCAAAAGACATATATTATCTTCAATTGTAATCATGAGGAGGAGGAAAAGTTTATCTTTTTGGAATGGTGACAAATGGTTTAGACTTAATCTGTTTTAATTGGTTATTCTATAAGTTTTTCACATTACGATTATCTGTGACACCATCATTGACAATGTTATAGTTACGGTTGATGTACCTAGGTTTATCGTGAGAAGTGCTAGGTTTGTTGTTGTTGTGATGATTATGCCCATTGTCTTTATAATGAGGCTTGATCAAGCCTTTAGAAATGAGGACTTTTCGATTTTAGGCAAGCATTTGCATGTGAAAGGAAAAAAATTCATTAAGGTTAAGGAAAAAGATGATAACTATTTGTTTATCAAGGATTGAACATGGGAATCAACTTGTGATTCCTCACCATCATTGTAAGAATTGTGCAAAGCTCTCATTTTTTCATTGTTTAGCATTGCACAAATCCATCATGGTTATTTCAGAATCAAGGTTGAAAGAGAATTGTTTGATGAACTTCTCTAGAGAGGTCCGTGAAGGTAGAAATAGATCCCTTAAGAAGGTGTAAGAAAGAAACATCCTATAATTTTAGGAAAGAAGCACAAGAGAAAGATATCGTTATAAGTAACCTCTTAGCATGCCATGAAGAATTCCTTGAAATTATCTCTAGAATCATCTTTTCCCTTGTATTTTTCAAATTTGGGTGTCTCGAAAGAGTGTGGGAAGGGTATGTGTAAGATTTCCATGTCAAAAGGGTATGGACACAATTCATCAAAATTGAATTGTTTGCGTTGTTTTTACATGCCCAAAATGGTGTCTTTCATCATTTTCCACTCTTGAGAAAATGGTGAATTGGTTTGTGGGATGAATGGTGATTTATAATTGCACGATTGTTGTTCTCATTATTAGTCTCAGAAAGAGGTTTTAAGGTGTCATCACTTTTCTTCGTGTGTTCAATATTGTATGCACCCAAAATGACATGGTGTTAAATTGTTAGAACGGTAAAATCCCCAATTATGATAAATATCATTTCTAGATTAAATGATGATGTCCAAGTATTTTTTTCGTGTTCCTATATGCTTTAGTTTTCTTTAATTGTCCATTCCTTATTTTGTCGTGCTTTCACAAGTCTTTTCCGCTACTTTTTCCTTACTAGTTTCCTTAAGTTTCATAATCATTGTAGCGGTTGTGCAAATATTGTTTATTAGGTAATAAGGTAGAAAATATATAGAAAAATCCCACCCATAATTGCAATAATAGAAACTAATATGCAGAATAATATAGCAGATTTGAAATAAAAGTGCAAAAAATAAAATAACACAACACAAAGATAATATTTAACATGGTTCACCCAATTTGGGCTACGTCCACCAAGAATCACTTTCTCATATTTTATTACAAGCTGCCTCTTTCTCTCAATACAACACCCAGATTTGTTTGGAGTTATGCTCAACAAAATCTCCTGAATTCACACTTGAAATCACACATCTACAATGTTACATCTACCCTACCATATGCACAAAAGCACATCAATAGGAAACTGCTTAAGAAACTTTACAATATCATGGGTACCAAAACCATGGGCCAAAACCACCCCATAAACCCATAGGTCAAAACACATCCCATATGAAAAGATCATGTTTACCGAGATATCGAGCATGTCTTTTGAGGCTAGTTTTTCTCGGGGTTGCACCCTCAAACCCTAGCAAGAAAACTATGGAGATTGTATAATAATTTTAATGTACAATGATAACACTTCCCCACATGAAAATAGACTCCATAACATAACAATATCCCACTTGGAGAATAGTTTTCCTCTAAGAAAGCTTCTCAACCCTTCACTATCATCTGTGAAGGCCAACCAAAGCTAAACATAGCTTCAATTTCTCCCTTGTGACCACCTCATTCATCATGTCTATAGGATTCTGACTGGTATGAATCTTCTCCAACTTTAACTTCTCTTCGTAAAAAGTTATCCTAATGAAATGGTACCTTAATCGTGTATATATTTTTTCCTAAAGTGGAAATCAAAGTTTTTAGCTAGGTGTATAAAGACGTTGACTATCACCGTGCAACTTCCCTTCCTCTGCGTATGCCCCAAATCCTCAAACAATTGTTATAAACAAATCATCTCTTTTATTTCCTTTATGGTAGCAACATACTCAACATCCATGGTTTACAAATCCACAAGCTTCGTAGTCATGAAATCTAGCTCATTGTTGTCCCACCTACAGTGAAAATATAACCATTCATGCTCCTCATGTTTTCTACATCTCCCAGCTATGTCTAAATCTACATAACCATGAAAAGTGGTGTTCGATCCACTTTGTAGCACAAAAATTTCCCCATGATCCATCTCAAGTATGAAGGATCCACTTTACTTTCTACCAAAGTGATCTTTACCGGATCACTCATAAATCTATTCACTACTCTCATTACATGGGAAATATTAGGCCTAGTGCACACCATGGCATACATCAAACTACCAACCATTGATGAGTAAGGTACCTTGGACATCTATTTTCTCTCATGCTCTATCTTAGGACACAACTCCTTTGATAACTTGAAATGGCCTACCAAAAGAGTCTCAACCAGTTTAACATCCTACATATTAATCCTCTCAAATACCTTATTAATGTACTCTTCCTGAGATAAATTCAACTTTCGTTCCTTCCTATCACAAGATATCCTCATACCAAGGATTTGTTTGGTTTCCCAAATCCTTCATAACAAAGGAGTCACTTAGCTTCTTATTGATTACTTTTATTTCTGCATGTTTTTGTCTACAACCAACATGTAATCCACATACAAACATAGGATGATATAACTGCCATCCTGAAATTTCTTTATATATATGCAATGGTCATAATGGCATCAAATATAACCTTGCTCAATCATGAAGCTATCAAATTTCTTATACCATTGACGTGGAGCTTGTTTTATGCCATACAAGCTCTTCTTCAATTTTCACACCATCTCTTCTTTACCTTTTACCTCATAGCCCTCTTGTTGCTGCATAAATAGATCCAACTCCAAATCACCATGGATAAATATAGTCTTTACATCTAGTTCCTCTAAGTGCAAGTCTTCTACTACCACTATTCCAAGAACAGTTCTAATAGATTTCCTTTTTACTATAGGAGAAAAAATTCATCAAAATCTATACCTTTTTATGTGCAAACCCCTTGACCACCAACCGTGCCTTGGATATTTTCTTGCCTCCTTACTTTTTAACTTGTACACCCACTTGTTCTCAGTAATGCTCTTTTTCCTTCAGGTAGCTTCACCAAATTCCAAGTTTGGTTATCCATGAAAGACCTGATGTTCCTCATCCATGGCTTGATCCCACTTCTTCCCGACATCTACCCGCATTGCTTCATTAAGGATCTTTATCTATCCACTATCGGTGAGTAATAAATAAAGAAGAGAATGATAAAAACGTTTGTGTGCTCTTATTACCCTAGAAGACCTGCCTCCATATAGTATTTTGGGGTTCCTATTGAGAAGGTTCCCGAACCGATTCATGTGCCACTTTCCCATCCATAAGATCCTCTACCACTACATATTATTTCTTGGATTCTTCCCTATTTTCCTACAACTTTTTCTTATACATAACTTTCTCATTAAAGACCACATCCCTAGATCGAATTATTTTCTTTTCCTTAATACTCCAACATTTATATCCAAATTCATCACCATCATAACTAATGAAAGTGAATTTATTTGATTTAGCGTTTAACTTAGTCCTATTACCCTTGTCAATATGGAAAAACACCTCATCCAAAGACTTTAAGAAATGAGTAATCGAATTTCTTACCATACCAAGCCTCCTCAAATATGCCTCCATCCAAGGCACTTGAGGGTCCTTTGTTTATCAAGTATAGAGTTTGCACACCGCTTTGCTCAAAAAAGAAAGAGGCAGTCCCACATGTAATCTCATGCTCCTACCTTGTTCCATTATTTTCTTGTTCATCCTTTCTAACACCCCATTATGCTATGGAGCTTTTAGAACCATATTTTACCTTTGGATTCCATTCTTAGAAAAATAATCATCAAACTCATTACTATGCAATAATCCCCTCCATTATCTGACCTAAGAAATTTCAACTTGATACATGTTTCATTCTCTACTAAGGCTTTCCATTTAACAAAAGTATCAAATAAATCATATTTATTTCTAATACAATACACCCAAAATTTCTTTGTTGCATCATCAATAAAAGTGACATAATAATTTGAATCCCAAGATATGATACCCGAGCTAGCCCCCACACATCGAATGTACCCAGCTCTAACTTATTCTCTTTATTTTTAGGTCTAACCTTGAGAAATTTAATTTTTTTGTTTCCCATATACACATTTCTCACTAAATCTAAACCTATTTCTATATATCCGAGAAAATTCTTCTTTATGATCTATATGCCCTTATGACTCATATGATTGATCCTATAGTGTCACATTGTATTATATGCGTCAAGCCACAAAATTACAAGCATTAGTGTTACTAATAGTTAAATACAAGGTTCTAACCTTCTTACCTCTTACCACCACAAGAGAACCCTTGGTAACCTCCCAAGAGTCCACTGTAAATATCACAATACAACCTTCATTTAGCAACTTCCCCACTGATACCAAGTTTCATCTTAATGTAGGCATATGTCTGACATCCTTCAATATACATGTATTCCCATTTTGCATCTTAATTTTAACATAAAATTTTCCAATTATGTTGCAAGGACATCATCCCCAAGATAAACATGCCCTAAAATCCCTCGAACATAATCAAAAAATAATGCATGTGTGGAGTAGCATGGAAAGAAGCCCCCAAATCTAAAACCCAAGATTCAGCAATATTATCCAAAGAGAGAATCAAAGCATCCTGACAAACATTACATGTTGTAAAATTCACCTCCTTATTTGTTTCTTCTTGTCCCAAAGATCCCAATAATTTTTCTTTGCATGCCCAGGCTTTCCACAGTGATAACATACCATCTTGCTTTTCAATTTTAACCTTTCCTGATCTTTGGATTTTCCATGACTTCCTATATTCTTATGTCTCCCTCTAGTTTCCATCGTCAAAGCATTCCGTGAAGTAGAAGATTCCCCAGAGATTTTTCTTCACATTTCCTCACTTAGAATCACCCCTACAATATCCTCAAACTTTAACTTTGAGTTTGTTGAACCGAGTTGCTTACCACTATTACCAAGCTATTCCAACTCTCGTAAGGAAAAAAAAATAATAAATCCCTAACTTCTTCATCAAATTATATTGTAACTAAATCTAGAATATTTACAATCGTATTAAAATCATTCAAATGATCTCACATCAAGCATTCTCAAACATATTTATATTAAACAACTTTTTCATTAAAAATATATTATTGGAGGTATATGGGTTTTCATATAACTTCCTAATGCATCCATGAGTTCTTTTGTAGTTTTCTCCTTTGAAACATTAAATAATACCAAATATGCAAGACATAGTCGGATTGTCCCAAGTGCCTTCTAATCCAACAACTCCCGATCCGCATTTGACATGTCCGAGGTTTTATGTGCTTTTCCAAACTAGCGAAACATAAAGATCCTTCTAATAAAGGTAATATTCCATCTCGCATCTTCCAAATACTAATTTTTTTCCCATTGAATTTATCAAACTTATATCTTCCATCATCTATCATAGCTCCCACTCAAAGCTAAAACTTTCCCGCGATTCAACACTTCAATAGACCAACCTTTATCTAATACCAATTATTAGGTAAGAAGGGATAAAATATCTTTGAATGATCCCACACATAATCACAATAGTAGAAACTAATATGCAGAATAATATCACATATATGAAATAAAGGTGCAGTAAAATAAAAGAACACAACACAGAGACAATATTTAATGTGGTTCACTCAATTTGGGCTACATCCACCAAGAATCACTTTCTTGGATTTTATTGAAGGCCACCTCTTTCTCTCAATACAACACCTATATCTATTTGGATTTTTGTTCAAAAAACTCTCTTGAATTCAGACTTAAACTCATATAGCTACAATGTTACATCTACCCTACCATATGCACAAAAGCACATCAATAGGTAATCGCTTGAGCAGCTTTTACAATATCGTGGGTACTAAAACCATGGGCCAAAATTTTCCCATAAACCTATGGGTCAAAACACCAACCATATGGGAAGAGAACATTTCCCAAGATATAGGGAATGTCTTTTGAGGCCAAATAAATTCTTTGTGGTTGCCACCTCGCACCCTCTCTTGGGGCCTAGGCCCGACCCTCGAACCCCGATGAGAAAATTGTGGAGAGTGTACATTACTTTTAATGTACAATATTCAACACTTCCACACATGAAACCAAACTCCACAAAGATAACACCGCAAACAGATTACGTAACCACTAATATGTGTGGACCAGCAGCCCAGTGTGCTTTTATCCGTGAGTTAACACTTCCATTTTTGTACTTGTGTTGCTTTCTTCCAATTCATTTTATTGCATGTTTCTTAACTAATTCCCCTTATTCTTATCTTGATCGATTTGTATGAACTTTTTCTTCTTTACTTACTATTCTTAGTAAGTTAACTACATCTTTCTATGGTGATTTGGTATTTTTGGGTTTCAAGTGTGTTGCACCATTTCCCGCCAACTTTCTATTAAAACTAAGCTTTTTCAGTGAAGCATTGGTTGGATTCCATTAAATTGAATTTCACCGTTACTATGCCAAAATATTTCCATTAAGCACACAAACAACTTAGATATTTTCCCTTGTAACTTTCTTTCCTACATTTGAGACTAGCTAGCATGCAATTTGGATCATCTACACAACTTCTTCTACACACCATCCAACACAACTCCCTCGACTATTTGGATTCATCATTGGAAAATAATTTGAGGTCATCAAAAAGAGAACAACTACCTCTAGATATTGTCACAGTTCTACATTTCTAGGTTGGGGTGTAATTTGAATTCTCGAACCTTTATTTTATGTGTAGATTTTAGATTTCTTTATCAAATCAATAGCTTGTTTTTAGAAGGTAGAATTAGAAATTATTCACGAAAGTAGCTTCAATTGATAATTTCTTCTCAGTTTATCACTGTGGATTTTTCTCGGGAAGGATTTAGAGGAATTTGGTGTGCACAGAGCCTTCTGTTTCTTCATTGTAAAATTACATGTAGCTTTCCTTTTATTCATTAGTTGGATTTAAGCATGCATACGAGCAAGGCTTCCCTTAAAAGACTCCTCCTATTTATCCATGTGGATCTACAAGGGAATTAACTTTGAATAATCTTATGTATTTTTGCATCTTGTTGAATTTCCTCACATCAAATAGCTCATATGGAATTTTAGTGTTTTCACCGGGAAGTTCCAGGGAAAAAAATTGCTTCTAAGAAGCTTCATTTCTTCTCGTGACTCTAAGGTGAGGCATTAAAAGAAATAAACAATCCATAGTTACAAATTGGAAAGAACATCTATTTAAATTAGATTATAATTAATTATTCTCGCAACATAGGAATAGCCATGTCCAGTTATTTCATTGTTTATGTTGTTTGTTTTAGAATAGAAGTAATTTTCATTTAATTAGAAGAAATTTCCATTTCTCTGTAACTTTTGTTTATTTATTTTCATTAAAATAGAAAACCCCAAAAACATATATTCAAGTAATTAGATTAGTTTATTTATCTTATTCCCTTTAGTTTATTAAATTAGATTAAAGATTCTCGTGATCCAATTATAGCTCAATGGAACATTGACACATGATTCATTGATATTGACCAAGGCCTTAGACAACTTATCTTTCAGACCACCCCAGTTCCACCTACCATCATCATACAATTGATTTCTTTGAATGATGAGGTAGACATTGTTGAGGAGTTCTAGAAAAACTAGCCCGGTAGAAATTAGAATTATCTTTTCCACATCATCCATCATATATAATAATATTTGAAATGGACGAAGCAGGGAGTGGGAGCGGGAGCGGGATTTTTCAAATCTTGAAAGCGAGCGGGAATGTCTAGAGCCGAATCTGCAGACTGATTGGGAGCAGAACCTAGCGAAGGAGCACGTGAACATGGAGCCCATTGGTAATAGGGATAAGGATGGGAGACAAAGCACATGGGTGGAGCTTTTGGGGGGGGGAATAGGTTTCAGGGGTTTCAAAACCTGGAACCAGTTAAAGAGAAAGGTAATCTCTCCCTCAAGATTCCTGATTCTTTGTTGGCTAGAACAAAAATCTCCATGGAAGGAGCTCTCTTTGCAAAATGTATGGGATCCAGACCAAATATAGATTATTTTAGAGGTTGGGCAAAGAGACGTTGGGTGGCTAATGGTACCATTGAAATCTCAACATATGCTAATGGTTATTTCTTAGCCATCCTTCCTAGTAAGGAGCATGTGGCAAAAATCTTGGCTGAAGGCCCTTGGTTTATTAGAAAATCTCATATAATTGTTCAGAAATGGGAGCCAACTTTTAATCCTTATGGAAATCCTGTTACGGAGTTTCCAATATGGGTTAATCTTCTGGGTTTACCTTTGGAATTTTGGGAACCGGAGATTTTTTTGGTATAGCAAAAAGTCTGGGGAATCCTATTGCCCTGGATCCAGTCACCAAAGCAAAAACCAGACTCACCCATGCCAGATTCTATGTGAATATGAGACAAGAGTCATGTTTGGAAAGTGATATTAAGCTAATGACCCCTGAGGGAGATTGGGTGCAGCGTTTTGTCTATGATCCTACTCCCTTCGCTTGTAAAAATTGCAAGTTGGTGGGTCATGAACAATGTTTTTGTCCTGATCTCAAAAAAAGAAGCTGAAGCAAAAGCTATGCCTCAAAAATTGGACAATGGAAAAGAAACGAAGGAATGGAGAAGGATTGGGAAGAATGGAAGGGTTCTCCAGTCAGATCCCAAAGTAGAGCCTTTAAATCTCACTATCAAAACCAGAGAGGAAGGAGAGGGAGTTTGTTCCCAACATCAAAGAAGCACCACCAATGAAACTAAAGAAAAGGAAGTTGATATTGCTTTTCTGGAGTTGGTAGAAGGAATACAGGATTCGGAGGAAAGGGAAAGCTCAGATATGGAAGAAAATAAACTAGCTTTGATAGTTGTTGAAGGCCTTTCGTTGGATGAGGTTTCATCTATAGGTCCGAGTTCTTTTGCTCAGAGAGGAGAAGAAGATCTAACTTTGTCAAATGGGTTTGGGATTTTATCAGATTTTGTAGCTGATACCTATGAGGTGTTAGGCTCTCCAAGGACTCCGGTGAGTAAATCCAAACCTATCACTCATAGTAGCTTAAGAGCTGATGTTGGAAAAGATTCTAGTCAAAAGGGAAGAAAAAGTAATAAGGAAGTAAGGGAGTCAGTTTCTAGAAACGAAGTAGATGCAGGAATCTAGAAAACTTTGGGGAGTCTGCTGGGTCATAAAAAGAAGTGTTAAATGATTTTTCTCTCTTGGAATATCAGGGGGTTGAATAACCCTAGAAAACATAGAATAGCGAAGGATCTTAGAGTTAAAAATAAACCGGATATTTTCATGCTTCAAGAAACCAAAATGAGTATGGAAAGATTTAGAGAAGTGGGGAGGTCTATTTGGAAAGAAAGCTGTTGGGAAGGATGTAGTTCGTTAGGTGCCTCTGGTGGGATTATCACACTCTGGGATCCTAGTATTGTCCATGGTGTTCCTATTCTTTCAGGCTCAGGGGCATGTAGCTATATGTTTTATGAATCTGTCCTCTAAGAAATCCTGGTATGTTTCAAACATTTATGCTCCTAACCTTGTTAGTGAAAGAAGGAAATTATGGCATGATCTCACTAATTTCGGAAATTATTCAAAGATAAAGAATGGATTATTGGTGGTGACTTCAATACCCCCCTTTCACCAGGGAAAAAAGGTGGCAACATCTCATACACTGAAAGTATGGAGGATCTTGCAAATTTTCTTTTTAGTAATGGTTTGGTGGATATGGAGTTGGAAGGCTCCAAGTTTACTTGGGAAAATAGGTGAACTGGGTCTGAGCTCATCCAAATTAGACTTGATAGGTTTGTGGTAAGTTATCCCTATTTGTTAAATCAAATATATTCTCTGAAGTCTCTTCCCAGAATTGGTTGATCATAACCCTATACTCCTCAATCTTGGGTTAAATTTGGTCAAGAAGGCTAGACCTTTCAAATTTGAAAAGATGTGGTTAGATCATCCTGATCTTCCCAATAAAATCCAAGAGTGGTGGAATGTAGGGGTCTTTGGGGCTCTCGTTACAGACTTAGTTACAAATTAAAGTACCTCAAAGGCTGTCTCAAAAAGTGGAACAAAGAAGTCTTTGGTAATATTTTTCAGAAAAAAGTAGATTGGCTGAAGATCTGAGGAATATTGAGGAACTTATTGATCTTGAAGGTCTTAATCCAGTTCTAAAGGAGTAGGAACAAAATCTTCTGGTTGAGTATCATGATATTTTGGCAAAGGAAGAAGTCTATTGGAAACAACAGTCGAGAGTGAAATGGCTAAAGGAGGGGGACAGGAATACCAAATTCTTTCACTTCTCGGCTACTCTCTCATTCAAATCTCCTCAAAATAAATGAAATTAAAAATGAGAATGGGTAGATTCTATCAGAGAATAAGGAAATAAGCAGAGTCATCATTAATTATTTCAAGGATCTTTTTAGCAAGGTCAAAGGATTGAAGAGCAAAATCAAAATAACATCCTGAACCTATTCCAGGAAGTCATATCCCCGGAAGAAAATCGGGAGATCTTAAAGATCCCTACTGAGGAGGAAATCAGATTTGTGGTCTTTGATATGGAACCAGAAAAGTCTCCAGACCTGATGGCTTTCAGGCTCTCTTTTACCAGAGATTCTGGAAAGTGATTAAGAATGAAGTCATAGAAATGGTCCAAGATTTTTTAGGAATGGGAAACTTCTCAGACAACTTAATAATACTTTCTTGGTCCTTATTCGAAGGTTGCTGGAGCCAATGAAGTCAAATATTTTAGACCGATCAGTCTCTGTAATAATACAGATATAAAATTCTAGCTAAAATCTTAGCTGGAAGAATTAGATTGGTCCTTGATCATTTCATCTCTGGGAATCAAGGAGCCTTTGTCCCAGGGAGGCAGATCACTGATAGCATTGTGGTGATTCAAGAAGCTATTCATTCCATTGTCAATTTTGATAGATCTGCTATGTTCCTGAAGCTTGATATGCACAAGGCCTATGACAGAATTACTTGGTCTTTCTGGAGGCCATCCTCAATAAAGTGGGCTTTGATAATTCTCTGGTAAGAATGATCATGACCTGTATATCCACTGCCAGCTACTCTATTTTGGTCAATGGAAGCCCGAAGGATTTTTCAAAGCTGGAAGGGGTCTGAGACAAGGGGATCCCCTATCTCCTTTCCTTTATGTTATTATGGCTGAATCTTTGAGTAGAATCTGCAAACAGGCCTTACTTTCCAGGAGGATTCAGGGTATCAAGATTACTAATGGTCTCCTCCGATCTGCCTAAATCAGTTTGTTGATGATAATTTTATGATGGGAAAGGCATCTATTCAAGAAGCCACTAATTTCAAATCTGTTCTTATGGACTATGAGTTGGTCTCAGGGTAGATGGTTAATTTTCTCAAAAGTATGGTGTTCTTTATTAATGTGGAGAAACAAGTCCAAGTTAGGCTTGCTCGGATCCTGGGTTGCAAAATAAAGTGTTTTCCAGATTCTTATTTAGGTATGCCACTTATCCTCAATAAGCCTGATTCCTCTGTCTGGAATGCCTGGCTTGGAAAGAATGAATAAGAAACTTTCTTCCTGGAAAGGCCTCCTCCTCTCTCCCAGGTGGGAAAGATTCAACTTCTTGTGAGTTCTCTTCAAGGGGTCCCCATTTTCATTATGTCTCTTTTCAAGCTTCCGACCAAAATTATTGAAGCTCTGGAAAAAATTCAGAAGAGATTCCTCTGGGTGGGAGCCTTGGAAAAGTTTAAATACCCTCTTGTTGCTTGGGACAAGGTCACTAGGCCTAAGATGTGTGGGGGACTGGGTCTGAAAAGCCTCCCTATCATGAACAAAGCTCTAGTTGCTAAAGCTGGTTGGAGAATAGCTAGAGAGGAAGGTTTGTGGATTGACATAATAAAAAAGAAATATTTGGAATTTAGGCAGAATTGATCTTTTCTTCTCTCAGGAAAATCTTCCTAGAGGATCCTTTTTCTGGAATTCCCTGTTGGATTCGAAGAACATCCTCTCTAAGGGTTCCCTCTGGGAGATTGGTAAGGGAATAGGATCAGATTTTGGTGGGATAACTAGTTAGAAGAATCTCCCTTAGCTGATCAGGGAATTTGGAAGGAGGTGGCTCAATTCTATGAGGAAAATGGTAAAACCTGGTTAAGAGATTTCTGGAGGTATGATGAGGATAGGGTCCAATGGGAAATCATTGAGCCCCCCTAGGTTTAATGGTAATTTCAAACCCTATCAAGATCTCAATAAGAAACTCAGGGATTTCCATATTCCCATATACCAAATAAAGGAGGATTCCATCATTTGGAAAGAGGAAGATTCAGGAAATTATTCTGTTAAATCTGCCTACAAAATGCATTTTAAGAAAGATATCCAAAAAGAGTATTGGGGAAAGTTATGGATTAAAGATCTGATTCCCAAGATTAATATTTTTTATTGGTTGGCTGTCCAAAATAGAATCCTGACTATTGAAAATCTTATAAAAAGAGGAATGTAGATTCCTAATAGGTGCTCTCTCTGCCGGAAAAGGGAAGAAGATGTGAATCACCTTTTTTTCTTTGTCCCTTCTCTGAAGGAGTTTTTTCTCTGATTCTCAGAGTTTTCAAGATGCATTGGATTCTTCCCTCGAATATTGAGGATTGTGCTACTCAATGGGAGAGCCCTTTTAGATATCCTTTTTTGGCCTGGGCGTGGAAGATTGCTTTGCCTCATATTTTATGGGGACTGTGGAAAACAAGAAATGACTAGTGTTTTTAGAGACCTGAATCCCTTAATTGGGTGGCCAAAAGGAAAATTCAAAATTCCTTTAAGGAAAATCTTAAATTATTTAAAGGAAAAAAGAAAATCCAATGTCCGAAAGAGGAACAAAAGTTCTGGAGAATTTCACCTATAGTCAGGTCAAGAGCAAAAGCCTAGGTAAAGTTGTTAGCTGGATTAAACCTTTGGGAAATATGATCAAAATTAATTTTGATGGAGCCTCAAAGGGGAATCCGGTCAAGCGGGGAGGAGGTATCTTAAGGGATAGTGAGGGTGATTGGTTATTTGTCTATGTTGGACCCCTGGGTAAACAAACTAATAATATGGCTGAAGCTAGAGCCCTCCTTTGGGGAGTGTTGATTGCAAAGGAAAAAGGCCTTAAGGATATTCAGATTGAGGGAGATTCCTTAATTATTATAAAATCTCTTCTCAATGAAAGTAAGATTAATTGGTCGATTAAAAATATTATCCAAGACATCAAGGAAATGCTTAAGTTCTTTGATAAGGTCTCTATTAATCATATTTTGAGGCAAGGAAATAAATGTGTGGACAAGATGGCAAATATGGGAGTCCTTTGTAATGAATACAAAATCTGGTACAAAGGGGAGAGATTACCCTCTAATATTAATGATGAAATCATTAAGGAAAAGAGGTGCTAAGTTTCATGATGCCGACATGAGTGGGGTAGATATTTCAGGAAACAAGATAGTCTTTACAAAAATCACTGGGTCTTTTTGAATTTGGTTTGGAAACACAGTTTGTGGATTGTCTCTAGTTTCAGCTGGAAAGGTTACTTTGATAAAGTTTAGATGGGTGGTGATAGGATTCACGTGGAACCGCATAGTCGAATATGAAAGAGAGCAACAGGATCTGTGGAATAAGTTAAAAGTTGGGGGTTTTAGCAATTTTATTGCTAAATTACATGGTCATGACCCTGCTCTCTCTAAGGATTTTGGTCAAGCATGGAAAGATGGGGTTTTTACTATTCGTGGTGTGGAGGTCGAGGTCTCAGAGGCCAACATTGCTAGGGTGACAGAAATGAAGATGGAGGGCTTGAAAATCTATAAGGAAAGAACTCGCAGAGATCTTGAGATTGAGCGGTTTTTTGTTGGTAAGGAGACTTGTTTTTTCTTCACTGATGGCATTGCTCGATCGTGTATCCCTGGTATTTGGAAGGAGGTCTATCTTCAAGTTATGAAGTATATCACATTGGAAGGGAAGTATAGAAAAATCTATACTCACCATATCACTTTCCTCAACATGTTTCGACATAAATTCATGGTTAGCATTCCTTTTTTCTTGGCTACCTCTCTCTCGAATTCATTGATGGCATTCCAGAACAAGAAGGCCGAGCTGCCCCTTCATGAGGGTTTGATTCTTCTATTGTTTGAGAATGGTAAGCCAGTTCTGGATCACCCTTTGGTCTCTATTCTGGAGGAACATGAAGAGGAAGAAGATATTACCTTAGCGGAATGTCTTACAAAGATGAAAGAGGGAAAAACTATTCCCAAGGGGGAGGTATTGACAGAAATTTCACGGAGGGTGTGCTATTGGGGAAGCCAGTGCTTCCAGGAAAAATGAGTGTGTGGGTGATTCCACTATTTTCAAGAGTGGAATAGAAGGATGGTTTACTTAGAGGGGGTCCTCAAAGCTATGGAGGAAACAAATGAAGGGCAAAGGGAATCCATCTTAAATATTATTAATATCTCGAAGAAAATGGTTTTGGACCAGGTTCAGATTAAAAATCGGATGCAGGAGCTAGAGAAATAGGTCAAAGGGCTTCTTGATAGAGTTGAGGAGGAAGAAGGAGAGAAGAAAAGAAGGAGATTCAACCTCCGTATCAGTAGCTCGGAGGAAGATTAGTTGGTGGTCCTGTTGGGGTCCTCGTGTGGTTTCCTATCTCTCCTAGAAGACTTGTAGCTTTCTGAACTTTTTGTGAACTTTGGGTGAACTGTGATGCCCTGTTTTTCTTTCTTGGTCTTTTTTTCCCTTTGGGTTTTGGGGTCAGACAGTGGTTGATCCCTTCAAAATCTATTTTTTACCTTATCTAATAAAAATATAAGAGTTGGAGAGGAAGTTTGTTTAACTCATGTTTTGTTTGGGACATTTTCGACTTTCAATGATCATTCTTGTGCCATTACTCCCGGAAAGGTTGTTCATTTCTCTCAACGAAAATACCCATTGTTCCCATTGAGAAAATTTAGTTTTTGATTTTATCTATATAATATTTCACCTATTCCCATCTATTCCACCTATTCCTATTTATCCATTCTATATCCAATCCATTTCATTTTACAAAATATTTCATCTCCTCACATGCCCCCTCATCAAGGGTTTAATATTGGTTCATCGATTAGATCAAGAGATATATCAACCCAACCACAATGCACAACCGACGTTCTCTAACTCTAACAATATGACATTCACAGGAGAACAAGTGTTTTATCCACATGTTCTATCCAAGCCCCAAATTAGCATGGAATTTGTTTCCTTCTCTTATTATATATCACCTGATGATGAGTTTCTAGCATGGCTCACCCAAATCGGTGAGCATCTTAACACTATGGATCAATCCTTGGATATGATGCAAAGATATATTGATATTCTTCTTCAAAAAATTCTACTACCCATCCTCCCACAATAGAAAACACATCTAAAGAGGGATGTTCTATAAAATATAAATTTATAGAAGGATATCACATGCCTTTACATCTCAACAAGCCTCACCACACAGCTGAAAAAAATGCAACACTCTCACCTGGTGATGCAATCTCATCCTTACCGGGTAGGATCAAGGAGCTAGATATTTCTCAAACCCTCCATCCCACATAATTTGTAGGCCCAATAGATACTTCCCATTACATGCAAAAGCAAGGTTACATGCCTTCTCGTGATTTCTTGCCAACAACCATCATCTCGTAATTACTCGGGTGCTTCTAAACCAGATACCTTCTTATAGGATTGGGAACACTAGGTATGGGCCCTCATTCTTCATATATGTATCTCGACACAATGGTTGATAGGAAGTATGTTCTCAAATTCCGCTCTTTCAGAAATGCGTTGTTCCCTAGTTTTGTGCCTACAAGCCCATACCCTAGTGTGGTTCCTCCTTATATGCACATGTATTCCAAATCTCCTCCACCTGACATGTATTTATTTCTTAGACCTTACGCTCGTGAATAAGGGGTTACTAATGCCCTAAGTGGTGCTTGTGTTATGTCGTACCAAACTTCGGTTCCACCTTCACTTCCCCTTCAAGGATCATCAATGGTTGAATCATATGCAGTGGGGACATATTTTAAATACCTCAAGGAACCTCTAGATTTCACTATACATCAGTGTCATGATCCCTTGACCATTACTGACCTCCCTAAGTTTAAGGGGAGCAAGCTCCAAATTCCCATATAAAAGCATATACCATGCCCATAAGAGAACTCCTCCTTTAGGATGAAGTCATTTCAAAAATATTTCCTAATACTCTTGAGGGAATTTCTCGATCGGGTACTACATAATCTCATAAGCCTCCATCCACTCATTCAAGAAACTCATCTCTAATTTCATCAAGGCTTTCAACATGAATAAGTTGTTAAGAACAGGGATTAGGGAATTCTTGCATATCAAACAAGAGCATAACGATTCCACTTCCCATTTCATTCAGAGGTGGTGAAAATTCCTCTAATATTTTGTTAGTGCTCCCAACATGGACCAAACGGAGCTTTGTGATTTGTTCCTTCATTCTCTTAACCAGAAACCAAGGAGGAAGTCCAAAAGTTTCCTCTTAGAGCTACAAAGAAGTCTTAGAGGGATCCCTTCGTATCAACCAAGCGGTGATAAACATTGGATGTAAGAATTATGGCTCAAACAGAATTTGGTCACTCCCTCTCATAACAACCCCAACTATTAGAATGGTTCTAACAACAATCAAGGACCCAAAGTCCTTAATCAAAACCGTGATGTTACAATAGATGGTGTCATTTACTGCATCAAGAAACAAAATGTTGTAAGCACTAGTAATGAAAATAATAACGCCAATACAAAAATCAAAGGAGTAAAGCATCCTTCCTCCTTCCATTAACACAATTGACTTCAATCATCCTCCTCCCCAAAAGGTGCAAACTTAAGGCCAAATCCCTTACCCGAACCAATTTCGAATCAAGATATCAAAACTAGGTTCAAATTCATCCAAACTATAATTATAATAATCAAAATAATAACAACATGAACTATGGGCCACGATATAATCAAAACCAAATACCTCGAGACTATGATCCTAACTTGTATTGTCGTTTCTATAGAATTATTGGACATGATGTTAGGACTTATAGGACAATAATAAGTTCATACAACATCTTCCATATGATCAGAGAAAACTCTTCATTGATATGTTCTTGGCTAACCTCACAAAACCTACACAGAACACCCACATGGGGCTTGTTTCTCCGTAGAATGTTACTCTTGGGATTTATAGAGACCCCTTCTCATTACGCCCTAAAAATAGGAAACTTAACTTTCATGGAAACAATAAAGGGACTCATAAAGGAAAAACAATCATGAAGTGTCTATGTCCAATGATCCGTGGGTAGTTCCTCCTTTGGACAACTAGAACCAACCTAAGATTAGGCCTAATTGAGTTAGAAAATGAACTAGAAATTTACGCCGCTACTGCACCTATGAATATGTGTCACAACCTCTCCTTTTGACACCTTATGTCATGATGTTGTGCCAAGAGTGCCTAAGCCAATAGGGGCCTATGATTTAATTACATACCTAACCAATACCTTCTCTCATATATCCTTTCTAGATTTGTTGAAGAAATCACAAAGGCACCAATTTGCTTTATTATAAGTGTTGGGTCTTGGTCACTTAATTCACGTGACACCTCCTCTGAATCCCAAATAAACCATATAGACATTGATTTTTATCCTCTAGGATAGCATGAGAGATATGTGGGGTTTATTTTCGACATTAGTAAGATACCCGTTGACTTCGAGCTAGCACAGAGAGGTGATCCTACTTTATATCTAGAGGGATGGGTCTACAACAATTATGTTAAGAGAGCCATGATTGAAGATAGAGTTGTGGTAAATATTTTCTCATTCTCATTCTTTAAAAAATAGGTTATGGAGAGATGAATTGTTCTTCAACTCGAAACACATTGAGAGGTTATGATAGTCTTAAGGCTACCTCCATCGGAACCATAGTTCTTCTAGTCACTCTTGGACCCAAGACTATTTTGACCGAGTTTTATATTATAGATAAGGAAAATAACTATAATATGATTCTTGGAGACCTTGGATTCATAAGATGAAGGCCATTCCCTCTACTGCTCCAGAAGTCGATTCCTTTATTTGGGAAATGTCTTTATAGCCCAAGGTGATCCAAAGCCTTTTGAAATTCACTTATCCAACATTAACAAGAATCGAGGGTTAATACGAAGTTTAAGCTCCTAGAAAACCAGTTGAATATGCCCCTTCCTTTAGGGGGCCATTCCCATGACCAACCTTGTTCGACAACTTAGCTAGAGGCACATAAAGTAATTGAAGGTGTGCACGTTAATGAAAACAAATTTGTTGTGGTAGAATTTGTTTCAAAAAAAACTACTACAGAAATTTTGAAGCTATTAGAGAATGATTTATCAATTATTCTCCCTTTTGATTCTTTGTGAATTGGTCATGCTCTTAGGATAGCCACTCTCCCTACATATGGATTTGAAGAGGTGTGTATGGTTGAGGTTTCACAAATTTAGGAAGAGATTCCAAAGAATAATGAACCATCTATCTTTCCCTGTAACTATTGGACCCTTAACTATGACAGGTGAAGTTCCATTTTGGCGTAGGGGTAGTATTGATTCTTATTTCTCCGGAGGGAAGAGTCATGCCTTTTTCCTTAAAGTTAAACTTTGAGTGTATGGATAACGGATATGAGTACAAGGCTCTACTTATTATCCTTATCATATCCAAGAGGATAGATGTGCACATTTTGATAGTATTAGGTGACTCTAAACTAATTTCAAACCAAGTCTCAAAAGGGTACGAGACTAGATCCGAACATCTCCAACTCTACAAGTCTTATGTTCTCGAGATTTGTAAGGATTTTGATTTCCTTTACATAGAATCCATTCCAAGAGAAAAAAATCAACTCATTGATTCTATGGCCACTTCTTCCTCATGTTTTTGTTTTAGAGAGGGTTTAAAGGAAACTGAATTAACAGCTTTCTTTCCGAGGCGAACCCTTAGTTCTTAAGATGCCAAACAATCCAATTTTGGCATACGTTGAGACCGAACATGATCCTTTCACGTTATATTTCATGAAAAATAATGAGGCAATCTTAGGATACCTCCATGATTACATTGATCTTCATCCCACACATTAAAAGAAGGGATTTTCCCTTATCCCTCACCCTTCCTATTATTTCGGAGATCGGACAATGAGGTCTTCTTCATCTAAATATTTTGAAATCTATGAAGTTGAGGAAGAATATTTGGAGCTACCTCCAGCTCCACTTGAGTTTGAAGAGGGTAATGCCTCTTTAATTGAAGGAACTATAGACATCAACATTGGGATGGAAGAGGAACCTAAAATCTTGAAAATTGGCTCTTCATCTCACCCAAAGAGATAGAAATGCATATGAAGGTGCACAAATAACATTCTAAAGCCTTTGCCTTTAGCTATAATAAAATGAAAGGTGTCACACCTGACATGGAATTTCATAACCTAGGTACAAATCCCAATGCAAACCCGTGAAACAAAATTTGAGACCAATGAAACAAAATTTTACTTTAATAGTTAAGGAGGAAGTTATGAAACTCCTTTAATTAGGGTTTATCAAACTTGTATATTATTATATGTGGTTGTCAAATATTTCTCGGTTCTCAAAAATAATGGGAAGATATGAATCGCATTAACTTCAAGGATATTAACAAGGCTTGTCCCAAGGATGATATCTCTTTACCTTCAATTGACATCATCGTGGACCCAACAAACTAGGTATGTGTTGTTGTCTCTTATGGAAAACTTTTTGGGTATAACCAAATAAGAATTTCTAAGGAGGACCAAATGAAGACTACTTTCACAACTCCTTGGGGAATGTTATGTTATGTTGTCATTGATTAAACTAAAATGTGATATAATAGTCCGAACTAATGTAAGTTTGTAGTAAATAAATAAATAATCAAATATCGAAATAAAACCCAAGCAAACTAAGCTAGAAAATATTAAACCTTGATATGCAAAGATGGTTAGAATAGCCTTAGTTGATTTATAGAGTTTGTTGGATTTTGTTACAATGGAGATCGACTGGACAGAAATGGAATACTATCATATAGAAGCTCAAATTTGTAGATCTTGTAGAGTTGAGTGGATCGGGGCACCTAGAGAAGGATAGGGGTGCTCGTGGGCACCCTAGTCTGCAGAAATGGTAGAACCTTGTTCGATATGGTCATTGGATGTATGCACTTTTTTCCTCTTATCATGTGTAAGTCGTCAAACTTTTTGGATGTCATCAGTAAACCTGCAATGGATAAATCACCTACAAAATCCCAAGTAAAGCATCAAAACCCTAAAAATTAAAGATGCATATGAAGCGGTTGGACTATCTTCAGTTTCCAAATTGATGGACTTATCACTAAGCATTGCACTACATCTCAGACCCAATGTAGTTCTAGGTGTGTGTGTGTGTGTGTGTGTGTGTGTGTGTGTGTGTGTGTGTGTGGAATTGTTCCCTAGGTTGCTCTTGTTCCAATCACACCTTGTGAGTATCAAGAAAGTAACTAGATGTAGAATGTAAATAATGTGTGCATGGAAACAATAAACTCCCCTCCTATGAAGTGTGATGCAGATGAACTAGCCTTGTGTCTTTTATGATAGAGCTAGATGGATGTAAATGGAGCTATAGATTCCTTTAATGGATACAATCTTAGGTGAAGATAGAAGTTTCTTATTGTTTGGTCCCTTATTATAATCACATAACTTTAAATTTATATGATTCCTTCTCTTGAATTTCGTAATTAACCCCAAAAATGTCAACTACCAAAAATATAATATGCTCAAATGGCTAGAAAGCACCCAGAAAGTGTGCCCAAAGTACAAAGAGGACAAGGGAGCCAGGGGGGATGAGGGTGCTTGGTGTTGGTGTCTTGGCTGGGCACTCATGTCCGTAATGAAAATGCCGAAAGGTGAAAATACAAATTGAGAAAGTACAAGTGAAATACTGAAAGTAGAATCGTAAAGAAAAGAAAGGTGGCCAAAGACATGTGTTAATCAATAATTTTCTTACTTGGGAATTATGCAAATAGTAGTATGTGATCAAGACTAAATAATGACTCAAATTACGTGATTTTATGTCTACATTTTCCCCACTTTATGTTGGTGAGCAGAATGCTTGGTAACATAAAGTAGATAGAGATGTGTACCTGATATCCATGTAGATTGATGTAGAAAATGTGTCGAGGGACTAGACAAAGCGTGAAGTGATAAAAAGATAGAGTGTGGAGACTAAATATGCCAAAATGTAATAAAAAGGTGATGAAAATGAACCTAAGGCAGAAGCGTATGTGTTAATGCTGATGTGTACGATGTACCTATTATTGATGTTGATATGTGAGATGTTTTTGTTGATTGCTTGCTTCCCATATGAACAGACTTGCAAAAGAGAAGATGATCAAGTAGTTAAATACATGTGTATATGATAAAAGTGTTTGTAAAGACGCATGTATGTGTGTAAAAGGCATGTAAGTATGTAAAACAAAATGTTGAAAATGTGAAAAAGGAACAAGTATAGCTGATCCGTGAAGAGGAAAGAGTGTAGGAAATAATCATGTCAATGAAGTGTGAGTTTTTGGGTGATCTCATGCCACTGGCCGAAGAAGTATAGGGAGGAAAATATGATTTATCCTCCAACATTTAATCACTTCTGAAACTATAGATATCTCGGTATTGTCTATTTGTTTGGGTGATTTTATGCCAATGTAATGGAAGAAGTGTAGGGATAAAATGCCCAAAGTGTCATCCTCCAACCTTTAACTGCTTCTCACTATATGGAACACCACTGCGAGATGATGTGTATTAATACACTTGCAACCTACCTTGTAAATTTATTTTTTATAGTTATGTAGAATTTTTGAGCCCAATTGTTGTGTAACTCCCCCCTAGTTATAGGCACTCTAGGAAAGGCATTGTTATAGTAAGGACCCATGTCTGATTTTGAGTCCCGAATCGTGTTGTATATTCTATGTAAACAATTGTATGGGGTGATTGATTCAACCAAATGATGCCCCCTCTTTGGGGGTTCATGCGACGTTGTTGAAGGAGAATATGGCCCAAAAGAGGACCAATCGCTGAAATCTTTGTGCCCTATAGGGAAGGGGATGTGCTTGGTAGAAACCAAGGCACATGCAAACAAGTGGCTAGGAAACAAGTGTTAGTACGAACAAACATGCATGTATAATATGAAGTGTAAACTAGGCAGATAATGTAAACACCCAAGAAGACAATGTAGACCCTTAAAAAGTGGGTTGCAAACATGGGACACCACTCACAATGTCGCAAGACAATCAATGTCAACAAAGACAAAAGCATACAAGTGTGCACACAAAACAACGGGAAAATCTTGCAAGCAATGGCATACAATGACAAGCAAGTACAAATAATATAACAAATAACCATCGAAACAAGTAGCCCTGCATAAGAAATATTACACATGAAGCACCCATTAGAATGTTAGAAAGATAAAATATATGTCAAAGCATGTATAATCTAATAATGTAAAGTGCTAAGTAAAAATGGAACAATATCACTTGTAGTGTATGAAATTAGATGCCCCCAGGAGCTGTTATGGGACTGGTACTAGGTACTACGCTAAGCATCCATGTTGCATGTAATGGCCCTGTATAATTTATGACCACAACTAGAAAGAAAGTGAACGCACATGTGTGTATGATAAAGATAATGACATATGAGATATATATTTATCATGTGTAAAAAGACGAACATGTACAAATAAATGAAAGCAAGAGTAAACGCAACTAAGATATGCAAGATGTTGTGGAAAATATGGAATGGAATTCGCATGTGAATAATAGGAGCAGTGTGACCCTCGAGTGGATGGAACTATATGCATAATGCAGTGAGGTTAATTTGTTTATGCCCCCTCAAAATCAATAATGAACCGTAAACGAGAGTGCATCATTAGGAAATGGTTTGAACTATGTGTTGTATGTAGGATGTGATGAATGTGTAGTGATGATATGCAACATAGAGATGAGGTGTGAGAACATGTGATGATTTAGCCTAAAGTGTATATCACAACAAGATAATGAAGAAGTGATGATTTAGCCTAAAGCATATATCACTAAAGGATGCTAGAAGAAGTGATGATGTAGCCTAAATCATATATCACTAGTCTAGGACTATTGCATGAGAAAAAGGTTGAATGGTTGAATATATGAGTGTGATGAGGTCCATTTTGATGTATACCCTCAATAGTCCAAGATGTATCTGCTGTGAGACTAGAGTGCATCATCGAGAAGTAAGTGCAACACATATAAGTAGATGAGTAGGATGTGTAATATGTGTAGTAGATGTGGTGATGAAAATCGTCATGTGATGTGTGATGAGTAGTTTGTAAAGTAGGATGTATAGAATGCAATGCAAGATGTGTATATAATATAGTATGTGTAAATGCATGTAAGACGTAAGATGTAGGATGTAATATATATGTATTTTGATGTGTGAAGATGTGTGATGTGTAGTGTCTATTGTGTAGTGTGTGAGGTTCATGTGTATAGGATGCCCTCAGCAAATGAGTGTGAACCAAATCATAAGAGTGTGTCAACGGGTAATGTCAATGTTAGCATTTTTCAAGAGGTGTGTGTTATTAATAAGGGGGAATACACACAATGCCCCCCAAGTGTGTAGTGGTGAGTGAACTATCCGATGAAAGTAAAGGATGAAGGTCCGATACTCGATGATTGTGGTGACGAAAGTGTGTGATCATGCTCTAGAAGTGGTGGTATAGAAAATTAATGTTTCACACGTGAGTGAATGCCTATGTTCATGTGATGGATTAGTATATGATGTATACCGCAGTGTAAAAATGTGTAGGGGATGGAGACATATGTGTAGTAGAATGCGGTGGTGATGGACACCTGCGCGTGGAATGAAACGCGATGGTGATCTAATGAGAGTTACAGTAATTGTACTAGAAATGGGCCTATATTTATTTATTGGACTAGCAGAGAAATGAGACCATGTAGGTTGCATGTGAGTAGGTGATATTGGAGCCAATGGTGTTTTAGGTTCTAGAGGTCGTGGCGCACTAGATGAAGCGAGATGATACACTACCGATTACAAGAGGTGGTTACGACCATTCAGTAGATGGAGGTACACTATCGATAGAAATGAATTGATTATTATGGATGAATTTTAGATGCAAATGATTCATGGAGATGATAGATTGAGACCTGCAGATCCAGTTGATACCTAAGAGTATGTCACACTTGTCAACTACTTGTCCCATAAGAAAGGGTACAAGCATAGTAAGAGGACCTACCATAACACGAAGTTTGAAAATACCATTTGAATTTTTCATCAGATATGAGATTTGTGATAGTGAATAGCCAATAACAATGATAAGTGGAATAGAACATGCATCGATGGGCCAGGACAGTCGACCTTAGTATTATTGATAGAGACTGATCCGATAAAGGCACTAATATGTAAGTGATTAGAAAATATTGTGGCATGATAATCATGATCAAAGAAAGATATGCTTAGTGGATAAATGTCAAGTGTTAGCAATAAGGAAATTAAGATCCCCATATGTAGGAGGAGGTATGCGTAATATACATAATTATTCGAGGATTCAGTTGCTTTTGTGTCATGCTTTGGTAGAGGATTCTTAAATATTTTGAGTGTATGATTATTGTTGATAGGTACAGAAACCATAGGTTTTGGAAGCTCAATTTTACCATTGTTGATTAGACCCTGAATAAGAATACAAAGCTTGAAACAATAATCTGTGGAATTCCCTCCGCAATGATGATAGTCATAATGATAATTTTCATCATAATTACACCCTTTTGGTCGGGATGGATATAATTGGAGCGGATGAGGAAGTGTGATGAGGTTACTATCAACAAGTTGTGATAGTAGAATATATGGGGGCAATGAACTTAGTGAATGTGCATCAAGATGGTTGCGATCGAATCTCTTTGGTGGTAGATACTGGCGTTCATCATAATTTTTCATCCGTTGGTTTGGTCGTTGAAGGTTTGAATGTTGACTTTCTTTGAAAATGTGTAGAATATAATGCTTTTTCCTGATATTTAAGCTTATCGATGGATAAAATCTTGGTTTCCCAAAGCTTAAGAGTATGACATAGGTGGTTCACCAAAATTATTAAACTAAAATGTGATATAATAGCCTAATCTAATGTAATTTTGCAGTAAATAAATAAATAATGAAATATTGAAATAATACCCAAGCAAACTAAGCTAGAAAATATGAAACCCTAATGTGCAAAGAGGGTTAGAAGAGCCTTAGTTGATTCACAGAGGTTGTTGGATCTGTGTCGCAGAGAAACCGGTTGAATGGAAATGGAAGATTGTCACACATAAGCTTTGAAATTTGTAGATATGACATATTTGAGTGAATGGGGCACCTAGAGAGGGATAGGGGCACCCATGGGCACCCTAGTCTAAGTTCTAGGCACCATGGTCTATAGAAATGGTTGGAACCTAGTTATAATATGGTCGTTAGGTGTCTACACTTCTTTGCTTCTTATTCGTGTGTATGTCGTTGAACTTCGTTGGATGTCATTGTAAACCTACAATGGATAAATCACTGTAAAACCCCAAGCAAAGCATAAAAACCCTAAAAATAAAGATGCATATGAAGGGTTTGGGTGTCTCGGTACCGCCAAATTGATAGACTTATCACTAAGCACTACACTACATCTTAGACCCAATGTAGTTCTAGGTGTGTGTTTGTGTGTGTGTGTGTGTGCAGAATTATGCCCTAGGTTGCTCTTGTGTTAGTCGTAATTTGTGAATAACAAACAAGTAACTAGACGTAGAATGTAAATAATGTGTACATGGAAATAATAGACTCCCCTCCTATGAAGTGTGATGCAAATGAACCAACCTTGTATCACTTGTGATGGAGCTAGATGGATGCAAATGAAGCTATAGATGCCTTTGATGGATGCAACCTTGGGTGGAGATAGTAGATGCTTAGTGTCTGGTCCCTTATTATGATCACATAAATTTATATTTATATGATTCCTTCACTTGAATTTCGTAACTAGCCCTGGAAAGGCTTACTACCAAAAATATGAGATGCTCAAACGGATTGAAAGGACCCATAAAGTATGACTAAAGTATAAATAAGAGAAGGGTGCCTATATGGTATGAGGGAACCCAAAGACTAGAATCCTGGATGGGCGCTAGTGTCCAAAATTAAAAATTCTGAAAGGTGAAAAGACAGACTAAGCAAGTAAAATTGCAAGACTAAAAGTAGAAGCATAAAGCAAAGAAAGGTGGCCAAAGACATTGGTTAATCAATACTGATTATTACTTATGAATCATGTAAATAGTAGTATGTGATCGAGACTAAATAATGAATCAAAGTGTTTGATTTTGTGTCTACACTCATGTCTTTCATTCTAAAGAATGATAGAGTCACCTACCATTGGCCATGAAATATATTTTCCATGATCTTATTCACAAGATTGTGGAGATGTATGTTGATGATTTGTTGATGAAACCTAAGAAATGTGGTGATCATCCTGAATGTCTTCACATTATTCTATTGTGCTTAATTGAATATGTGTAATGCTAAATCCATAAAAATACGTGTTTGGAGTAACATGTGGTAAGTTTCTAGGATATTGTTATCCAAAATAAGCCCCTACTTATTTTGGCTAACTTGCCTTCTTTCTTTCCTCCCTTGTGCTTTAATATCAAATTTTAAACATTTCAGGCACTCAAATGTTTCTGGAACTAGCTTCATCAGATGAAGAATTTTCTCATCTTTCCAGAAAGGTAAAATTTTCCTCCTAACTCCTTGTAATTTTTGAGTTATGGCTCGGTGGAGTTTGTTGGGGAATTTTTCCCTAGACAGGCCCGCAGCTAGTGAAAAGATGCCACATGGTAGGGTCAGTGGTGGGCGTCGGTGGGATTTTGGAATTTTGGTGCTTGGTCAAAGGGCACAAAGGAAAATTTTGGCTCGAAGGCCCGTGGATCATTTTTGAAGCCGCCACATGTCCTGTCAGTGGCGGGAGTCAGGCCGGCGGGAGGATTTGGCAAAATTTTCCAAAGTTGCAAAAGGTACAAAGGTGTGCATTGAACCTGTGGCCCCATCGACCAATCAAATGGTGCCATGTGTCCATGTCGGTAGCAGAGGTTAGGCCAACGAAGAATTTTGGGAAAAAATTTCCAATTGCACAAAAGGGCAGAAAGTGATCCTGAGGCCCGCAGATCAGCTAGAGGGTGACACGTGGTAGTAGAGTGGTGGGGTGTGGAGAAATTTTGGGAAATTTTCCCAAATTCAAAAAAGAGGAAAATTTTCAAGTTTCGCCTACCAACCGAATTTTGCCCTAAAATTGCCATTTTTGCCCTAAATCTTCAGAGGGGCATAACTTTCAATCCCAAGCTTGGATTTTCACGTTCTTTATATCATTGGAAATATGTTGAAATTCTCCACAATGGACTATTCAAATTTTTTTGGTGGATTTTGGTGGGAGAAAATGAGAAAAAAATTCGCATGCAAAAATACGAATTGACGACGTTCAACCACCAAAATTAATGAAACATGGGTCATTTTTTGGATCTGCAGAGCAATGTACTTTGGCATATGGGTTTGTCCATGAAGCCCATCACTTTGTAGGCAAGATTGAAGGGATTTGATTGGTGGTTGAG